>KQ061717.1:0-71308 GCA_001008035.1 Atkinsonella texensis | reverse complement strand
CGAAAGCGTCATTCGTTTTCTGCTTGTGGAAGGGATGGATGCGAGTTGGCGGAGAAGAGCTCATGCTGCATGCATCATCGATGGCACTTCGGGCTTTGGACCATCCTGCGAAGAAGCCACAAGTTGGACATCAGGCATTAGCTCGAATGGCCAATGTGGCCGAAAGACATGTTCTATCCTTGATTGCCTCTGATGATGCATCGCGTTACATCCTGTGGCTTAACGCTCAACGAGACTCGATGGCGCTCGTCCAGCATCGTATCTCTTAATCTTGCCATGGTTGATAGCCCTCAGAACACTTTCCTTTTCGGACCGTTTCAACCAGACTCACCAGATGACCTATCACCTGTAATCTGCTGCCGCTTTCCCATGCAAGTCTAATCCTCCCACAGCGGCCGTCGAACAGCATTTGTCGGCCATTCATTCATTCCCATTCGTATTGATGTGATGGCGTCGCATCTCAGGACATCTATTCTCCATTAGACGCGCGATTATATCACCAGGCATAACTGTAATATTGAGATTGGATCTATAGTACCTTTTTGATTCACTACATTGAATGTTTCTTGAGTCACAGCAATGCTTCGCTTGTATTACCCCCGTGACACACAAGGGGTGCAGCAAATCAGACGGACGCTTGGAGTATGGACAAGAACCGGAACAGGGGAAGTTGGTTTCTTGGATATTTCTCTTCGCCGACTTCGAGGTCTTCGTTCATGGCGCTGCAACTATCCGATGTCTATGAAGACCGAGAGCAATAGACTTGCTCCCACTGGCAATTGCCAAACCCGTCTCATGCATGTTCTTTTCTCTTTCCTTTTCCTTTTCACCGTCGCAGAGTCCATCGGCAACCTAGATGGAGGCATCTCCAACGTAGTCCGGGTATAAACAGCTTTAAGGCTTGCAGCGACCCATGTAACGTGGGTACAAGCAGCAGTCTCTGACGGTATGCTGCTTACATAGCCAAGCAAGCAGACGCTCGAGACCAATACCATAGCCGCCGTGAGGAGAACTACCATATCTGTTTTCATAGTATTAACACATGCTTTTTCAGAGATGGGCTTGATTTTTTTTTGGGATGAACTCACTTGCGCTGGTCAAAGTACCAGTAGTATGCGTCCGGATCGAGACCCTCGCGTTTGCAAGCAGCGAGGAGCTCGTCGTATTCGTCTATTCTCATCGACCCCCCCACAATTTCGCCCACACCAGGCATGAGGCAATCCACGCTCTCAGTAACTCTGTTGTCTTCCGGGTCCTTCTTCATGTAAAATGCCTTGATGTGGGCAGGAAAGTGAGTCAGGAGGATGGGCTTGTTGATAATGTCCGTCATTCGTCGCTCAGCAGCCTCAGCAATGTCATCACCAAAGTTGTGAGGGTTGCCTTCTTCGTTGGGGATTTCGTGGTCAATAAGCCATTGGATGGCATCCGAGTACTTCATGCGCATGAATGGTCTTTCGGGAATCTTGAACTCAGGGTTGAGGTTCTTGATGTACCCAGCGATCATGGGGTCGGCCATGGTCAGCTCAATGACGCGGCAGATGAGGAACTCAAGATGGTCGAGAAGATCGTCAAAGTCGATGAAATCGAGCTCGGCCTCGATATGGGTGAACTCGGACAAGTGGCGGCGAGTCAAGGACTTCTCGGCGCGGAATGACTTTTCGATACAGTAGACACTGCCCATAGAGGGCAGACAGGTTTCGAGGTACAATTGTGACGACTGGGTGAGAAAGGCATCGGCCCCGTAGTAGTCGAACTTGAAAAGAGTTGCGCCGCCCTCGACTTGAGTCTGCACGAGGGCAGGAGGGCTGACCTTTCGGATTCGGGCTTCGTGGTAGGCCTGATTGAACGCAAACTCAAGAGCATCGCGGACGAGCAGGACAGACGAGGCGTTCTCTCCACGGAGAGTCAAATGCCGCAGGTCGAGCAAGGTGGCGTGCTCGGCGGAAGCCTGAACTCTGTTGGTGATGGCCTCATCTCCGCCAGCAGCTCTCCAATGCTTCGGGATCTTGTAAAAGTCGGCGTGCAACTCGCGGTTGAGAGGCGCACGAGCGCCGGCCGGGACCTCCCGCATCTCACCGAAAATCTCCATGGACGTCTCACGAGTCAAGGTGAGAGCTTCATATGTCTTGGCAAGCTTGCCGGAAATGACAACTTGCATGAAGCCATAACCATCTCGCAACGTGACGAAGAGCACGTCTTTCTGTTTTCTCTCACGATGCACACGACCCAGGACGCGCACACGGGTTCCCTTGCTTTCGGCACCGGCACCGACCTCCTTGCGAAGCTGGATGTGATGGCCAACCTCGTCGAGTTTGATAGTAATGGGCTTGGGGAGGCTGGCATCCTCTTCCAGCACGATCTTCTTGGCCTCCTCCAGGACCTTGTTGCGCTCTTCTTCCTCGCCCTTGCGTCGGAGAGCGAGTTCCTGCTCGCGAGAGGCTTTCTTCTTTTGTTGTTCGTAATAGTTGACAGCCTTCTTCAAGGCAGATTTGGCCGCGGGTTTCCATTCTTTGGCAGCGTCATCGTCGGCGCTCGCTGATTTCCTCGTCAGGTATTGAGCCTGTGCGGGGTGTTGGAGATACGCAAATTGAAGCGTCTTAAAAGGCAAAGCTTCAGTACCCTGCTGCGTGGGCTCATCCTTGCCAACGTCCTCGTCAATGTAGATTGTCGCCATTGCGAGGTGGGATCTCGTGTGTTGAGAAGGTAGAAATTGTATTGCAAGAGGTTGCTCAAATAGACCGGAGGGGTCACCTCTGTTTGAGTCATAGTTGTGACCGGCTCGAGAGCCGTGTTCATGACTCTGTGCTTTCATCCAGCGGTGGCTGATAACAGGGTGTGGCGCTGCGGGGTCTTGTCTCATTCTGATCGTGGCGCATGCACCCCTCCTCGAAAAGACCAGCCAGCCGACGAGAGCACCATATTGATTTGCGCTCAAAGGTCGTGAGGCCGGCAGTGGCACGATATTATATGCAATCTTGGGCACTCTACTCAGAGGTCAATGAGGCTGTACTAGTCTGACTTGTTATATCTTTGGGTGAGTAATTGGTGGTTTGGAAGCATACAGCAACATCTGAGGCTAGTAACTTTTTGCCCTTGGCGATACAGAGAGTTTTACTTCAACCCAGCGGCATAGATGCTTGCATCCAATGGTCGGGCTACCGGTAGGATCAATGACGGGAGCGGGTTTGTTTTCTTCACCATGTTTGAACATGTGTCATATTGACTTATGTTCATTTGTGTGGAAAAAATGCCCAACGTTGAACAACAGCATGGCGACAAATATGGTGTGAGAAATAGTCTGCTATTGTGCACCATTTTTCGCATAGCATATCACACACTCTGCACCAATGAGACAACAGAATGCCGATCTTGACCTTGCATAGTCTTTATAATTCTATCTTGTTTTATATCGCAACATACCCGTATCGGCAGAGAGTCCAGTATAGACCAAAGCAAACCACCAGGAGATATGCGACCGTAACAACTGAACACGATACCATTCCATGCGATTCCGATCAACTATATCATGGACATGCCAGATGTTTCATCATCCAACACGATATGGCAGGTTGAAGGATTCGCCACATGTAACGCATTTTTTCCCCTATCAACTGCCTGTTCTGCGAAAGGGCTCTTCTGATACCAGGATACATAACATATACAGCTGAAATCTTGCCCCTTTTCGGCTTGCCTTTCTGCGCTGAACTCTGGTTTTGGCCATGCACTCCTCGAAAGTGTCCAAGATATGGATAAATGTACTCTGCTAGAGTGAATATCGTGGATCATCGGGCTGGCTTTCAATACAACGTTCGTTCATTTTGGCCTTCTACAGGACAAATACGTGCTCACACACGTAGACTGCATCTAGTTGACTTGTGCTTCCCACCGGGATCGACTGATGGGATACATAGTCGAAAGAATCGTCTCCATGGTGGCAGTAGGGTACGTCGTCGTTAGGCAAATCCCAGCCGTATGAGGGCATCTTCGCTCATGCTCGCTTCGAAATCTAGGTCATAGTGATGGGAGGATTTCCCCAGCCCCAAGGTCCGTTCTTGACGACAAGGGGTTGGAAGACTGCCATCTTCTCGATGCTGCCGACCAGACTACGGTGCAAAGGAAGATCTGTAATTGAGTCGCGATTGGACACGGTAGCTAACAGTAGACGCGCCCATCTATCGCCGACATCACAGTTATGGACGTGATGTGAGTTTCCGCTAGATGGCAGAGATTGCTTACAGAAATTGTAAGACAAAAACTGTTGAGGCTTTCAAGCTCAGCGACCACTGACGCTCACTTCATTCGATCAATTAATACAAGGGCATTTCCCACACGCAGAAATACTGCCCGAAAGATCCTTTCAATGTCGTCATGTGCTGCGTAGAGCACAGATACAACGTAGGTGACAAGGATGATATATGTCGGCAAAGGGCAGGGTTGCCCTGGTGGAAATTCTGCTTCGGGAGGATCGATCATGCTCTGCCGGACGGTGATGTCGCGTGCTGTCTGCCTGATCCAGGATCTGACCGGATGGTTCCTCATCATGTGTGACAAAGGAATTCTTTTTTTTTTTTTTTTTTTTTTTTTTCAACAATCAATGGTGAGTATTGGTGACCGGCATCTGCGGGCTGCGGACCACACATCCACAAACTTCGCAGAGCCATGTGATTGATGTTATAATTTATAATTATTCCCCGTACCGCGCTCAAGGACGTTGAACCTGGATAAGAAGATAAGGATTAACGTCAGCATATCTGCAAGGATGGCGCCGCTGTGAGACAATGATTGGGGACGGAGGCATTGCATTGCATGGCTATCAGCTCAGCTCAAGGTTACATCCGCGCTCCGTACAAGGGCATTAGATGCAACTGGCAATGCAACGCAACGTAGAATTACCTCATATGGTCATTAGTGCAAGGGCTGTTTCGGCGGCCAAGTAGCGACAAGATTGAACTACATATTGGTCGCAGCCGACAGCGCCTTGGCATAATCGAGGTGTACGACAAGTCATCGACACAGGAGACAGGATGAGATATGTACGGACTGGCAGAGAGACAGATTAATCAACAACCACCATCAAGTACGTTGTCGCGAGATTGAACTTTATTGTTTGATCGTCGTCTTGAGGACAGACAACCACCAACGAACACAACGGCCGCACTACAAGAGTACGAGTCCGGTTTGTCGTCGGTAAAGGATCAGTCAGCATTATAGATTGTCAAGAATCTTCCCCAGAAAGCCTCTGCCATTGGTCTCTTGCAATCTACTTAACTTCCCATTTACTATAAGCTGCTAGAGCGAGTAAAACACACTAGCTAGAAGGGATACTAGTAGCTGTGAATTGTCTCATCTTGTGATGGAACAAGGCTGCCCGACTTAGTCCTCTCTCGCGGTCCGCGGCGGGCGCTGCTCATTGCCATAAGGATAATCAAAATGGTCCAGCTTCCGAAGAAGGGCTAGAGCAGTCTAGAACGAAGGAAATGACAATGTTGTTCACCCATACTGGCCATCTCCACTTCACCTATTTTCCGGCCAGGTGGGCCATTGCCATCCATCGTCTCCATCCATCGTCGCCATCCATCGTGCCCATTCTCCAGAGAGGGATACGACAAGCAATCGGCGCTGCAGCAACACAATATGTCAGTCCATCCCGGATCCAGCGCCAAATTGGCCTGCCATGAATTTGTGGCGTTCAATACACGACAACCTATCTACGCTATTCATGCCTTGCTTGAGCTGGGTAGTGACGGGCGCAACATGAGACGAGGTGATGCAGAGGCTCCTCACACCTACCGATCAAGCTACACTGCGGATTTTTTCATGTTTATTTATCTATAAAAAAATTGGAACTTTCTTTTGAGCTGCTTGGTCTGCTGGTCATTCATTCACTCTGTGGGTGTATAATGAGACCGCCAACAACCACACTCCCGAGTGCATACGCCCTTGCTTTGTCGATGTGGCTGGCCGGAAGACAAGGCTAGGCAATCACTTTCGATAAGCACCTCTTTATAAAAAGGTCTTTCTCTATATTTGGAGGCTTCAACTGACCTCTCACTGCCCGTCTTATGTCGTTGGCCTGCTTGTTTCTCACCGCATACCTGGGCGAAACCACGTGGCAGCCTGCGTAGCATCGCATCAAGCTTCACCGTTGCCCTTGCAGACTCGCCAGGCTCTGCTTTCTGTTGTTGGACCCTTTCCCAGTCCCTACCTAACTAACAGAATCAAACTTTTTCTACTGCTCTTCCGGCCGTGGCAGCTCGCTATTTTGTCTCAACTCCCAAGACCAACGGCCATGCCTGAAGATTCTGCCAGCAATGCTGGTGTAATCGAAAAGGAAGGAGACCGCGATCTCCGTATCGCTTTTGATGATGCAACACACCCTAGAGGCAGAACTGCAGAGCAGAATCGGCGCAGGGACTCCCGGTCCTTGTCTCGCCGCCGCTCTCTGAGTCACGAGCGTATCGCCACCTCCCCGTATTCGGGCATACCGATTGAATATCGGACACTTTCCATACAGGTTGCTGAGTCTCACAGGGTTGAAGCAGAAACATCTTCAGACCTCAAGTCAAGCAAAAAGGACGACGAGGACTACTTCTCCAACTTGACATTCCATCAACTTAAACCTGATCAGTTGTTACAGCAACTCAATGTCTCCCAGGATGAAGGCCTGTCGGAAAGCTCGGCAGCCAACCGCCTTCAGCGAGATGGCCGCAATATGTTGCCAAAGCCCAAGACGAACTACATCAAGAAACTGCTGCTGTATTTGTTCGGCGGATTCTGCTCAATTCTTTGGGTTGGTGTCATAGTCTTCTTCATCTGCTGGAGACCTTTGAGTAATCCGCCTTCTCCCACGAATCTGGCCCTCGCTATTCTTGTCATCATTGTCATCCTACTCCAGGCTGGCTTTTCGGCTTTCCAGGACTGGTCAACGCAACGGACTATGAAATCAATTACAGACCTTTTACCCTCAGAAGCGCTTGTCATGCGAGATGGCCAATTGAAAAAGATTCAAACTAGCGAGCTCGTCAGCGGCGATATTGTTCATCTCAAGATTGGCAATAAAGTGCCAGCAGATTTGCGTCTCCTCAGCCACTCTGGTGACATTCGTTTCGACCGCGCCATTCTTACCGGTGAGGCGGACGAGGTTGAAGGTGCTGTTGAAAGCACCGATGACAATTTCCTCGAATCACGCAATATTGCTCTCATGGGAACGCTCGTCGTCAACGGCAGTGGCGTTGGTGTTGTTATCCTCACTGGCCCACGGTCTGTCATGGGCCGAATTGCCAAAGCAACTGCGGCAACCGAAGAACGTGCAACCTTGATTCAAAAAGAGATATGGCGCTTTGTCTATATTATTGTTGCTTTGACAATATGCCTGGCGCTCTTGATTCTCTTCACCTGGGTTGGGTGGCTACGGCGAGATCACTTTGCGTTCATGAATGTTGTGGCTATGCTAAACAATGTCATGAGCTGCGTCGTCGCGTTTATCCCGGAAGGAATGCCTGTCGCTGTTGCTCTTACCTTGATGATGGTGGCCAAGAAAATGAAGGCTGTCGATATCCTGCCCAAAGGCTTGTCTACGGTTGAAACGCTTGGCTGCGTTAACGTCATCTGCTCTGACAAAACTGGCACGCTGACACAGAATCAAATGCATGTCAACTCTGTATCCTTCATCGACGGACCTATCGAAGTGGCCGAGTTTCGTATTAAGGCCAACAGCGAAAAGCCTCCCCAAAACATCCGAAAGCTACTCGAGGCTGCCTCTTCTTGCAACGACGCAACCTTCGATCCTACGTCAATGGGCATGCCTGTTGACAGCCGAGTGGTACAAGGAAATGCTACGGACGCCGCCGTTCTCCGATTCGCTGCGGCCGCCAAAGGCAATGACTTTGGAACCGCAATCGTCCCCAGAGTTTACCAAATCGCCTTCAACTCAAAGAACAAGTGGATGCTTACTGTTCATCGAAAGGCCTCCGAAGCGGATATTCCCTCGAATGAGTATCAAGTTTTTGTCAAAGGAGCGCCCGACGTGTTACTGCCTACTTGCACAAGCTACTGGTCAGAAAAGACCAACACCGTTCAGCCGATGGTTGCTGCTGCACGCGAAGCATTCAAGGCCTACCAAGACAGACTTTCTCGAAATGCTGAGCGTGTCATTGTGCTTTGCGAGAAAACGTATACCGCCACAAACCCGCCTGGAACGAATGCCTTTAGTGACGAGATTACACAGGGAGCTACCGAGAATCTGACCATTGTGGGCATCCTCGGAATCATTGATCCCGCACGCTCTGAAACAGCCCACACTGTTGCTGAATGCAGACGAGCTGGCGCTCGTTTCTTCATGGTCACTGGCGATTACGGTCTGACTGCCGCTGCCATCGCCCGCAATACTGGTATATTCAGTGGTGAAACGGACCCTGACACCGTCCAGACCATCAAACAATCCTTGGAAGGTTTTCACGAGAAGCTAGGGAAAGCACGCAAGAACGGCGAGCGACACAGCCTATTGCTCGAAGGTAATGATCTAGCGTGTCTCCTGCAGCCAGATTGGGACATCGTGTGCGAATATGGAGAAATTGTCTTTGCACGTACCACTCCCGAACAAAAGCTGCGGATTGTGGAAGAATTCAGGAAGCGTGGCAACGTTGTCGCTGTCACAGGAGACGGTGTTAACGACGCCCCTGCCTTGAGAGCTGCTGATGTCGGAGTTGCTATCGTCACAGGTAGCGATGTGGCTATCGAAGCTGCTGACCTAGTGCTTCTTGACAAATTTGATTCCATCATCGAAGCTATTCGATGGGGTCGTCTTGTCTTTCAGAACTTGCAGAAGGTTATTGCCTACCTTTTGCCTGCTGGTTCCTGGTCCGAGATCTGGCCGGTCATGGTCAACGTTTTCTTCGGTGTCCCACTGCCGCTCAGCTCATTCCTCATGATTATCATCTGTATTTTTACCGATCTCTTTCTTTCCCTTTCTCTGATCATGGAGAAGGAGGAGTTTGATCTATTATCCCTGCCGCCTCGAAACCACAAGCGCGATCATCTCATCAACATGAAGATCTACATCCAGGCGTATCTGTTCACTGGCTTTATGGAAACTTGCACCGCACACGCTATGTACTTTTTATACTTTTGGCAAGCTGCAGGGATTCCCATTAGAGATCTCTTCTTCGCATTCGAAAAGTACTCTCAAGGCTTTCATGGGTACACCCAGGATGAGCTGACTCATTTCAACTCGGTCGGGCAGAGCGTGTACTTTGTCACGCTCGTGATATTGCAATGGGGCAACATCCTGGCCGTTCGCAATCGAAGACTCAGCATCGTGCAAGCCGACCCTATTACTCAGAAGAGACGCAACCCATGGCTCATCCTGGGCATGCTGATTTCTCTTTGCATTGCAATTTTCGTCACAGAAGTCTCGGGCATTCAAAATCTGTTTGGCACGGCTAGCGTTCCCATTAGGTTCTGGCTGATTCCGATTCCTTTGGCACTTGGTATTTTGATCATGGACGAGATTAGAAAGTTGATTGTTAGACTATTTCCTAATGGTCCTCTGGCAAGGATTGCTTGGTAAAAGAACAGAAGAAATATAGTTTTTAGACTTCATAAAGACGTTATTTAGGGAGCTAGAATAAATATTGCTGACTTCACCCTGACCTTGTTGTTTTTCAAAAGATGAAAAAAAAAATCTCAGTGCCAACGTGTCGCAGTGTGACGAGCTTCAAGAAGCTTTTGAAATCATGACGCAACGGCAACGACCCTGTCAACCCGTTCAAGGAAGGCTCCACTGGCATCCATCCCACCTCACCTTTCAGCTCACCTTGTGTTGCCCGGAGCAAATCCTCCTCGACCGGTTGAACCACGTCCGCGTCAAGTAGCGCTCTTTGTCTTCGCACTTCCCTGCTACGCCTTCGTTGGCACAAGAGACATAGTAATACTTAACCAGTTTCTCGCCTTCCCTTACCACAGTACACATCGTGGTAGGGGGAAGCAGGCCAACAGAGAACCCCGCCATGGCACACGCTCCCGCAGTAACAGCAGGTTCATTACTCCCAGCTCACCTTGGATTCCTCGCTATATTCAATCCCTGTCTCGGCAACGCAGACGATAAGATTGATGACCAGATAGTCTACTATGCTTCGGAAGCCACGCAGATTGCGGGCAGAGAGAAGAAGCGTACATGGGGACGCCCCACGGATGCCGTTTCTCAAGAGGAGCGCAACGAGCGCCTGCGACAGATCGGCCTTGCTCAAGGCATGATTAACTTCAGTCGCGGATTTGCAGATGGCGCCTCATTGGAGTCAGTGGACACGGAGAAGAGCCGGGTCATTACTCATGAGTTGGAGCCAGGGTGGTGGCTTCTTGCTGTAAGTCAAATGGACATCAAATCAGGAGGTTGAGTCTTTTTGCTTTTGGCGCGCCAAAAGCAATTGAGAGGCAGGGGTCAGACTTGATCCTGTGGCTGATAATACTAACCCTTTGTGCAGAGTATCAATTTCACTCGAGTGCCGCTTCCACCGCGGTTACCCGTGAAATCCGCGGACGAGCAGGAGGAGAAATTCGAATACTCCAGCAGAGAATTGAAACCTTCGTCCCTGCTCTTACGAGACTTACTCCGCGCACATAGTATATTCCTCTTGCACCATGGTACATCACTTAGCGCTCTGTTTGTTCGCAACAAGCGAGCCATGTTTGTTGCCGTCCTCAGCCGATACTGGGACTTGTTTCTCTCGACGTGGAACGTGATGCTCCATGGCAATCCCGTGCGCAACATCTTTGGTGGCATCAACATTGCTGTCTCGGGCGAGCTCGGTGTCGGCGTCGGCGAAGAGGAGCGCGGGAGTGGTGAGCGTGAAGTACTCGAGGGCCTTGTCGGAAGAATAGAGGGCCTCGTTGACCTGATTGTCTCCAAATTTGGCAACGGGGAAGATGCAGGTGGTGCCAAAGGGGGATATAGGGATAAACTCGAGCCCCAGTGGTTAGGCACAGGTGAAGAGCCCGCTGCCGAGGATGGCGCAATCTTCTTGGGCGTGGGCGTGTTGAGTAGGAAGTCGGTGAGGGATGTGACGCATTGGATGGAGGATCTCTATCAATGGGGAGACCATGCATACGGCGTGATTGAGAATCCAACGTCAACAAGGAGGGCGCGTGGTCGGCGGGCCAACAAGTCTGTGGACGAAATTGCGAAGCATCACAACGAATCTCCAAAAATGTATCCTGCAAGGGTGAAGAAACAAGAAGACCAACCGCCAAAACCGAATGAGGAGGCACAATCGAAACTGACACAAGCCGAGAACAAATCGGAGACGCAAACCAAGGAGCAGCAACAGCCAGGGACACTTCAGGGCCAAGAACCAAAAACGAGCGAGATACCAGCTCAAGCGAAGCCTCAACCAGAAGCCCAAATTGAACCCCCTTTAAAGGAAGCCCAAGATGGGAAGCTAGACAAAATGCTCAGCTACATGAAGTTAGGCTACGGCTCATACTGGACCATCCCAGGAACATCACAATCCACCACCAACACCAGCCCCTCAACGACATCCAAATCTTCTCACTCAACCACCCCCCCCCCTCAACCATCATCATCATCGCCGCCGCCGCCGCCGCCGCCGCCCCGCACGCACCTTCACCTTCCGCAAGGCGCCTCGTCCGACACTCAAGGTCATTACCTCATCGGCCTCAAGGGTTCCATCGAGGAAGACACCCTCTCCGACTCGTCTGCCCCCTCCACCAACGCCAATTTCCGCACCGTTCTCCGCACCCTCAACCTCGAGCTCGAAGACAAGCTCACCAACCGCCCGGACGCCACCATCATCCGCGACTTCCAACACCCAGGTTGCGTGCTGACCCAATCCCAAGTAGCAGGCAACATGCTCCCAGGCTACAATTCACACGACCTCAACAAGTCGGAGAAACTCCGCGTGGTAGTCTACGTCAACCGCCCCTTCATCTTCACATTTCTCTTCCGCCTCCACACAGATTCCCTAGCCTTGGACTCACTCTACCGCTCCCTTCACTACCAATTATCCCCTCTAAAGAAGCCGCTCCTCGCGAACACGACATACCGCCCGGACGTCGAGCCCCAGACCTCCAGGACAAACTCGATATATAACCTCGTGTGGGACCCGCCTGCCTTGACTGTCCATTCCACGATTCCTAATATCCCCGAGTCATCTTCGTCGGAGGCGTGGTCACGTGCCGATGCACTGAACACGCAGCTTCATCTCCTGACGACACACGGACTCACGAGGTCGGAGAGGACGGACCTGGAGAGGACGCAGAAGACGAATCGGGGGTGGTGGATCGTCTGGACGAGGCTGGTCGAGAAGAATACTGCGAATCAGGTGGGAGACTGCTCATCTGTTGAGGACGAGCGGCCTGGCGATGAAGATCACCAGATGGCGTCTGCTCAGCGCGTTAGCAAGGAGATTTTCCTGCTGAGACGGGCAAGCGATCACGCTGGGTTCAGGAGCATCTCCGCAGGCGAAGCGAGTACTGCTGAGGGGACGAGTAGGTTGGTGCAGGGCATTGGGGTGGACACGAGAAGGTATGTCGAGGAGTTGCTTAGCTTCTTGTGACTGCGGCGCATACAGCATGTTCAACGCAGTACCATCTTTCCAAGTAAATGCATTCCTGCATTTCCTGGGGATTTGACGCTCTGTGACGAGCAGCAGGCTAGGCATTCTTGGTTCCAGGAGCTACGTGTGCATCAACAACCCAGGCAGGGCTCACTCATAGCATGGCGTCCACGTGCTTCACATGATGATGACATTGATTTCAAAAGAATGTTTTGGTTTTGTATGTGAGACAGCCGCAGGCCGCATGTTTCGTCTACCTCGTGGTAAAAAAAAAAATCAAACCATTTTTTTGGCTCCAGAGATAGCGATATCTAGATGTACTACCGCAGCAAAACGTGGTCCTGGAACAGTCCCCAAAAAGAGAGATATACATAGAAGGGTAAAAGAGATTTACTCTTCCCGTTCCTTGGCCATTGCACCATCACAGCACATCTGTGACGAGCGCCATGGGGCAGAAACAGAAGAGAGAATTCAACTAACGCCCGTTTAGGCGAGAAAGAGACGCCTGGTTGATCCCCAAAGGTCAATCTTCTGTGGTATATCTTGCCCATACATCGCCAAGCTCCTGTTCCGTTCAGCGCCGGATACTTTTCGGACCCAAAAATTGATATGTAAAAAGAAAAAAAAAAGGTTCCTGCCCAGATTCGTAAATGTCATCATTGCAAAGCTGTCATCAGTTGGCGTAGCCACATTCGCCGCTACAAGGGAAGGGGGTCAACTTGGCCGTGCGCAGCACAGGCCATGCCCTCATCGTTGCACCTCTTGCGGGGAGGGAGGGGGATCTCGAGCGGCCAGTTAGACGAATGACCAGCTGACTGGCATGCGACCAGAGTCGAGACTGCCGAAAAGCTCTGTGTACACCTTCTCGCTGACGTCAATGTCATCCATGGCACAGCCCATACACTTGTCCAGGACCTTGGCGGTGGTAGACTTGCCATTGGCGTGGATGGTGATGGTCTTGCCACACATGGGGTTGCCGTTGGACTGGGTGCCCATGAGGAGGTGAGAGAGGGCGACAACGTTGGCGCTGTGGTCTTTGCCAGTGTCATCGTTACCACAAGAACCCAGGCCGATGGTGTAGTAAGTGATGTCGCCCTTGTATTGACTGGAGCCAGAACCGCCAGAGCTGCCACCGTTGCTGCCACCGTTCGTATTCTTGCTGTTGTTGTTGATGATGGGAGCCGCAGCCGGTGGGGCGGCGGGTGCTGCGACCTCAGGCTCGGGTGCTGGGGGGGATGGGGGAGCAAGGTAGACAGAGCTGGTGGTAGAGGTGGATGCAAGGGGCGGAGGAGTAGTAGCGGTGGAGGTAGTGGGAGGAGTAGGGGGAGGGGGAGGGGCAACAGAGGTGGAAGTGGTGCTGGGTGCTGGGGGAGGAGGTGGAGGCGCAGCCTCAGACGAGGACTGTACAGCGGGAGGTGGTGGAGGCGCGGCCTCAGACGACTGCTGGGCAGGGGGGGAGTAAGGCTCGGACGTAGTAGTAGCAGCACCAGCACCAGCAGTAGTAGCAGAGCCACTTGATTCATGGCCAGGATAGATCCAGAGAGTGGTAGTAGAATCAATCAACTCGGTGACAATCTCAGTCACCGTCTCCCAAACAACCTGGGTGACAACATCGCGGGCGACAACGTCGCGAACATGGAGACGCTTGTGGTTCCCACGGTGAGGCTGGGCAGCAGCCACAGCGATCAAGGCGGCAGAAGCGACAGCTGAGTATCTCATGGTGGCGGGCGGAGCGTTCACGGAATGATGTGTATGTATAGAGAGAGAGAGAAGGATTCGACCTCGGATTTCGCGAATGAGTGTGCGGCGGCGCGCAAGTGGTTTTGTTTCGTCTGGTAACTGGAGAGAATGCCCAAGCTGGTCTTGATTGTTGGTCGTGCCCGGACGGAACAGAAGGCCCGGTTGACAAAAGTTGTTCGTGTTGGTCAAGGTGATGGCGGCCGAAAGCGACGAAAGAGTGTGATGCAAGGGGAGTCCTGCCCGTGGATGAGAATTCAAAAGATTCAAACAAAAAGACTGTTGGACCTCAGGTCTATATGAAGGAAAGTGTAGGTGAGGGAAAGGGAAATGTACGAAAAGAAGAAGGATGGAGGACGAAAGTTGCAGAAGAAATAAACCCAAGTTTTTGTTGTTGCGGTCAGGGGAGGGAGCCGGGAAACGGTTGGATGCGGGAGGGGCCTTTCTGATAGGTTGTTCATTGCGCCTGGGCCCGTCTTGGGTACCTGCCTGCCCAGGTGCCCAGCCTCCTGCGTCGGGGGCGGCTTCCACTGGCGCTGGCCTCTTACAGGTCGGCCGGTCTCCATTGTGTGCCTGCTGCAGGGGCCTAGGTACCTGAGCGGCCAGGTACCTACACACGGAGGATTAGTGGATGCAGCCCCCCCCTTCGGAGGGAACCAAGGCAATGTGGGACAGCAGCGGCATGGGTGGCGTGGCTTTGGCATCTGCGGCGCAACCAGCCCGGTTGTCCAGGTATGTGCATGAGCACACAATACATACTCCGTACAGTGCCCCATGGAAGTCAATCGACCTACCTGACCAAGGGCTATTTTCGAAAATCCGCCCCGGTGCCCTCACTTAGTGCAGAATACAGAAGCCTAAGTGCAAATGTCCCAGCGTCAAGAATCACGCAATGAACCATCACGAGACCACAGGGCCACGGGCCACGGCAAGTTGTATACGTATGCGTTGGGCGACCCCCCTTCCCCCCACATCTTTTGTCCCATCGGCCAGTTGACTTCAGACAACACAACGAACGTGCGAACGCCCGTAGCGATCTGTATGCGGTCAGGAAACGGGTTCGCCCTTTGTTCGTTCGCCCTTGCAAGGAACGGGAGCCCGATTTTTTTTTTTTTTTTTTTTTTTTCCTGCCAGTTGCGGCGCTGATTGGGCTGGCCCGTCCATTTCATGCATTGGCGTTGCGAGGTAGGTCCACTGTGGCGCCGGGGCCTGCTCAGGTACGCGGCCAACGAAGTTTTCCTCTAGGCCAATTCGCGAACTATGTCACTGATTGGACAATCGAGTGGCGCGAGCGCAAAAGGCTAGGTAGGTACCTAGGTGCTGCCTGCGTCCTGATCCCTTCGGCAGTGCCAAGGACAGAGGACCACTGCATACGTGGATGGTGGCCACGGCTAGATGATAGAATAAGTGGCTTTTTTTGTTGCAACCATTTCACTCCGGAGCAAGTCACAAAAGATCATCGCAGTGCCTCGTGAAACCCCGGTCTCTGCAAAATCCAGGTACCCAAGTCGCTACCCCGTTTTTGGTGATCCGAGGCACGGAGCACCCTGAGCTGCGTTGTGCGAAAGTGGAGCCTGCAGCCTAATACCTGGTGCCCCTGGCCATTGAAGGGGTTACACCGCCCTGGCCTAGCTGGGACCGTGGACAACGTGGCTTCTCGCGCCACAGCGCGGTCTGCCCGCTGCATTGCCGGTCGGTGCGTTGTCGTAAGTGTGCTCCCGTCCGTGCACCACGTTGCCCCCTGTTCTTGGGAAAAGAGAGAAAGCAAAAAGAGCCCTCCTCGATGAGTCAGGTTGTTAGCTGTCATTGCTCGATTTATTAATGATTAATTTCGGCGCTTTTTGAAAGAATACTCCGTGCTCCGTACCATACACGTCATGCTTTTCATGGGCTCGCTGGAAAACTCTCGCTAGGACGTCCCTCTTTGTCATGGAACCCAGTGCGCTGCTTCTAATAACCCCCCCAATCGTTCTGCGCTGAGCCAAACTTTGGGTCGCACCGGCGAGGGAAGAAAGGAGGGGGGGCAGGAGCGAACGACGGCGCACCGTTTCCTCAAACAATTGCGTTTCCCCGTCCCGTTGTCCTGCAGCGCGCCCTGTTGATATGCGATGCACACAGGCGTGACACGCTGCCAACATTTCGTGCACAGGAACTACATGGTATCCAGCACCAGCACCAGCACCTGTCACACTCAAAGGGCTGCATTGCGTCTGTACGGAGTATATATACTGTACTTTCGATGGCAATCGAGTTTTATACCGTGCTATTCTTACTGTGTGAGGCCAGCGCTCCGCTGTCTAATTGGCCCGACCTCCCTCAAAGATGAAACGGCCACCAGGGCACAACCACGTATTAACACTCAAGTTTGTGTCTCCCCCATGCCTACGCGCTGGAACCGCAAGCGGCTAATACCTTCTCCGTAAGTAGATTGGTCCATGGTAACCCACAACATCAGTATGACTACGGCTCGACAAATCTTCACCCGCTGGCATCTAACCAGGCCGTGTTGTGTTACTGCAGGCCGTCAAAGGAACTGTGACACGGCCGCGTTCCATGACAAAGATACAAAGTGAAGTCGTCTGCTCCAGTCGAGCTGCCACATCCTCTTCCGTCGCGCCCCATGGATGGAACGAAATGACGGACCGCGAAGTCATTGCTACCAGTTTATAGGTGGCAAGCACTCAACTATCGTGTGATTGATTCCTCGCCATCAGTGCAGCCTGCGTTTGAATCGCCGTCTTTGAAACTTCCTGCAGCAGGAAGGGTTGCATGGACATGTCCGCGAATCGGTGACGCCTTGCTGTTTCTGCTCCGGAAGGAGAATAGAAACAAGGCCTGTCGTTGAAACACCGGCCGGTCCTCGTCAAAAAGGTCCTCTACGAGGAACGCCTTCTTGGCCATCTTGACAAACTGCATATCAGCCCTTCTCCGCTTCTTGAAGCAAAAGTACACAATGGCTTCGTCATTCAGGATGAATATGTCTCGTAATGTCTGCATGAGAAGAGGGAAGGCTGGCTCAAAGTAGACGCATTCTGCGGCAAGGATGACGTTTGGCTTTTGCGATATGACCTCTCCAGGAAGGCTTTCACCCCTGTAGCAAACTCGCAAAGCATTGCTGTTAGCCAAGTTCAGGAACGTCAGGGCAAGCAAACGAGCAAAATACGCCGAGGGCACGTGGTGGGAATCTCCTTCCTCGAAACAGGAAAGCGGGGGGAACATGGTAGGAAGAAAAGAAAAGAAAAGAAAAACCATACCAATTTAGAACAAGCGCCTGTGCTCTGTTCTCGAGCTTATTCAGTCGGATATTGGTGTTCATCAAGTCAAACATTTCCTGCTGGTCAGTCACCAGCAGTCTGCTGTTGCCGCCACATCCCAGCGCCATAGCGAGGCCCACGAGCCCGCCACCAGCACCAAGTTCCAGTCTGCAGTTGCCAAAGCCAAGTTTGAGTCAGCATCCGCCATGTCTTGATCAAGAGGCAAATGTGATGATCGCCAGAAAAAAGAAAAAGAAAAAAAAAGAGAAGTAGTTTTGTGCACTGGGTGGGAGGATTGGGTCGAGTTGGGGTACCTGGAGAACTTGCATTGTGGCATTTCGCATCTCTTGTCTGTGATATCGCAGCATGTGTTTGCCAAGTACCAAGCCTGCTGGCCAGGTCTGGCCACCACAGCCATTCCTTACATCTTCATGATACTCCAGCGGCGGGCTCAATTGACCATCGAAGTCAACACGAACATTTCCGGCCTGCTTCAGGTCGGGCAGAGGCGTTAAATACTCACTGACCGCGACAGGGTCCAGAGGCGGTGAAGGTGAGTGGCTCATCACGACAAAGGACACTGTGACCCGGCTCAATTCGGTTCGTCTGCGTCCCAGCGAGATTTAAAGCACACCTTGTCTTCCCTTCCTTTGACCTTTTTTTTTTGCGGCCAAAACACGCATGCACAAGTATTAACGCAATTCAATTTCTGGCTGTAGCAGTGTAGGGTTGGTTGTGAGAATAAATCAGGAAGGAGGGTTGAAGGCCCACAATTGGCTCACTTTCACAGCCAACTTTTTTTTTTCCCTCTCAACTCGACATTTTGGACCGCAGCATGGATCCGCACTCGCTATCCACTACATGGGTGCGATGCCTTATGACATTCTGCCCGGCAGTACCAAGGATGAGGCCTCCGAACCTTGACTACAACCAACAGAACCACAGAGACCTGACGAGGAAGTTGTTCACCAAGCTCAAAGACACGATGGAATCCACCAGGTTGCCTCTCATACAAGCCGCAGTACTTCCCCGCGGCTGTCTGGCAGGCGAGGCGCAGGAAGTCGACTCCTAGGAGAATGCTAGATCATGCAACAGAATCGGTTGCTGGCAATGTGGTAGCGACACAATTGCCCGAGAAAGGCATCGCGTCAGTTAGCCGAAAGAGCTGGCTCCACTACCGGCTCGCAAAGATTCAATATGCATGTACGGAGTAATTCATGACAATTTCTCTGTGTGGAGTCTGAACCACTTTACGCGTCGCGCTTGCTGGCGGCCCGCTGCCCCATATTCATTCTCATTCTCATCTCATCTCATCTCATCTCATCACGTATGCGTATCAATATCGATATTAATGAAGACTTTAGTTGCATACCTCGATGCACTCATCTATTGAGCAATGGTTTCTTCTCGGCACCCATTGGCGACCGTCAGAACTGCGTTACAGCCCCCTAGCAGCCACTAAAGTCATCTCCCTTGCTGCGCGATCTCCCTCGTCTGTTAGCGCAGGCTCAACATGAGGATGACGGATCGTGTGCAAGCTGCTGACTGACTGACTACATGCGTAGCGTGGTCGTTGCCAGACCTGGAAGACCAAACGAATATTCCACTTCTGCATTTACAATGTGATCAACCAGGCAACTAACTGCATTGATCAAAGGCCAAAAGGCAGGGCTGGAACTGGGCCTTTCTTTGTTCTTGCAATTCAACCTTCTGCTGTCTCACGTTGCGGTCATGGTCGCGATGGAATGCATTCCACTATTCCCAGCCCTCGCATCCCGCGCCACTCGACCAGCGCGTTAATACTATCTCCTGCTCGTCGCATCCAGCAGAAACTCCCATCCCAAGACATTTGCGCCTCTCGTCGCAATGGTGCATGTGCCCATGCTCCATCGACGCGCTCTGTCCAGGCGTACTGCCGGCCCGTACAATGCATTACCCCACGATTGGATTGTCTGAGGAATGAAGGAGGCAGTAGTGCTTCCCGAGGAGCTTCGACGATGACTACTCCAAGGCTTGCGAGTCTTTCCTCTAGTCTCGATCTGCGGTGCCTTATCCTAGTTCATCCTGTCCTTCTTGTTCGCTCAATTACTCCCCTTTTGGATCATCAATTTCTGTTCCTCGCTCTTCCTTTTCGTGTCTATCGCCCTGGCCAACTTGAATCTCGTTGTGTATGGCTTCGTGACGGGACATACTTCATCAACCGCACGGAAACAAAGCCTCTCGGAGGTGCCTCGAGACTCATTGTGGTTCGTGATGCCTTCACTGCTGGCGGCTGTGGCATTGCTGCCTCTCGCCCAGCTGACCAGCGGCCAACCTGCTGTCTCTTTCCCGTTCAACGCGCAGCTACCGCTCGCAGCCCGCATAGACCAGTTCTTCTCCTACCCGTTTTCACAATATACCTTCCAGTCCGACTCCAAAATCTCGTACTCGCTCGGCGCTCATCCAGGCTGGTTATCCATCGATAGTGCAGGCAGACGTCTGTTCGGCACGCCAAGAGATAAGGATGTATCCCCAGGAGAGGTGGTTGGGCAAACGGTCGACATCATTGCGACGGATGACAAGGGCTCGACCTTGATGAATGCAACTGTCGTTGTTTCGCGGCAGCAAGCTCCTTACGTCCAGATTCCTCTCGAAAAGCAGATCCAGAACTTTGGCAACTTCTCTGCTCCATCCTCCATTCTGTCGTATCCATCCACAAACTTCAAGTTCTCGTTTGATCGAGGGACGTTCAGCAAACCCAGCCTGAACTATTACGCCGTGTCCGGAGACAGCAGCCCTCTGCCGGCCTGGATCCAATTCGACGCGTCATCCTTGACCTTCAGCGGAAGAACGCCGCCGATCGAGTCTCTCATTCAACCGCCCGAGACCTTCGACTTTAAATTAGTTGCGTCGGACATTGTGGGCTTTTCGGCAGCGTCACTCAAGTTTTCCATTGTGGTGGGAAGTCATAAACTTACCATAGATGACCCCACCATTACACTAAATGCGACCCAAGGCGTCGAGGTCAACTACAATGGAATGGAGAGTGGGATCAAACTGGATGGCAAGCATGTTGCTCCTAACCCAGGTGGCCTTACAGTGACAGTTACGGACATGCCAAGTTGGCTATCTTTCGATGATAAAACCTGGAGGCTGAAAGGGACTCCCAAGGATGGAGACCGTGCCGCTAATTTTACCATCACTTTCAAGGACAGCTTTTCGGACAATCTTGTTGTTCTCATGATTGTCAATGTCAACACTGGCCTCTTTTCGTCGACGATAGAAGATATCAAGCTCAGACCTGGAAGCGAATTCGATCTTGACCTGGCAAAATACTTCAAAAACTCCAGTGATGTGGCTGTCAAAACTTCTACGACTCCAAGTGAGGGATGGATCAAGGTGAACGGCTTGAAGCTGTCTGGCCAAGTGCCACAAACATCCATAGGAAGCTTTAAGCTAGTCGTCGACGCATCATCTAAGAGTTCTGGTCTCGCGGAGAGAGAAACGGTGAATATCAGTTTTCTCGCCGCCGATGGCGCTCCAACCACTACCACCCCGACATCCCCCACGACCACAACCACAGCCACAGCCACAGCTACAAAAACAGACGATGGCGTCTCAGGGGAGGGTCAGACACAGCCAGGGCACCTCAGTACTGGCGAAATACTTCTGGCCACAATCATACCCGTCTTGTTTGTGGCGATTCTGCTCATGATGCTGGTGTGCTACTTCCGGCGACGTCAAAGCAGAAACAACTACCTTGGTAGCAGATACCGCGCAAAGATTTCCCATCCTATTCTCAGCACTTTACGGATCAATGGATCTGGTTTATCGATGCGAGAAGCCGCCATGGGCAGACACCCCTTTGTGCACACAGAGACACTGGATATCAAGACAGCCAAGATGGCGTTTGCAGACGACAACTCTCCCATATCATCTGAACGAAGGAGCTCGGTGACGCTCGGTGATTCGTCTATATCCGGAATGCCGCACAGCATGATGGTTGATGCAGCGCGGACAACAACCATCAGAAACGTCAGCAATGTGGCTAGTGAGGACGGAAGACAATCTTGGGTGACCATTGAGGGAGGCAACGGTGGCTTAGCGAATAGTGATAGATCATCTCGAAGCCAGCAACTCGACATGGCGTATCCGGAATCGACTCGCCAAGTCTTTGCTGGCGCAGAATATCATTATCACAGGAGAGACCCAGCACTGGATATTACACTCCCTACCCTCGACGAAGTGTCTAGCGCACAGCCTACTCCTCTATTCGCGCACAAGCCTCATCAATCTCCTTTATCATATCACAGTGTTGGCGGCCGTTCGGGCTTCACATCTAGCTCCGCTGCGTTGCCGCATCCCGACGACGATTTGAACAATAGCACGGCCCCGATAACGGGATGGAACACCGGCTCCACGGCCAGAGACCCTTTGGGGCCAAATTGGATCGCCCTTTCGGAGAGTGAAGCCGGTGAGATTGTTCCAGAGCTCACAAGACCAAGTGCAGTCGCCGTTGTCGGCTCACGGCAGCTAGGATCATCAAGCGGCAAGAGTGTCGCAACCAACACATCATTCGGATCCTCGGAGAACTGGAGAATAATAAGGGGACACAGTCCGACCAAGACTGAGCGCGAGTACGAGGACCTCGTTGACGAGGCACCCTTCCATCCATTGCGGCTCGGCACAGCCCATGATGGCAGGAATCCCAGCCCGGAGCTGGTTTCGCCGCTTCGCCGGGGACACAAGGCTCATTCCACACTCGCCTCCGGACGGCCGGGACCGTCCACAAGCATAATTTCAAAGTCGAGTGGCATCAGCGGGGAGGACGTCCACATGTCTGGAGGCAGAGGGCAGCCTGGTGATGAAGACTGGCGGCGAGAGCATTCAGGCAAGTTGTCTGATCGAAGCTTCAAGGTATTTCTGTAAAGCGAAATAGTGTTTAATGCGTTGCATCTGCACTTCGTGGCTAATCTTGTGCGAGGATGGGAGAAAGCGGAAATGGGCGGATCGTTGATTTTCGTTTAGCATAGACTTGAACCCCCCCATGGCAAATGACGATGATACCAGCACATGTAGTTCTATTATGTGAATATAGAAGAATTGGAGCGCGAAGTTCAAATGCTACATGCGTGAGCTAGTTCGTGTATCGTGTGGGCGTAGGTTTCAGAGTGGCTACGGTGGTTCATATGGTTTTGCGGTGCGGCCATAGACGGAACTTCGGCGAGGCTAGACCAGATCGCCATTTCAAGGCATTGTGTGCGAGTTCAGAATGCGCAGCTGTTCGAATTGGACCCAGGATGCACACCCGGCGGACACGGAACATTTTTAAATATTTTCCATTCAGATTCGAGCTATGCTGGATATCAAATTGACTAAGTTCAGAATATATTCTGAAATCCTGAGGGATGCCCATGTCCGATAGAGCGGAGTAGATGCTCAGATTCCGTTCCTTGGCTTGGAGTTTCCAACCCTTACACCGCTTGACTACAGTACATCAATAGGTCTCGTGGTTGGACACTCATTGGCACATCTTTGCGCTTTGCCCAATTTCGGCCCCTAGAAGAGACTGTCTATTCCTAGTTTCGGATCTCTCAAGCACATGGAGAACAGCTCGACCAGGGAGATCACGCAGGTAGCTGTGTACGTCGATAGACAACTGCAATGGCTTCGCTAACGGGAGAACGCCATGGATAGTCCTTGATCAGCCGTGAAAAGGGAGTTATACATCGTTTCCACTCAAAATATGGCGGTTGAATGCGCCAAGTCAACTCGCAACTGCCCAAGAAGGATCAGCATCCTCATAGCCTAGACATAGCGTTTGAAACAGCTCCTCCGACGTTGAAGTAGGCACAGTAATGATCTGTGTTGCTAATGGCGAGCTGTCACCTGTGTGCTGGCGAGCGCAACGTCAGACTCCAAGGAGAACCTGGGCCCCAAGCATGCCAGCACAATTGGCTTCATCGCAGCCTCCAAACTGTTCAGAAAGCGGCAATGAAAGGCATGCGCCTGGAAATTACTTGCTTCCTTCTGCGGAGGTTGTAGGCGGCAATAGCAGAGACGAGCCTATAAGGCACGAGAAAAGAGTAGAGATTCGTTCATGCGCATGACGCTGGCCTGTTTTTGTGTCGACTCGGAAGTCCGAGGAAGGTGGCACCAGACTGCCTAGCATCCATTTCTGGTTGAAGAAGGAGCTCCTGGTGTTCAAGTACCTAGGTACATAGATGCAGGTGATCCAGGTACTACTAGGTACCTGCCTACGCCGTGCCTAAGGTTGCTGGTATTATCCAACCAGCGGAGCAAAATAAGTACCAGACAGTACACGGCTAGTCTAAAACAGCAAGAAATACCCGAACAAGTGCCCCATGCAGACAGCAGGTTGGAGGAGACGTCATTATGGTTGATTGACCCAGCCTGCCATTCCAAGTTTGGCCATGGGCAGCCCGGCCATAGCTGTTGTCTGTGGTGTGATAGTGGGTGAGCTGACTTTGAAGAAGATCACGCGACCATCAGCCACAGCCAAAATTTTCCCGTTCGACCGCTTGCAGGTTGGCTTATGTAAGCATAGACATCCGGGTTGCGACGGCTGGTTTTGTGAAGCCAGCGAACACGTTCTTTTTTTCCTTTTCTTTTTGCTTCATGGCATGGCACATCATCCGTCATTCATCATCCACGTTCGAGGGGGAGAGGCTGGCAGAGAATGTGAGCACGCAGGTGCGTGAACAACGATCCGTTGCCAGAGCTGTGTTGACGATTGAGTCCAACACATGAATGCGGGCTTGGCCACAGCAGCTTCAAGGCCGTCATATTGACCCAAGCAGTAACATGATCTTGGTCGCATTCGTGTACCACGTGTGTGACGTGTAACCCAAACAGGGGTTGAGCTTGAATCGGCCATGACTGATGCGCTGCCTGTGACTCGTGTGATTCTTCTGCTCGGTGTTGCGAATAGCTCTGGACGCATGGCGCAACTCGTGCCGTCTGCTGTTGCTGTTGTTGTGGACGGCAGCAAGGACCCAGCGAACTGGCGCAATTACCGGCGGTGCGGCGGTGCAGCGTTGTATTCAAGTACTGGCAATACTCAGTAGACTCAGTAGGTACACCCGCTGTAGATAGGTACTTGGTCGTCTGATAGGGCGCGGGAACTGTTCTTGGATTGGGCAGCGCGCCTGGCTCTCTCGAAATCTCTGCCTGCGCCGCACAACCATCACCACCAACCACATCACCACACGCACCTGCTTCGTATCGTGTTGTATCTCCCTTCATATCCCACATCCCACATCCCACATCCCGCATCCCGCATCCCCCCCAAAACGCCAACCCCTGCTGCCCCTCGTGTGCCCTCGTCGTGTCGCCGGAGAGCCGATCCTCGCATTGTTATCCTCTCCCTCCCTCGACGCCAGGCACACGCTTGCATTTCCTTTTCATTCCTTTACCTTTTCCTTCCACGGGCATCCTTGCAGTAGCTGTGCTGCTGCTCGCCATCTGTCGCCATGGGCCAAACGCTCTCGGAGCCTGTTGTCGAAAAGGTTCGTCATCCGCCGTGCCTCGCCCGTTCGCACCTCGAAAATCTCTGCACCCTCGCTCGCAGCGGCTATTCCTCCTCGCGGAATCATGCAATGCCTCGCTGTTACGACCCTCGTGGTCCTGTCTGAGCAAATCCTCCCCCTCGCCTCCCATCGCCAGTACCCCGCCAGAAACTTGCCTCAATTCAAAGCCCAGACGTCTTGGAGGGGCTTCGCGTCATGAGCATGGCTCGGGCGAGGACTCAAGCCACCCTCCCTCCCCCTTCCCCCCTCCCCTTCCGACCCTTCCCTCTACCAACATTGGCTCGCCCGTCAAGTCCTCGGAATCATGGCAAATTCATACTGACCTCTGCTCCTGTTGCATTTCTTCACAGATTTCCGACATAGGCGAGGATGAAAGACTCCTTTATGGCGTGTCCTCCATGCAGGGCTGGCGTATCAGCATGGAAGACGCTCATACCACCGTCCTCGACCTGGGCAAAGATGCCAACCTCGATCCCAAGATCCATCCGGGCAAATTATCTTTCTTTGGCGTGTTCGATGGTCACGGAGGCGACAAAGTAGCCTTATTCACTGGCGAGAATATTCACAACATCATTCTTAAGCAGGACACCTTCAAATCTGGCGACTATGCGCAGGGACTCAAGGACGGATTTCTCGCCACCGATCGAGCCATTCTTAATGGTACGACCCATTCTTACTCTTCTTTGCACTGGCCACATTTCTCGCCCCGTCCCGCGTCTCGAGCGATGATCTCAAGGCTTCAATCCTAAGAGACCTACGGGTTAGCTTCGCAACTCATGGCGACTTTTAATACTGACAATATGATATCGCAATAGATCCCAAATACGAAGAAGAGGTTTCAGGGTGTACCGCTTGCGTCAGCTTGATTGCTGGTAACAAGCTTTATGTTGTATGTTGTCAGATTGTATCTCGCCAGTATCGACTTAGCATTGCAGCGTGATACTGTTACGATCCAAAAAATCTGCCCATTTACTGACGCGGGGTTCTGTAGGCGAATGCAGGAGACTCCCGGGGTGTTCTAGGTATCAAGGGCCGAGCAAAGCCCATGTCCCAGGACCACAAGCCCCAGCTTGAAAGTTCGTGCAGCCAAGGAGGCACCAGTTTTGCTGCTCACACTCTATCTCGTGTCAGAGGGATGCGCACTAACGTTGAATGCACCCATCCCTAGACGAGAAGAATCGAATTACGGCAGCCGGTGGCTTTGTCGACTTTGGCCGCGTGAACGGGAACCTGGCTCTCTCACGCGCCATCGGCGATTTCGAATTCAAGAAGAGCGCCGAGCTTCCCCCGGAGCAACAAATCGTTACAGCATTCCCAGACGTAGAAGAGCATGACCTCACTGAAGAAGATGAGTTTCTGGTTCTTGCTTGCGATGGTGGGTCTACCTCGTGTCATGCTCCGCAATATCAAGTTATTCAGGGAAAGCGTTACTGAACAAGAATTGTTTAGGAATCTGGGATTGTCAATCCTCTCAGGCTGTCGTCGAGTTTGTGCGAAGAGGAATTGCCGCCAAGCAGGATTTGGACAAGATTTGCGAGAATATGATGGACAACTGCTTGGCATCCAATTCGGAAACCGGCGGAGTCGGGTGTGACAACATGACCATGTCTATTATCGGATTTCTCCATGGGAAGACGAAGAGCGAATGGTACGAGGAGATCGCTAAGAGAGTCGCTAACGGAGATGGCCCTTGCGCTCCCCCCGAGTATGGTACGGCATAGCCCCAAAGGTCAAGCAGAAACCTGTCTTTCGTGTGGTGTCCATGCCCGCCTAGCTGGCATTCAAGCAGAAATCTGAAGCTGACCACCTTTGTTCCTTCTCAGCGGAGTTCCGTGGTCCCGGCGTTCACCACAATTATGAGAACAGCGACAGTGGCTATGAGATGGATGCAGAGAGACAGGGCAGGGGCGTTGGTGTTGGTGGGTACCGAGGTCGAATCATCTTCCTCGGCGATGGCACAGAGGTGCTCACCGATTCAGATGACACCGAAATGTTCGATAATGCCGACGAAGACCAAGACCTCGACCGTCAAGTGTCCAAAAACAAGTCGGCGGCGACCGATAGAGAAGGCGCCACTTTCACTCCCACCACCAAAACTGACACGACGGGTTCCGGAACGAAACAGGAGTCAGAGTCCAAGTCAACAACCACCGAAGACAACCACACAGCCTCGGTGGCTGCATCCGAGTAGAAATATGATAAGAAGATTACGAAATCCTTAAGGACGACTGCCAGCGCGAGTAAGAAGGAATAGGCGTTCCCTTCGCAATCAACATGGGGGTTAACAGCAATTGGGGTTGGATGTGGAAGAAGTGAACGTACACGGTGTCTCTTTTTTTCTTTCTGGGTTTGGCTCGCGTTTGTAATTTTTATACTGTTTGATGTCTGTTTTCTTCACTATGTTGTGTCGTCATGTTCCATTTCCTGAGACGCCCAAGACTCTTTACTTTATTTCTCATGCTTGAGTGTTGAGAGGCACAGGGCAAAAAGGGCGCGGAGTCGACAGAACCGAAATATATGCGGGGCGAAAGGCGTGTGTGTATGTGGGCTGCATCATGCAAACTCCTCAGAGGTCGTGCTATAGACAAATGCTGTACCCTTTCCATGACCATCTCGGTGTCCGATTCGCATCGTGGGACAGTATGTTGTACTGGCACCATTGTGCTCTAACAATCAACGACCTAGACTGGCCGGAGAGGAACGCACGAGAGACGAAACAATACACCCAAAACTATGATCGAACAGAGGGGCGTCGCTCCGTTGCACGGTTTAAAGATCTGGCGAGGTTGATGCATTATGGGCCTGGCAAACGCTACTGGCTTGGCGCGGCGAGATTCACTGCCCGGCAGAGTGATAAAACGCCATAATCGAGACCCATTCTTTAATAAGCATCAGGCCTTCAATTCAATGCCCACCAGGGAACTCCTCCTATGCAAATATCTAATGGAAGTAGTATATAGTAATTACACGATAGGATGTCTATTCAGAATATAGTACAGAGTGTCAAGTCCATTCACACACGCCACACAGACAGGGTCACGCCTCGAGTGTGGCAGCAGGGACGCCACCATCCAAGGCCGACGCTTTCACAGGGCGCCAATTCCGAATCATGCTTTCCGGCTCAAAGGCTGCGTCGAGGTGTACTATTACGGGCCGTCGTTGTCTCCTGCCGTCTCGGAGCTTGACGGCAAAATCGTGCGGCTCCGTGTCCTTTGCGTCGCCCTCGTCGTTGCGGGAGGCGGCCTGTCTTGCTTTGCGCATGGAGGGCAGATCCATGGTTCGCCAGGCCACGTCCAGGGCGGCCGCGAGGCTCCGAACGGGTTTGTAGCCTTCGAGGGAGCGCAGGATGGCCCACTCCACGCCTTCCACGGCCGAGGCCCCGGTGGCGACCTGGTTGCGGCGGAGGAGATGGGCCATTTTCCGGGGGAAGATCTTGACGGGGGTCTTGGAGAGGCGGTTTCGGAGGAGGACGGCCTGGATTGGCTTGCGGGCTGGCCAGCGGAGCTTGCGCTTGAGGAGGCCGTAGAAGAGGATGACGCCCAGGCAGGCAGGGGCGCTGGTCTTGATGGCGAGGGAGGTGAGGAGGTCGTATGTGTGGTGGTTGGGTTCGCAGGATTGCTTGTGCATGTGGGAGAGGGCCCAGAGGGCGGTGGTCCAGTCTTTGTTCTCGAGACAGGTCGACAGGATGGTGTGTGAGGTGCTCATGTCGAAGGCGCGCCCGTCTTCGTACGGACGTGCCATGAGCGCCTGGAATGATTCCAAGCCAGTGGCGGCTTTGCCCTGGAAGCGCAGGAACTCTTCCAAGATGGGGTTCAGGGCCTCTCTTGTGAACCAGTCTGCTCCGTAGCGCGCCGCCTGGTCTGCCATGAAGACCTCCAGGGGTTTGCCAGCCTTGAACGCGGCGTACGCGTCGCGGCTGGCCATGATCTGGGCGATGCCTCGACGGGTCGCCGGGTCTTCGAGGAGACCGATTTCGTACATTGCCACGATGATCTGGCGGCGCTCGTCTTCGCGTTGGACGAGCTTCAGGAAGAGAAGCCAGGTGCGGGCATTAGGACGGAAGTACCTCATGTCCATCTTCTGGAGGACCCGGTGGAAGAAGGCTGCGTCTCGCTTGGAGACGTAGCCGTTCAGAATGATGTTGAACACCTCCGTGTCCATCGGCAGACCCCATTTCTCTGCCAGGCCTATGAGACGATCGGCCGAGGCGCGGTGACCGCCCTTTTGGGACATGAACGCGAGGGCCATTTTGAGAGCAGGTGGTGTTATGCACTCTCGGGCTGAAGGATCCTCGAAGGCGTCCACGATCAGCTGCACTCGGATGCCGTCCGTGTCGATGCGCTTGCCATCCTGTCGGGGCTCTTCGTAGTACTTCAGGGCCAGATGTGGCTGCAGCCTTCCACACACGAGAGCTGTGATGTATTTTCCGAACGATTCCGAGGTCCAGATGGCTGGCTTCGGCGTTTGCTCGTAAGGCCTGTCAACCCAGTATGTCTGCACCTCCTCGTGCAGCCACATGCTGTCTCGCTCGCCCGGCGCCAATGCCAATTCTCCTTCGGCCGCGGCGCCAATGGCCGGCCACAGTTGCTTGACCTTGTAGTCGAACGCAGCCACCTCACCCAGCTTGTATACTTGGGCGTCCGGGCACGCCCTGACCAGCTCGTCGGCAGCCTTGGCCAGGACGGAACTCTCGCCGCGCAAGACAAAGGCAGAAGGGTTCTTGCGATCGGCGGAGACGCGCAACTTCGTCGCGAGCCCGGTCGCGGCGTCCAGGTATTCCACTCGCTTGTTCCCGGCGGGTATGTCCCACGATGACGGAAGAACAACGCGCACAGCGGCCATGTTGAGCGTCTCGCTTCGCTTCGGCGTCATGCGCTTCAGAAGGTGGAATGTTTCTGTCCAGCTCGGGACCCTTCGGCCGAAGCTTTCCCAGATCATGCCAAAGCCGGCCAGCACGCGAGCCACTCTACGCGATTCGGCCAGGCTTGATTTCGTCGTTTCCGGGCATGGATAGTCGCGGGCCGCGGGCACGTATGGCGAATTGCGCTTCCTCGATAGTTCCTCCTGGACCGCAGAGGTCGTCTCCCGGAAGGCATTCCGGAAGAAGGCGTTCCTGGGGTATCTTGAATTGACAACAAGCTCGACAGGAACCTGCAGGCCCATGTCGGCATCAGCTGGTGCGTTCTGCGCGGCAGTCGCTTCGGATACCTCGTTCTCGGCGATTTCGTGGTTGGAGCTGGAGATTGTCGCCAAGGAGGCCATAGATGGTCCAGCACGCGGACCGCATGGTCGCAGGGGAGATATTCTGGCCGTGCCGGTTTTTCGGGACCCAGTCCACCATATTGACTTGATCCCCAAGGACATTGGTTATGTGTCGTGACGCATTGTGATACAGCTGGTCACTACCAGACGGATTCAAGCTTGTTTGCGCAAGGAGAGATGATAAGACTAAAATTTGGGTCCACAGCATCACGTGCAACGCCGTAATAAGGAGGCATGCCCAACTCCCAACCGACGGATGGCATTCGATATCCGATCCGGGTTGTCGCGCGCATACGCAATACCGGACAAGATGTCATGTTTGAGCCTCTTTCATTAAGTATAACATCCTATGTCGATATTTTTACTCATTTCCTCATGGAAACTGAACCGCAATAGAGCCCTGATCTTGATCTTCCTTCATTTCCTAAACCCAAGGTGCTTTCGCCTGTAAAATGCTATGCTCCAACGCCCAAGCCAAAAATCGCTCGATTCCTTTTCGTACCACGCCTGCTTGTTGGAACAGCAGTATGAACAACATGCCAGAATGCACATGCCGTGTTGTTCGCGTCCCATACAAGACATGGACAAGAAGAGTAAAACAAAAAAGTCATCATGAGAACTGTAGGGATTGCCCAGACGTACCATCCCCTAAGCGAAAGAAGTGCAGTGTTTCCGCCCGAGAAAGAATAGTAAAAAGTAAAGCTCATGGGGGACGAGAGAACGGCCAGCATCGTGTCATCCCGACCCAGGCAACCCCCCGCCGTTCGGAGGCTTTGGCCCGCTGCGATCCAGACCAGGATGTTCGTCGTACCACTTCTGATCGTCGTCAAGCGACAGCCTCAGGTCGCCCCGTTCAGCCATCTTCTTGACATCACTCCAATACGCCAACTTGTCAACTTCCTCGTCGGCGTGTTTGACCGCTAATTCGAGAGCTTCTTTGCGCTGTAGCAGTTCCTTGTCGTCTTTGCCATCATCCTGCTCCAATTGACGTACACTCTGGTCGTACTTGTGCATCAAGTGGCCCAGCAATTGCCTCCGCGAGGCCTGGAACACGAAAATAGACATGATTTCATGCATCTCGTCTTGGAGTTTGCTCAGGTCTATGGCATGCTCGAGATAATTCTCGACGGCCTCTATCTTTTCGCGATCGATTCTTGATGTACGCAGCACAGATAGCAGGGTATCAATGTCCTCTATCTCCAGAGCCTCTTCTTCGTCCACTTCTTTGACAGATGTGCGCGTCATACTCGATTTACTGGCAACACGACTGCTAGCGAGACTGCCTGTCGATCGTCGTCTACTGCTGTGAGACGCCGGCCAGACGCTGAAATAATCAGAGTTGAGCAAGTTCCCACTTGAGTCAGTATCATAATCTAGTCTTCTTGCTCTCTTTCGGATCCAGGCTCTTCTACGCACAAATGAATTCCACCATTTGGGTGGGTGCCAAGAAAAAGCTTTGGCAAATGCAAAAGAGTACTCCCAGCCTCCCTCGTCGACGCCGTCTTGGTAATTGACGCGCCACTCCGGCCAAACCCACTCCCAAGTCGGGTCTGGAACTACAGCGGTATAAATACTGGTTGGTGACGGTTTATGAAATGCATTCGCTTTCCCCGCTGATCAGCGGAAGTCCCGTCTTACGAAGCATTGAATTTTGAAGGAACACTTTTGCACTCACTCCATGCAGGGGGGTCCAATCCACCGAGAGCTTTGGAGGAAAACAATGCATTGCCGCACAAGAATCCGCCCCTTTCATTCTCGTACAATATATCGATAGCAGTTTCACGAGTTTCACGCGGCCGCTTCGGCATAATTCTGTGAGGAGGGTCGTCGAATAGACCAGGTGTTGCCGCTACATTGTGCTGTCAGCTTGTTTTTCGGACACGGCAATATGTTGATCATTTGAGCAAAGGCCGTACTGTGCACTTCGATTGATGGCTGCATCGGTGGATGAGGCGGGGGATGATTCTCTGCTTCTAGGCCACCTCCGTCTTGTTCGGACGCAGCTTGGTGCAACGCATTGTCTCTGTTGGGAGAAACAGATGGATGTTCTTCGCGAGTGTAACTGCTACTGGTGGGTTGACGACCTCCGTCCTGTTCGCCATCGTCCACTGACGATACCAATCGTGATACTGTTGAGTCAGGTTGAGTATTTGTGGCAGATGCCGACCTGCTGGTAGGTTCGTCCTTGGCGTCATCGTGGTTGACGAGGCCAATTTCGTGATCGTAGTCGCGCGGTTTGAGGCCTGCTACCCGGCGAGAGCTCCGAAACCTCACCATTGCCAGGCGCTGTGTTCGAGCACGACAAACTCGGCGAGCATATGGAGAGGAGTCGACGTCGTGATCGGCATATACTATTATTGATGGAAGGTATGTACAGTAACCACAAAGTAAATGAACAAGACGTCAATGTCGACGAGGACGCTGGCTTGCGGCGGGCCGCACCCGTGGGGGAGGGAATCTTATTGGTCACGGCGGTGCAGCTCGACTTCCGTCCGCAAATGACGTCGTTGTCTGTCAATGGGCCGGAAAGCTGACGACAGGGATGTTCAGCAGAAGCAGAAGCAGAAGCAGAAGCAGAAGCAGAAGCAGACGCAAATGGAACAGGGTCACAGGACGCGAAAGGGTAATGCTGTCGGACGGGGACAAGGAGACAAAACATGAACAAGCGTCTGGGCAAGCAAGGATACGGATTCCTTGGACATTAAGAGCGGCGAGAAATGCCTTCGGAGCGAAAAGGTACAGGAGTTAGCTGCACGCGATTCGGACAAGAAAACAGAAACAGACAACAGACACAGATGCTGTGGAACACAGGGGCAACCTGGTGCCCAGCCCCATAGTTCGGGCCTTCAATCCAGGCAACCTCTCGCTCAACTCTCCATGATGTAATGAAGAACTAACTAACTGCCGCCGCCCTCGTCAAGCCACGAACCCTTCATGGCTGGTGTTAGTGGGTCTCTCCCGTCAGTACGTACTCCGTACATGTATTTGCTCCGATGTATTCCAGCGGCCAAGTACTGGTCGGGCCCACAGCTCCCCACCAGACAGCTCCCCACCATGCCACCGACTCGCATACGTCATGACCCCTCTGCCAGCGAATCAGCGCCTTCACTCGTACCAGCTTGCGCGCTGCTGGCATCATCCTCAGCATCCTCGCCGTGCAGCTACGTATGTACCTGCTACCTTACGTGCCTTACGAGAGAAGCTTCCATTTTTGACAAATCTCATCGTCCGCTAGACCAAGTTGCACGCCATGTCCCACCTCAGCCGATTCCAGCTCGCTCCAGAGTTACATCATACGAGCCAAGCCGTGAAAGTGACATGCTGTAGACACATCTGGACATTCACCCCCTTCTGGAGAGCTTGCTCCGTCCCTGGAGATGGCGGTAGATCGGGCTTCCCTGTTTTGTACCTCCCAAGTCCTCACACTCACAGTCATCATAAGTCCGAGCTTTGAGAGCTCGCCTCCTCTTCTTATTACTGGTCACCTTCTGTCTCCTCCAAACCAGCTCCGTCTCCCCTCCAGCCACTCAGTCCTTCATCTCGGAATAACTTCTCTTCCTGTCTTTGCTGAGGAAAGCCATCAATTCTCCTCCCGAGTATAGACGTCGCCCAAATCACTCTTCGCACAACAACAATGTCCAAGTCACGCATGCCTATCATCCTTGGCCTGGGTGCCGCAGGTGGTGTCGGATACTACCTCTACAGCGCAGGCGGTAGCCCCAGGGCTGCTGAGAACAAGTTCGAGAGTACGTTGCAGATTGAGACGACGCCATTTGGTCACTGCGGCTTGGCAACGACTACTATGGAAGCTGTCGCGACAGCGTTGTCTTCCTTTCGCTCCGCCCTAGGTTTTCGGTGAAATGACATATGGCCTTCTAACGTGTGAATCGCAGGTGACGTCCACAGGGCGTCCGCCAAAGTCAAGGATGCTCTGCCCGGCAGCAGACCTGGTGCCGAGAGGGATTTGAAGAACTACGGAGCTGAGGCTGGTGCCAAGATCGACAAGGCTGTAAGTGCTTAAACTTGTTCCCGCGCTGCGACATTGATGACGGTCCGCCAGATCAATGGGGGGTTTTTTTTTTTTTTTTTTTTTTTCCCGCGATGAAGCTAATTCTTCCTTTTAGTGGGCTGATGCCGACAGGAAAGCCGGTTCCATTAAGAGCCAGACCGAGGCGTACATCAAGGACGCCAAATCTGAGGCCATCAAGGCCGTGGATAAGTTTGATCACACAGTTGAGGACAAGGCTGCCAAGGCCAAGAGCGGTATCTGGGGCTGGTTCGGGGGCAGCAAATAGGACATTCACGGTCGGGGAACTAACGTAGGCTTTTGTCTGTGAGCGGAGGAGAGTGTACTTGAGTCCGGTCATTGATTCTTTCGAGGAGCACGTGTAATTGACATTTTCGCAATCAAGATCTTCTCCATGTGGATTTCCATCAAGAACATCGTAGTTCCTTGAAATAAAGGGCCCAAGACTTGAAGCTGAACGTCGTCAATTCATCAAATAGATGGAATGTCGCTGACGACATGAGCTCCTGTTCCCTTTTCAAGATTTGTTGAACGGCCATTCAGTCGACATCCGCTACTGCGCTAAGAGCGTCATATTAACTAACGCCCGTCTCTGCTCTACAATGTCCTTTCCCTTATGGTACACAACAGAAGCCCTTTCATCCCACCTGCTCTAACTCGTCTGCGACCAACTTCAAAATCTCCTCCACCCTCTTCCTCGCATTCCGCGGATCCTTGGCCACCCTTGGCCACACCTCGCCATGTCGCGGCTCACTCAGCACACATTTGCTGATGACCTCCTCGCGCTTCTCTTCCGTGCCATGCTGTATCAGGAACCGGTAATACCAAGCCCAGCTGTCTCCGCAATCACTATCCAGCACCAACGCCTTCTCAAACCAGCTCTGTGCCTTTTCGAGTTTTCTATCCGCCCAGAAAATCCTGGCCACCCCCACGAATAGCAACGGGTCATTATCGACTTTCTTGATGGCTTCCAAGCTTCGGGGCTTCCGCTGCGTCCGTGGCTCCAAGTGCCAGATTTGTTCCACCCATAGTAATCCGCTTTTGGGTATTTCCTGCTGTGCTTTCGCCATCATGACCTTGGCTTGGGAGAGGTTTCCCGCCCGGCGCTCCAGGCGGACGGACTCGCACCATAATTGAGGGGATTTGGGAACAGCGAGACGTGCTCGGTCGAGAACAGAGCGGGCTTTGATGGTCAGGCCTGCTTTCTCTTCCAGGCGCGAATACAAGAGCCATAGCGGCACGGATTTGAGGGCTGCCTTGACGCCAGTGGAGTAGGCCTCGCGAGCCTGATTCGTCTTGCCAAGATCTTCGTAGATTTGCCCCTTGAGCATCCAGAGCTTGGCGGCTGCGGGGAAGAGTTGAAGCGCTTGGAGGACAAGGTCGAGCGCGCTTTCGGTCTGGCCTTGAACGCGCTCAAAGACGATGCTCTTCATCCACACTCGATCGGTCGGGGCTTGGTCTCGTGCGATTTCGAGAAGCTTTCGCGCCTGTTCGGCGTTATCATTCTCAGATTCCAATTTCACGGCAGCGAGCCAGATGTCTTCGTTGTTGGGGTTCTTGTTGAATGCACGCTTCAGTACTAGACGGGCGTTATCGACTTCGCCTGCTTGCCATTTCTCCTTGGCAAGCATCATCCAAAGGTCTTCGCTTGTCGGGCAGGCATCCACGGCTTGTTCAAGGACCTCCCAGAGTGATTCTTTTGTGCCATGGTTTCTCTCAAGATCTGCTGCGGCCAGGCGAAGCGTTCTGCTGTTGTAGAAGACCCGAATGGCGTAGGCATAAATAGCCCTCGCTGTATCATACTTGCCTCTGTTGATGCTTGATTTAGCATCTTCCATCCACGTGTCTTTCCTGTCGTCGTCTTCATCGAGCGCCCAACCAAGCGTAGCATGGATGATATTCTGGCAAGTCAAAATGGCACCTTCTTCTTCACACTTCTCGGCCTCGGCAATCCATTCCTCCCTCCTGGGCATAGCAGATTCCTTAGCCAAGACGCGCACTGCCGTCGTCATGACATTGCCTTTGCTCGCCTGTCCAAGTTGCTCCATTAACCGTGCGGCGGCGATCCAGATCTCGTGGGACGTGGGGACTGCTTTCCTAGCCTTGTTGAGAACTTTTTGTGCGTTTTCAGGAGTCTCGAGGCGCGCCAGTGCCAGCCACAAGTCCACGGAGAGGGGGATCAGTTCTGTAGCCTTTGCCAGCATCAATTTGGCGTCATCCTGGTTCTCTTCCAAGTTGACAGCTTCTTTCCACAGGGCTTCGGATTCGGGTATGTGGTCTAGTGCTTGGCGAATCACTCTCTTCTTATTGCTAGGTATATTCTCCAGTCTCATAGCTTCGACCCATAACCTGACAGAGCGATTATTGGCCTCGATAGCTCTGCGTGCAATAATCTTGGCATTTTGCGACTCGTGATTCAAGCGGATGTTCTCAAGCCACGCATCCTCACTCTTTGGGCACCTTACACAGCCTTGATCAATCGTCTTGCGCGCCGCCACAATCTTGCCTGCCAATTCCTCTAATCGTGCAGCAGCAATCCAGCCCAGGGCATTGTTAGGATTAGTCTTCACGACGGACTGCAGGAGCTCTCGTACTCGATTTATGTCCCCTACTTGTGCTTGTGCTCCGTTCAGTTGCATCTTGTTCAAACTCGTAATGTAACCCTGTGGATCGATGCTTGTCGAGCTGCCATTCGTGGCATCACCGCTCGATCGCGATGCCTGCTCCAATCTCGACTTCAGTACTCTGTCGCGCGCGGCTCCGATCTGTGCAAAGTTCGTCATGGTCCCATCGGCCTTATCCGCGGAGCTTGAAGCCATTCCATCATCCGTAACCGTTGTGCTCATCTCCGTCGAGTCCCGCGCGGCAGCAAGCACGCTGTCCGGAACTGCGTAGAATCTTTGCCGCAAGGCTTGCTTGCTGCGTCGGTTCTTGCCTGTCAAGTCACCCACCTCGGGCAAATTAGCCCATTCTTCGTCCGTCACGGTCTCTAAGGCTCGCTTCAGATCGGAGAACTGTTGCTGTATCTTGGGGTTCTTGCGCTCGTACTCTTCCTGCTCCGCCTTCTCCCGCGCCTCTCTTTGTTTCCTCCTCCTATCCATGCGCTCATCCACCCATCCCCAAATCTTGTCAGCCTCCTCGTCATCCTTGTCGTATATACCTCCTGAGAAGAGGCCGACCTCGTTGTCTGGATCTTGAAATCGTTCGTCATCGTCGTCGTCATCGTCCTTCTTCTTGCCGTCGGGCGCGAGGCCGAGTTGGGCAGCGCGCTTCGCGAGAGCTTCCTTGATTTGGTCTTCGCTCGGGCCATCACGCGCAGGACCAAGGTCAGATCTTGTTGTGAAGCCAGTCGCACCACGACCGAGCCCAGCAACGTAGTTCTCGGGTGCCTTTTGGTTGAGGAAGTCGAGCTTCGACGCCATGAGAGATTCTAGCGCGCTCCGCGCGTGAAAATGAAAGTGGTCCAAGAAAAGCTTTACTCTGTTTCGCCAAGTGACCTAGGATCAATCCTTTTCGAAGTCGATTGGACTGTTGCTTAACGACAGCTGCCTGTCCAGCAGATGCACCTCGTAAGTCTCGGGCTGGACCCTACGCAATAAGTGGAGCTTGGTTTAATTGTGGTCTTTCAGGTGCAAGTACTGTATGTGGTTTGTCCCTTATCGATAATGATTCGGAAACTAAAAAGTTTCTTTGCGACAACAAATCACCGCCAGCCTCTCCTGCACGCACGAGATCCCACCGCCAATATCCTGCAGGGTCTCAGCGGCACCCGTCATGGGGAAAATCAAGCAGGCCAAGCGCAACAGCGCCTCGAGCTCACCATACGAAAGACCCAGCAACGGATCTAGCAACCCATCAGCGTCGAAAAACAACGTCTTCAAGTTCAACACCAACTTCGGTCAACACATCCTTAAAAACCCTGGTGTGTCAGACGCCATTGTCGAGAAAGCCTACCTCAAGCCCACGGACACTGTTCTCGAAATTGGTCCAGGGACAGGTAATCTGACGGTTCGAATCCTGGAGCGCGCCAAAAAATGCATATGTGTCGAGCTGGATCCTCGCATGGCCGCGGAAGTGACGAAGCGTGTGCAGGGCACGCCGGAACAGAGAAAATTGGAGGTTATCCTGGGCGATGTCATCAAGACAGAGTTGCCCCAGTTCGATGTCTGCATTTCAAATACGCCATATCAAGTGGGGATTGCCTCGTCAAACGCCTAAAGAATGGTTCTCGAATTGTCCTGCTAATTCAGAAATCCGACCAGATTTCCAGCCCCCTCGTCTTCAAACTGCTCGCCATGCCGAACCCACCCCGAACATCCGTCCTCATGTTCCAACGCGAGTTCGCCCTGCGTCTCACAGCACGTCCTGGCGATGCTCTGTATTCTCGAATTTCTGTCAACGCTCAATTCTGGGCCAAAATCACACATATAATGAAAGTCGGCAAGAACAACTTTCGCCCGCCTCCACAAGTCGAATCTTCCGTTGTGCGGATTGAGCCAAAGATAGGCAAGGATCGTCCCAACGTCAGCTGGGACGAGTGGGATGGACTCTTGCGAATATGTTTCGTCAGAAAGAACAAAACCTTGAGAGCAAGTTGGCTCGGGACGCGAGAAGTCTTGGCCATGGTGGAAAAGAATTACCGAACGTGGTGCGCATTAAACGGTGTGACTATCGATGAGACGGAGGTCGATGATGATGGGCTTGGGGATGCGGAAATGGACGATGGCGCAGGCGCTGATGGTATGGATGTCGATGATGACGGTGATGCGCCTGACTTCTTCAACGAGTTGAAAAACTCCATCGCGGCAACTCCCCCAACCAAGAGCAAGCGTAAGAAGACAAAGGTGGCCGAGCTGGTACGAGAAAAGATTCGCAAAGTGCTAGAGGACGTCACGGAGCTTGCCGACAAACGCTCTCGCAAGTGTGATGAGAACGACTTTTTACGTTTGCTGTTTGCATTCAATGAAGAGGGTATACACTTTGCATGATGGAAATTTACACGGCAAGTCTGTAATCATCACGTATGACATGACCGGAGTTTTTGGAGTTCGGTAGGCAAATACTACTTGTGCAGCTTTGGATGATCTTCAAGACTTTCAACTGCCGCGGGCTCATGTCCGAGACAAAATTCTTGCTGTCGTGCGAGCAAGATGCAATGTATATACCAGATGCCATCTCAATTTCTGTTGGTATCTAGCGACGTCTTCACGCGGCCTGGCTAACAAAATGTCCCAAAACGTTCCTTGTCACATCTAACTCCTATTTTCGGTTTTTTTTTTCACCTTTTGACTTTTGACTTGTCCTTGCCCTTGCCTTTCTTTGCCTTTGCCTAGGAGTCTGTTAGCGCTTTTGTTGAATCATGAAGCCTTACAATTACAAGTGTAGTAGTCGCCAGTTCCAACATCTATAGCAGCAAAATTACAAATGAAAGTCCCATTGGTGCCTCCGTGCGCAAACAGGATCAGCCTTGCCCTGCAATCATATTCTGTTGCCAACTTCATCTATCTTTCGTATTCATGGATATGTTTTAACTCAGATTCATATTGAAGAAAGCATCCGTTTTAGGATACTCATCTGCTGTTCGAAAAGCCCCGTTTGTGATGAGCACCATCACGGGCCGTCGCAAGCCTCGGCCATATATAACCCAAAACAGGTTGAAACAAAATAATCAATGTACGAAAGTTCTTTATCTCGCGCTCCCTCCCTCTCGCGAGGTCGTGCAGTCGTGATCATCATGTGTAATTGGACATGGAAACATCCAACGCCAACGCAACCCTCTTTTTCTTCTTGGGGGTTTTTTTTTATTTTTTTTTATTTTTTTTTTTGTTTTTTGTTTTCATATGCCATGCAGGTGCGCGCTCAAAGGCAAACCGAGAAAATCGCACAGCTAAAAGAGTACGAATGCAGGCAGGCTCTCGGGACAAGAAAGTTTGACACCGGCGCTCTCCATCAGTTGCCCATGGCGGTAGTATTCGGCTTTTGTGATGGATCGTTGGCAGAGTTGGGCTGGACGGTTGTCCTGCCGGAGACTGTCGCGCTACGGATATGAGCGCTCAATGGCAGACTATATTGCACTACTCCCTTGACGATAAGATCGAATTTGTTCTGAAAAATACGTTCCCATCGCTTAGAGCCGCCAGCAGTACCATTGCCTGGATAAGGCAACTGCATTTCCCCAGTTGATGATGAAGTGCCTTGGTGAAATAGCGATCCTTCAAATGTGAGCGGATTATCAAACTCGGTGATGCGTCCCAGCAAAACATTCGGTCGGGCATCATCAAAAGGATCACCAACCCCTGGACCAGTCTCAGGGGGGTCATTTGCTGGATCGTCGAATATGTGAGAAATCTCGTCAGGACTGTCTGGATACTTTCGCCAATCCGAGCTAGTCCCAGCATATTCTGATTTAGCAAACACTTCAAAGTTAGCATGATCTATTGTGACAACCACAATATTTGGATTATGAGCCTTGACGGTCAAGTCAAACATCAAGACTTGTTCACTCGTAACCACCTTCTTGATGGAAACAATCTCAATGCCGGTCATCGGCTGTGAAGTAGCGAACATGAATCCAATCGCACCAGTAATGACTAGAAGTAGCATCATGGTCAGAACCAAGCATGCAGCAAAGCGATTCAAATAAGAAGATCTCCTAGTAAATGTCTGGGACTCTGCTTGGCGTAGGTTATGTGGTCCTCTTCTACTCCTGGTCCCGCGTGATGACCGAAAGGTGCCAATTAAAGGCGTTCTCTCGTCGTCAGCGCCCGTCGTATCATCCAAATCATAGCTGGATGAAATCTGCATCGTGGATCGCTTGGGGTTCAAGTGTCCACGTGTGGAGAGGTAGTTTCTGGGGCTCGGCGGGCCAGATGGATTGCGTGAGTTGTTTGCTGGTGGGAATTTCGATTTTGCGGCATTCGGAAAGGGTGATTCATTATCGAACAGTGAAGCATGGCCATTTCCTGGCTGTCTTCCCCAACGGCCAATGTGATGATGATGCCTCGCAGTTCCTCGTCCAGACCCTCCTACACTGCGGCCACTTCCTTTTCCATCTTCATCTCCAGGGGTAAGGCTATCACTGGCGTTCCCACTGAAAGTGTTGACAAACTTCATACTCTTTTTAGGTACCGGCACATGAATAGGGCCTTCCAAGACACCATAAATGGATCGCAGGTTCTGACGGTCGGCTTGGCTCACCATAGAAGTGGCACTTGGAGTACGCGAGTGAAAGCGACGGTTTGATCTCTCCGTGTTGTCCCGCGGGTTTGAATCATAGACGAAAGTCTCTTCGGAGTCAGACGTGTTAGCTTCGTCGACTGCGCTAGCGATTTTCGCCTCAAAATTATCAGCTTTGGACGATGCCCCTCCAGAATTGACGACAGGCTGCTTCCTGACAGCCTTCTTTTTGTCCTTTTTGGGCTTGATGGTTTCTGTGCTTGGCTTTGCTCTCAAAATTCCGCTTCCGCCATCCTTGCTTCCTGTTGTGAGTGCGACTTGCGGGATGCTAGCTACCGTTTCCGTTTCCACAGTCATGCTCTGAGTTGAAACCGTTTCAGGTTTCGTCTTGCTTTGTTTTGTTGACATGGCGCTCGATTGCCTAGATATAAGTGGTGGGGGAGGGACAGAACTTGTTCTCCTTGAATCAGCGCGAATGGTACCACGAGGTGTGCCATTTTGTTGTGCGGAAACGGGATTCTTCAACTTCAGCGTACTGCTGGTGTCGCTGAGAGCACTGTCGGAGTGGCTCTCTGGAGCAATGAGCTTGTCTCTGACATGCTCGAATAGCTTCAAGTCGCTAGGCCGCGCCGGTGAGTTATTATGGCTCACTTCTTGCACGGTCTCTAGCAACGCTCTGACCGGCGTTCGTGCACCTGAAGGGACATGGGAATCATCAGTATCGCTTTCTGCGGCAGGCGCGGTTGTTTCTGATATCTGCGGTGACGGGCTAGGCTGTTGGACATTAATTATAGGAGGCTCAACTTCGATGCATCGAGTAGGGGTAGTTGTTCCAGGTCTCGCTAGCTGGGGAGGAGGCGATTGAAGACGTGGCGATATGGGCCAACGAGGATTATTCAGTTCTAGGATGGGCGCATGTTTCTGTGGTACTGGTGCGTGAACAGAGGATTCCCGTATGTTGGGCTTCAGGTTCGGCGTGGTAGTCGCAGACAAAGCTCGAATAGCTGCGCCTTGATCTTGACTGCCCTGGCGAACCTGCCGTGTGGGACTCAGGTCTTGTTGGCTGTTTTTACGTGATCGCGAGCCACTCAAACGTGTTGACGATGTTGTTCTTCGAGACTGACGGGACGGTGAGCCATCTCGGGAAGGGGCTGGAGACTGTGCAACAGAATTGGTGGCTGAAGAGTGTGGTGAGGTACAACCTCCCGTTGTCGTGTTGTTCGGCTGCGATGTTGACGAAGGACCTTTAGGTCCGTCAGCATTTGTGAGGTTGGAGGAGATCTTGGTGCCAGACGGGTCAGCGTTGGCAGTGCTGTCTGTCACGGCTGAAGTCGTGTCCATTGCTGTAAGCGAGTGCTTAAAGTATTCCGAGGCGATGGTGAGCCTTCGACAGGGTCACAAGTGGCAAATAGGAATGCTTGTTGAAGGCAATGTCATGGTGGGTGAGTGGCCATTGATGCAACACACGACCTCGGATCCCACGGTTGACACAACGGCACCCAGAACAGCGAGAGCCTGAAATGATAGCCCGGAAACAGTCGGCGCGCTTAGTGTTTGGTTCGTTTCAATATAACAGGGGGGAAGCAATTCCTCTCGGCAGGGTGCTTTGGTGAAGCGAGTGCGCAGGTCTGTCTGGGTTCGGTTCGGTTGTCGAGCGAGGTCAGACCCTCGTGGGATGCGAGGATTGGGGTCTGGAGGAACAGAACAGAGGAAGGGACGAAGATTGGACGCCGGGGTTACGGAGCAGAGGTGCCAGACAGAAGTGTGCCCTGAATGATGAATGACACAACAACGCTGGGCTGCGGGCTGCTGTGGCACTCCCCATCTGGGCCTAGCGTGGACGTGCAGCCAGATGTGTGTTGCTTGTTGATATGTTGATATCATACAGTGGGTCCCAGGTGTATACCTACCTGGTACCTAGGTATGTGCCTACCCGGGGGAGTACTCCACAGGGTGCCTGGTTGAAAGACGTCAATCAAATTGCAATGACCACCATGCCAGATGCCAGGAGTACGGCGACTGGACGGGTGCGATGCAGCGTCTACATCAACACTCCGGTTCAGGCTATTCAGCAGGGTCCTGATGTCTGTCAGTCAGTCACTTCCGTTCCATCCTGTTCCGTTCTTTTCCAATCCTGACTGTGAGCAAGCGAACCACATCGCCCAGCAGTTGCGGTTTGCAACAAGGGCACAAATGCGTAGTACAACTTCCATTATTACAAAACCACCTACCCAGGTACCTACCTAAGCACGCGTGGGTCAGTTTAATCCGACCCTCGCTGCCCACTACGTTGTTGGTGCTGAGAGTCGGATTAAATTGACCACCCCTTGCTAGGTAGGGGTAGTATTGTAGGTAGCGTAGGGTAAGGTAGGTAGGCACCTCGTTCAGACGCGCAAGCGAGAACTTTTGCACCGCGTCGCCTATGATTCACACAGGCGCGGAAATCTGGCACCCAGCGCAGCTTTCGCGGCGAAGCTATTCCGGAATCCTTCTGGCCTGTGCGAAACTTCAGGTGAGCAGCCTTTGCTAGTCTTGACATACCATGACTTGACTTATTAAGAGCACTATAATGGGGGGCTGGTCCATAAGTATATGCTGGGCTTCCAATTTAACACTGGGGAAGTAGAGCAAGGTTCTGCACGTTGTACAGATGGATTTACTCAAAAAGTAACCAATCCTTCCGCGTTCTAGAACACTCACTGGCTCGATGTCGTTACTGTAGTCTCTCTCCGTTGGTGGGTACCCAGGGTACCTTTTGGGTCCGTCTTGCAGCTTCACGCCTCTCATAGTAGCACCCAGATGCCTTGGTACCTTAGGTACCTCGGTGCCTAATTGAAGTAAGTCGGTATCCACGAAACAGAATCCAAAGATGGCACCTACTACGATATGCACGAGACACAAGGAGCGCATCAATATCATGCACATACACTACAATGTATTGGCCAACGTTTAGTCGACCTGAGCCTGCTTCGACTGCCCTGGCCTTCTGACTTCCCCCGGGCAGCTTGAATACCAACACACAAAGGTGGTGGTGGGTAGATAGAACCATGTCGAAGTTTGGTAGGCGGCGAGAATCGTAGGAAATGGGTTTTCAATGCGCTTGCACAACAAGAACGCATCTGATTGAGGTTCCATTCCACGGTATTGCGCCTGATGGCCTCGCAATTCCCTGCCCTGACAGCCAACTTGCCTGGCCTTGGCAAGAAATTAGACTAGCAGGTAGTACTTGATTGATATGAGCAGAAACCAGGAACGTCGTCCATGGGCTTATTTAATGGCTAGCCTATTTATTGCGCTAATAAGCTTCCATAGCATGTGTACACAAACGTGGCACGTAATTAGGCTAAATTGAATTCGCTTCAACGGCCGTCTCGCAACAGCACGACAAGGCTCAAACTCAAACGCGTCGTCATGAGCAAGGCTGGCCCAACCAGACCTCTCTGAAACGTACCGACGTAAACGTTAGTGCTTGGCAACCGCCAAACTTGTTCGGGAAGGCGGGCCCCACGAACAAGACCACCACCACATGAGGTCTGGTTTCTCCTGCATTCCCCGTCCAGAGAGAGCATGGACTACACCGCAGCTTTTGCTCCGGGCTGAATTATCTGGTTACGCCCGCCCCGTATTGTTGTCCGCGCCTCCGAGTTGGTTCATCATCTGCAGGCTGACATCTTGATAATACATGGTGTTCTAGATTGTGCAACAAGACGACAAGCCACCTACCTAGGTACCTGGTACAGTACGTACAGTACGTACAGTACCACATCAGGCCACATCAGGCCTACGGTGAGCAAACCGGATCGCCTGGACCAGCCTGGACGGGCAAATCAGCCTGTCAGAGTTTGACACGATAATTATTGGAGTGGACCACCACTAACAGTGCCACACAGGGGCCAATTTAATCCCGTCTTCAACAACCAACATCGCGAATTGGATCCTCGTGATACAATTAGCACAACTAGTGCTCTTGAAGCCGAATTTCAATCAAAACCACATCGCTAGCAGTCTCTGAAAAGTTGTGCCCACTCTCTAATTTAATCACGTGCTTAAGTCTCTAGAGCATCAATTCAATCCACCCATTAATCGTCTCCTGCAAGAGCGTCTTCCATCACCCTTGGATTGCTTCCATAAGACCTTCTGTAGTCTAATGCAGCATTGTCTACACCTTGGCAGGGAGAGAAGACTAGGCATTCTCCAGAAAGCCTCCTCTAGGGCAAAATCTCTCATACTTTAGCCCTTAGTAACAGCCTGTCTCTCCCACGCTTTATCATCCTTTATTGGGTGAATATAATGTGTGCAGGAGTATCCGTATTTGTTGCGAGTAATCTCGTGGTCTTTTTGTCTGGCTAACCTTGAAGAAGGAATGCGTTTATTTTATCGTACAGGGAGCCTAGATTACTTGGGTTATTTGCAAGCCCGTTATAGCTTCGCCTTATTCGGTGTACCGTGGCGCATTCTGCGCTCAAAATTGGGCTGCCGTTAAATTTGTTAATATGGTAAAGGGGCTAGAGGCGGTGTGGGCGGGCGGATCGCGAGCAATGACCACCCCCCGAGGGCGTGGCCTGATTAGTCAGCGCTCTCGAGGCACGGTAGAACGAAAGGCAGAGCACGTGAGAGGAAGAAGTACACAAGCGCTCTCCCACCTCCTTAGACGATGAGCGAAGGATATTGCGTGCAGAGTCATGCGACAAAAGTGCCCGATTGTCCGCCTCCGCATTGGGGGCAAAGAAGATACTCATCAATCACTCGTGGCATTGATTCGGGACGAGGGACGAAACCATCGAGGCCCAAAGACATGTAAGCTGACAAATACCTGCCGCATATCTGTTAGGCGGCGCCTTTTTTGACACCAACGAAACCAACGCAATGGTTCACCAGAATTTTCCCAAAACGAAGTCTGAGATACCAAAGATCCAAGCACATCATGTTTCGAAACGAGCGTCGGGAGCAATATGCTCTTGCCGCGCAAACTAGAAGTGTATTTTCGAAGCAGCCGGACCGGAGCAGTGCTTTCCGTCCAACCGCAAACTTCATTTAACCTCTGGGTTACATGCACTAGATAAAAGAAAAGCAGGGCAGACTAGCCAATTTGAAGAGGAAGATGCCATCACTTCGCTTGCGCATGAAAAGTGTCCTTGGCGCAGGGTGAGGAACAGGAACCTTCACCCAATGCGAGGACTGCTAGGTTCCGTAATCCACCACTGATACAATGCCACAACAACCGAGACGCGCCCCGGGAAATGTAGTGGCCTGAGCTTTGCACGGAGTATGTACGCCGCTGTAGGAGATGCAGAAGAGGACGCTGGACGCCTAACGCCGTTGAAGGAGGGAGGCAATGATTGTGCCACGTCGGAGGGACGGCCCGCTTTGTGCCGTACGCGTCAGTGGTACCTGAGCCGCGTGCCTTCCCCTCCCTTGCCAATGGCCTTGCTTGGGGGCATCCAACAAACAAAGGAAAGTGAACTGTGCCACCTGCCCTCAGCTGCTGCATGCATCTCTTTGTCGCCTTTGCTAGCGTCAATCTATGTACCTACCTAGGCACCTAGGTATGTATCGAAGCCTCCAGGTTTGATGAGGGTCAGTCAACTTTGGCACAAGGCGCGTTGCCCATTCCGAGTTTCTCGGTCACTGTTTTGACCAGTGTCTGTCCGAGAGTCAAAGACAGGAGAACCGTGTCAACAAGGTTCCATCCAAGCAAAACAGGTATTTGTCACCCGCTAGGAGGTGCCCCCCTGCTGATGCACGCGCAAACATGTGCTTTGTACCCGGGGTCATCCTGTCATGGCTCCTTTGTGCACCAAAGTGACCGATTACCAAGCATTTGTTTCGCTTTGCGGTCCGCAGCGTCATTGAACAATAAGAAGCATTTCTTTTTACTGGTCGCCGTCTTGTTGAATTCCATCTCAGGCCCCTCCCTACCTAGCTTTCACCAGTATATGGCCATGGAGATGGCCGAGTACAGCAAATATACGAGGCCCTGTTACTTGTACACGAGCCATATAATTCCCGTCCAGTTGGCCTTGAGTGGTAGCCTATGCAAATCTCTACAATGCCCACAATGCTAGCTGCAAGTCCATACATTGTCTGTTTAATTGCAGCGATGCCGACAGAAGTGCTTCGTGTCTTTCGTCTTTGTGCCTCTTCGACGCTAATATGTTCATCTTCCCACATCATGAGAACCCATGCCTTTTCAAAGTCCCATTTCATACCATTCATACCAAAACCAACATGTGCCTATTGCAAATATCAGACTCCCTCCCTTCTGAATAAGCCCCAAAGACGACATCACTCTACACACCCTGACGCTTCTCCGCATCCGCTGATGTGCCCAGCTTGTATCATGTACGTAAGAAGGTCAAAATAATAATAACAGAACAAAGAGCTTTCTCTTCCCCTTACATGCGAAGGTATTGCATCCAGTGAGTAGTACGATATATAGACTATTTCATATGAATCCTCTTCATCAGCTAGCTACTCGGGAATGGCGGCAGCGGCAGTAGTGGCAGAATTGTTTGTAGCGGCACCACCGCCAAATTGGGCCTCATCCTTTTTGGCGCCCCAGCTCCAGCTTGAATACCAGCTCGTTCGCTTGTTGCTGTCCTTAACCGCATCTTGATTCTCCTGGACCAATCTCAGCGGCCGGGGTTTGCTGCCAGAGAAGGTGGTCTGCTTGTCGCTATGAGATCGGGGAGGCGACTGTGACGGTGGCGTAGATGTTGACAGATCCCCTGACTCCCCACTCAAGCTTGACGTCTCGCTCCTCATTCCTGGAAAGTTGCCCGAAGAAGCTTGACTTCCACTTGGGTAGCGAGCTGCAACGTTGGGGTTGCTTGTGAAGCTCGGAGGTGCAAAGTAGGGCTGCGAGTGCCTGTTGCCGAGGGAAGGCGAGGCGGGACCTTCAGGCCCTCTGTACATCTGGCTGACGAGACTCGCTCCAGAGAACTGCTCGCTTTGAGGTCGAGATGGAACTCGCCTTGTGCTCGCAGATCGACCAAAATTCCCAATAGGAATACTTGGTGCTGTCTCTGGATGCGTATGAGCCGAGTTTGGCGCTGATGGCATGAAGGACAGAGGGCGTGGCCTTGGTTTCGACGGACCAACGGCAATTGATTTGGCCCGCTGAAGCAATGAAGCGTTCGTGTTTGCAGCATCAGTCCCAGGTGCGGCGGGAAGCTCCTTGTTCGTGTTGGCTAGCACCGCTCCGGACTTGGCCTCTCCAGACTGATCCAAGATGGACTCAAAGTCCTGGTGTTGCAACAGGCGTTCGATAATCTTGTTAATATACAACGTGAGCGCCTTATTCTGCTCCTTCAAGGATTTGAGTTCAGCCTCAAGGCGACGATAGGCTTCGCTCTCCGCCTCAGTGGCATTAGACAACTCATCGGCCAGGCTTGAACCTCCGGTCTTGCCTTCAAGTGCGTTGAGCGCTTCCTGATTGGCGCTGGCACCCATGTAGCTGAAATCGCTCTGGCCGAAGTCCCCCTTGAGCGTCTTCTCCTGGAGCAGCAGTTGGTAGCTTTCGTTATCCTCCATGAGGCGAGCGTTGGCCATACGAGCTTCCATAAGGAGGCGTTCAACTTCTTGCAGTCTACCTCCACCTTGGTTCTCAGACTCTACTAACTTGATCTGCGCCTCTGCAAGTTCCAATCGCAGAGATTCGATCAACTTGTCCTTTTGCAGGATGAGCTTTGAATTGTTTCGAGAATCGCTACGTTGTATTGAGGACGGCGGCGCAAAGTTGCCACCGTCAAGTGACGGCGACGAGTTGCCTATGGCAGGAAAACAATCACATGCGGTTAGCCTGTTCATCCCAAATAAAAAGAGAGAGTAAAAAAAATACCTGGTCTCGACGGTCTCGACTCGTCGTCAGTATTATTCCTTTGGGCCAGACTATCCTTCAGCCGCTGAATAACTGTCTGCATTTCCTCCTCTCTGTTTGCCAATTCCTCCTTCTCTTTGAGGATGGCGCTGCGCTCAGCTTCGTATATTGTCTCCATCTCTCGGATTTGACGAGTGGCATCTTTCTTCTCGTTGCGGAGGGCCTCGAGTTGCTCCTCGCTTTCATGGAGCTTCTCTTCCCATTTTGCGGCATCCTTGAGCGCTTCATCGAGTTTTGACTGCAGCACTTCTGCCTGTGCCTTATGTTGTTCTGACAGCTTCTCCTCCCTCTGAAGTCGTTGTTGCAGGTCTTCCAGGGCAGACGCAGTCTCGGCTCGGGCGTCGGAAGAGTCTCCGCGCACAACGGCGCGAGCACCAGGAGCACCAGCTCGGGACTTTGTACGAGCACGTACTGCTGGCGTTGATGGCATCGGGGTTGTATTTCTTGATGGAGAGGCGGAGGGTGATGGCGACCCTGCTTCTGTGGTGACTCGCCCTACACCGCTAGTGGAAGGGGGCCTTTTCGATGCGGTCGCCATGCTCGCGAAGACTGTCTGAGGCGGGAAGGACTAGGTAGATGTGATGGAGAAGTGCAAAAGAGATAGATCCTGGCCTACAGCGCCATACAAGATGCTCTTGTTAAAGGTGCTAAGCGTTCTTGACGTGACTTGAGGTGACCCAGCGGTTAGCCAGGTGTTGCAGCCAACCCCATTACCCATAACAAAGCCTCCTTTCATGCCCATTGACTAATACCAACCACCCTTGCTGTATGCCAGGGTCTCTCCTTCTCCTCGGCAGGGTCCACTTGTGGCATAGGCCGAGAAAAGTTGTGGATCGTTTGTGCCACCCCGTACGCCTGCTTCATTCAGATGAAATGCTAACATAACATAACACAACGCAGGAAATTCGGTTCAGGCGTCAGCGGCGATTTCGGTCTGGCCGCGCCATAAGACCATGGGCACGTGTCAGCATCCTAATATGTCCGACCTCGCTTAGAAGCGTTGCCCGCCACGGGATGGCATAATGGTCACAGAGTGGCCTACAGAGCCATTCAGGTTCAGCCTGAATAAGCGCACGCAGTCAACCAACACATATATACAAAATACAAGTCAGGCATGCAATCACTGCACCCTTAGCAGATTATATAGGAACAACCATAATCTGCCTTTACTGTCTGGAATTTGATGGCAACGACGCAATGTCAGTTCGAGGAGTTTATGCTCTGGTGAGTGGAGCTTTGTTGTCCACACGGAGTGCAGGATTGTACAGAACTCGATATCCACATCGCAAATTGTAGGATCAAGCTTTGTTTGCACTCCGCATTAACCCAGACCTAACCAGGTCTCATTCAATCGGCTGACAAAGCAGTCTTTGTTCTGCGCTCTTTGGGCCCACAAATTTTCTTTGACGAGAAATCACAAATCGACATTGAGAGAACGCCCTTCTAAGACAGGGCATCATGTGCCTCGTGCGGAGCCCCAACGACACGCAAACTCCTAGCGAAGCGAGCAACAAGACGCGGTAAAGTGGCGGGAGCAAGAACGGTCATCAGTTTTATTCTTGTGTTGAGGTAACTACCCGCCGACACTGCGTGCTTGGCACACTACAAAGGCGTCACAGTCCGGGCGGAGACTTCAACAAAAGCCAATAGCCCTCTATTGTGGTATTATCCTCAAATTGCCGGAACCCATTGTTACCCCCAAAACGCCATGTAAGGTCAAGTCAACTGCCCAAATTAGGCCTGCTGGTCGCTGAGGATATTGGAGTCACCAGCGTCGAGGACAGCCATGGTAGAGCAGCGGAAGAGCTTACCGCATGCTGTACCCAGCTCAATCTGTCAAAGTGTGTGTAAGCAAAACTGAACCCTCCAAAGTCTGAATGAGAGACTTCATCTCTGGGCAGATCGCAAGGAAAGTCCTCGCCTATTAAAGAAAGAGACGTGGCCATCCGTGATGGACATGTCAAATACGGCAAATGCATGGGATCTCGCTGATACCAGTACGTTCAGTTGAACTCGCAATGTTTGACTTACGTTGTTGCCGGAGAAGTGGTGGATAGGAGCCTTGGACAACATGCTGTAGTATTCCAGCTCAGACTTGCGCAGAGGAGGGGTGTTGCCGGCGATGATGATGAGCTTGGCCTTGCCAGATCGCAGAGACTTCAGAGTCGATCGATATCCAAGAGTGACTGCGAAGCATGTTAGCGCAAAATTCAGAAATTTGTTTGGGCAATTTAATAGCATCAACAAAAATATGTTTCAGCGAGAGCACAAGAGGCCCGGTTCTGACAAGCAGAGGAGTTTTCTCACCCTTTCCGGACTTCATGACTAGGGCCAACTTGGAGTTAATGCTGTGGGCATCCTTCTTGCTCTTCTTTGAAATGGCCATCTTAAATGTTTCGGGCTCTAGGCGACCTGGCAGAGTGCAACTTTGCTAATGAAAGAGGACAAAAAATCAACTCCGCACAGAACGGTTCTCAATATTTCGTCAAAAATGGATGCTTCGAATGGTGGGGCACATGCCGCCTTCCGGACCAATCATTTCCGCGAATAAAGTTGGCCACAGCCCTAAAGCACCGAAATTTAGGCGAAAGGCACACTCCGGCTTACCAAGAAGTTGCTTTGAAATCAAGGTGGTGCGTCTGCAGTTCTCGCCCGTCGGACTTGTTTGCCTAAACACATCACCAACCTCAAGGACCATCAGCAAAATCCGACAAGATGGCTCGTCGTCCTGCCCGTTGCTACCGATACTGCAAGAACAAGGTGAGTTACGAAATTTCGCTGCGATGCAACAGTTGTTGCAACATCTCTTCCCGTATACGCAGGGGAGCCTGGGCGAGCCGGGCAAGAAAGTTGGAACAACGCAGTTCTACGACAATTTTGCGAGGTGATCTACTCGTTGCAAACAGATTTGCTAACGATTTCTTCCTCTCTTCCAGCCGTTCCCCAAGTCGCGATTCAACCGTGGTGTACCCGACCCCAAGATCAGGATCTTCGATCTTGGCCGCAAGCGTGCCAACGTTGACGACTTCCCTTTATGCATCCACTTGGTCTCCAACGAGTATGAACAGCTGAGCTCAGAGGCCCTCGAGGCCGCTCGTATCTGCGCCAACAAGTATCTGGTTAAGCACACTGGAAAGGAGGGTTTCCACCTGCGTGTGCGCGCTCACCCTTTCCACGTCGTCCGTATCAACAAGATGTTGTCTTGCGCGGGTGCCGATAGACTGCAAACTGGTATGCGTGGTGCCTGGGGTAAGCCTAACGGTACCGTTGCCCGTGTCAATATTGGCCAGATCATCATGAGCGTCCGCACTCGTGACTCCAGTATGTCAAAACTCCACAGAATTCCCTCCTCTATGCTTCGTCTCTAACAAGGTTTTTTCTTTCAGACCGTGCTCTCGCCCTGGAGGCTTTGCGCCGATCTCAGTACAAGTTTCCTGGTCGCCAAAAGATCATCATCTCTAAGAACTGGGGCTTCACCCCTCTCCGCCGTGACGAGTATCTTGACCGCAAGGCTGCTGGCCGTGTCAAGGTTGATGGTGCTTACGTTCAGTTCCTCAGCAATCACGGCCCTCTAGAGGAGAACATTCGCCGATTCCCTGACGCTTTCTCTGCATAAAACGGTTTCTTGGTTCCTGGGGTTAAGGATGGCGTCAGATTGAATTGTAACAGATAAATTCAATTTGCAGTGCATTCATCGCTGTTCATTTTTTCTGCTCGTGTCTGTGATTGCTGCATGAGCACACTTGGTGGCTTACAATCAAATTATCGTATGGGAATTGGTGGCAGAAGGCTAAGTGACGTGGTCGGCGTCGTCTGAAGACTGTCACTACAAGGGCTGCATTCACATCAAGGTTAACTCAATGAAGAGTTTTATTTGCGAAGACAAGTTGTGTCTTGTACCATCACCAAGAAAGTGATAGCGATTCTTGACATGAGTCTCCGGTCGCTTGCCATTGCTGTAGCGTGCGCATGTCTAACCCACGTATACTCGGTATGTTCAGACAATGTCATACCGGGGATAGATTGAAAGATGACATTCCCCCGCCCATCCTCCTTAAAGCTCGGATCAACGAGCCATGCCAGACGGCGATAGATTAGATAATCTGACAACAGCTGTGACGAAAGACCACGTAGACATCCGGACTCTTCGGACCCATTGAACATGACCTTGTCACGGTGCCAAGTGTTGAGGGCTCTTGGAGTGGATGAATTCCGAATTTATCAGAAACAATGCGCTGTTTCTAGGTGTTCACCCGGTAGATTTGCGTATATAAGGAACGTAGGGGACGCCTTACAACAGTTGTGTGAAAAACGCTTCTGCCCTGGGCAGAAAGAAGCGCAGAGCAGATGGATTCAGGAGTGCACACAAACCTTCCAATCCTGAACTTCCAATCCTGAAAAGCGAAGTAGAGGGTGAGTGCCGACCAAGAGTAGGAGACTGGGTACCCACTCAAGCATCAGGTTTTCACACCAAGGATCTCTCATTCACCAATGCATACCGCACATGCCACCTATATAAGCCTGAAGATAAAAAGAGCCCACAACTCTTGGATGATATACAGAAGACAGGGTTCCAAATGTACCAAATCACCCTTCACCCTCAGGGTGATCTGGGCACTTGCACAACACGCCTACTCTGTCCCGAAAGCTGGTGACCTGTTGTGGAAGTTCGTACATGGAGCTGTATGAGTTGCGGCCGACCTTGACTTCATTGACGCATCAGAAAGATTCTGCCCCTATTGACTAGAAATGCCTTGAATGTGCTGAGGCACATTGGCTCGACGATTGCCCGAGATATAAAGAACGGAAGAAGAGTGAGGGGAGAAAACCGGCCTAGGAAGACACATGGACCTACAGGTAACCCCTTGGCAAGCAGATCCTTTAATCCCGCCCGATTAAGTGACGTCTGTAGATGGATGAAGATGGAGAGATTGCTGTATTGACGCTCCAGGATGTACGGTTGGTTGGGCAAACCTGAACTTAGCCGTGCGGAGAAACTACAGCCGGGTATCGTAATCCACTCCCACTTCAATGAATTGGATAGGTACTCAGGGGTAGCAACTCTGATAGATACCAGAAAGATCGCATTTGGGGAATACAACGACAAATACAGCCGATGGCGTTAAAGAGGTTCATGACGACATATGCATATGGATTAACAAAAGTGATTTGAGTCGTGATCACCAGAGAACCTCATGCAAAAAGGCAGGATGGTGGGGCGCCACCCCCCCTTCCCCCTCCCTCTTACATCATGTACGGACATCATTGACAAGGGACATCTTAGGCTAGGGTACGTTGTTTTACTATCTGCCGTGTCGAATAACTTGAAGCGAATCGCAACTAGCGAAAATATGAGGCTCTGTATCTACGCTGCACGGTAGGTATGTTATTTGACTGCCCAAGTATACGGTGTTTTCGAGCCAGAGCGTAGTTCTTCGAGTCATGCATGGCCTGGTTGTGCGAATGCACAATGCACTTGTGAGCTTCGGCGCCAGAGAGTGGTCAATTGTCAATTGTCAATTGTCATGGAATCTGTCCCCCCGCCTTGGCTAGGTACTGGGTGCTGATTGTCTCACGCATAGACGCAAGCGCATGAAATTGAAAGTCGGCCAGAGCAGTAAGACGACTGGCAGAAACGAAGACCGCGCTCGTGAACGAGATCAGCCAACTGCCGACTCCAGGGCAAGATATACAAAGACGAGAAAGCTAATGCCGTGATGAAATCACGTCTCTCTGCATGAAGTACGGAGTGCGTTCAAAAATCCGTTGCTGCGCGTTTATATGCTCGTTGAGTCAACCATGATTATGCACGCGAGCCTAGAAGACGTCGGGCCCACTTCGACTCCTAACCTGGGTGCCTGACGGGCCAGACACACGCTGCTGGTAGGCAAACCCGCAGCCCAGGGCTTGTGTGTTGTGTGTTACGACATGAAGAGATGTTGTTGTTGTTCCCGCTTCGCCGTCAACCGTGTTTTGAAAGGCACAACAGTACCAAGCAGTTTGGCCAAGTTGCCACTTGCCACTTGTCACTTGCCGAATTGCTGTGGTCGGCTCAGGGTCAACTGCCCCTCAAAAAGCCCAGATGACACCTCAGACTAAACTGATGATGCGGTCTCAACAAATGCGACCAATGGTATTCCGGCATTCTCGCGACCCACTCCCTCTGGCTGCTTGCCTCTGCCTGGCCCCCCCTACGACGCTTTTCTTCTTTCAGCTAGTGGGTGTATCACTTGAGCTGTAACTCAGAGGACGTATCACATTGACGTAGCACCCAAGGGCATGCCAAATTACAACAGGCCCTCCACCCGGTTACACATAAGGCAGGACGACTCGTGTAATTCGACACCTGCGTGGCACCCAAAACCCTATTTGCCGCCTTGATTATCTACAGCATCGCTGGCGCGGCTGGTATTGTCTTCCGTTTCCATTCTCCATAGCCTTCATTTTTGCTATTCAGGATTGTATTCGACTACTTGTACCCTAAATGCCGCATTGCCACCTCCCAAGTCCACTTGTTGCGGCATATACGGAAGCCTGTGGTGGAGGAAGTCGTCGTTCCCGCCAATCCTTGTCCCAGTGACGAGATAGTGCGGCTCGACAGACAACACTCTCTTATCACATCATCTTCAACTTGCTTATCAGTCTCCTCGCCTGCCCACCTCATTCTCTCTCCCTCCTGTGGACGAACATTGTCGACATCATCTACCCTTGAGGCTTAACACGATGGCTTTCCAGCAACCTGCTCGGCAGCCTGCGCAGCGAGTTGCTCGTGCTGTTTCCGAACAGGATGATAACATCGCCCTACTACAGCGACCTGCTTCATCCGAAAGGGAGCCCGAGGGATCGCAAACTTGGGTACTCTTTTCCCCCCCAACCCATGTTACTACCACGTCATATCTCTCCGAGTCGGATCATTCACTCGAGACGCCAGGTAGATCGCTGCTGAGTGATTTGGGCAGTCTCAATACAGTTGCGAGAGCTGAGGAAGCATCTGATGCCAGGCAATCCTCCATCTTGTCAGCCACCAATGATCAGGTAGCTGATGAGGATGCTGAGCTGGATAGTCTGGACAGCCATCTTCCTGACTTCCGTTCAGTGCCAGGATTGAATTTACCACTACGAGGGCAGCAAGCCTCAGTCTTCCCCTCCCACGATGGGCTCGGCTCTTTTCGCCTGGATCGCCCGGTAATCGGAAATGATGTGCAAGATCATATTTATCGGTTTGAAAAGTTCAATCCTCGCAAGGTCCGTCGCAGACAAGACAGTTTCGACCATACGCAACTCAACATTGCGGAAGTGTTTCCGCAAGAGGACGAAAAGCGACATCGTATCGAGGCATGGCGTCTTGAACACAGCCGCGTCTTGATTGACGAAGTGCAACGAGAGACCCGGCGGCGCCAGAAGTCATTGGCATCCATGCGGCGTTCGAAGCGCTCCATTGAGGTCGACGCTGATAACTTGACTTGGCATGATGAGGACGCAATAGAAGTAGAAGGAGATCAAGAAGGTTTTATTGCAAGAATGACTCGCAGAGTTGTCAAGGATCTCCTCGATATCGACGATGCAATGCTATCAATTTTGTTGGGCCAAGAATTGCCAGTCGATGACACCGAATCGTTATCATCAACACCTCGCGCGTCTCGGCTAGGAGCTCAATCTAATCCTGTGTCGGATGACGAAACATCATGGCAGCTGCGAATCCTTGCGAGATTATCTCGGGAACTCGGTTTGCTTGTCAACCACCTATCTCCCCATCCAGGCGCATTCGCGACATATGCCAAGATGCAACATCTGTCTCTTCCATATGCTGGGTTGCCGGTCATTCCAGAATCCAGCGGTGTTGGCACAGCAGGGCCTGTGACAGCATCGGACGCAAGTCAAACTTCTCTCCCTGAGTTTAAGCCCACTACCAATCAGCACTCTCAACCTATCGACATCCCCAGCCGTAAGCAACACATGGACGACCAGAAAGAAGACATCGACATGACGGGTGGTGACTTCTCCAAGGAAGAGTGGGAGAAAAGTTTAGACGTAAAGCTTGTATTTCGATACCTGGTTTCTCGATTTACATCTCGCTCCACTACCTCACCGCCATCCTCTGCTGGCCACCATGACACAAAAACGCAACAAGACCATGCTGCAAAAGTAGCACGCGTCGGACAGAATCACCCACTGGTTGCCCGAACTCGACCAGTGGAACGACGATCCCTCAAAGCCATCACGCCAAGTAGTTCCGCCGCTCTGCGTTACCCGAGCAGTTGTGCTAGCCAGAGTACAAAACGCTCAGCGAGAAGAAGTAGTTGCTCATCGCGTCATTATTGGGACATTGGGGGTTCTTTGGGAACTGGTTCAGTCATCGCATCGAATGGACCGATGGGAAGCTGGGGTGAGGTGTAGTAGAGTGTGTTACACTATGATCCTATCTATACATGACTTTGTATAATAGCGTAGCGTGTGGTTTTACGGCGCTCATGTTGATCCATGCGGTCTCCATCAATTTCCTCTTCCACTTCTTTCCCCTTCCATCTGCTCAATCAAACCGTCTAATTTTTTTTGTAACCTGCTACTTTTATCACTCGCATCGGCTAGAAACTATATAAACTCAGGTGCAGAATCTTGGAAGATATCTGCCTGCTTCAGCTATGTGAACCAGATGGTGTCATGAGCACACTAGTGTACGCAAACAAACTGGAAATTAGTACTCGACCCAGACTCCGCAAAATAATAATAATAATAATTCCACGCCCCATCCTGCAGGAGGCTACGACAACGCAGCTGAACCAAACGGGCCTGGTGTACTCCCATACTTGGTGGTGTTATCGTTAGTTTCGTCCATGTATCTGAAAATCTTGAATGCAACCTATTCTGTCGTGATCGAGATATTAGGGGGACCGTGCAGAGGAAGAGTTGGCATTGCATTGTTCATGCCAGCTGTGAGCGTGAGGAGTATATCCATGCACCAAAGGCGCGTCGGCCCTAGCCAAAAGGAAACAACGATGTGAGAATTTCCAATGCGAGGTACGTGCATGGCTTATTCAAAAGACTGCGGTTCGGATCTGTGCAGACGAGGATACGTAGACGGGTAGGTACAATTATCAGGCTGGGCAGATCAAGGCGGCTGAATCTTTAATGCTGCTGCGGAAAGCGTGAAGGACAAGGAAGGGTGGAAGTCTGGCGTGTTCTTTGGACAGGGTCAATTCCATATAAACAATCGAAGATGAGACATTTACACATGAATACGTCGGCAGGCAATACGTAGCTGCATCGGATCAACTGCGACATCGTGATTAATACTCTTTTGAGTATAGAGATAGGGGGATGCCGTCAATTTGACAAAAATACGAGAGATAGCTTTAGAGAGATATGGAAGCGACGAAGTGAGCCCTTCCGCCATGCTCCCGCCTCTCTTCATCTGATCAAGGGGCGTAAGATATCGGCCATATGTTGTCGCCGTATGCGAAACAATGCGAGAGTAAGTGGGTGGTTATGTAGATGTGATAATAGGAGGGTAGTATTAGGCACATATCAAAATGACGTAAGCCATAGATGGACACATGAAGTCTTATTCGGAACCACCGGGTCAGTCCTACGGAGTATACAACGGGAGGACCAAACGATATGCGTGATAGCCTTGTTGGAGGGTAGTGAGAGTGACTTTGCGCCACTATGCATGCAGGCACCTGTACTTATCTTTGCGACGCAGATCCATGCTTGACATTCCAGAGGAACGAAGCCACGGCCGACGTCGGAGAAAGTCACGCCCGGTTGAGGCAGCACTACAACTGGTCACGACTTCACGGACAAGCTCCCTATCTATTTATTACCAACAAGGGATAAGTTGGCCGTCAAATGTGCCGCACAGTGTGATAAACAACAACATGACCGTCTCCGTATTACATCATTAGAGGGCTTTAATCGAAGGAGTAGTCACTGGGTGAACGAACCCGTCTGGTCTCACACAATAATGGGCGTACCGCATGCTCGGCCTACTACGAGCCCACGAGGAGGACTGGCTGGATGCCTGGGTGTCTGGGCCGCGGTCGCTGTGGCTATATGCACTGCTGCCAACAGTTCGGCCATGTGGGTGATGTGATGCATGTTGTTGTTGTTGTTTGCCAACAGATTGTGCACTTGGCTGGCTCAACAAGGCGTCGATTCCATGGAAGGTACCTAGATAGGGTCTAGTGCAACACGTGATTGGTCGCGGATCAGCTCCCCTCCCCAAAGGACTTCAACGCGATATCAAGCGCGGGTGATGGTCGGGTCAAATTCGGCCGGAGCGATGCGCCACGCGGATCCGCAGATCCACCTGCAACGCCCAAACAGCCAAAAACTTCTAAAGAGACCCCCCCCCCCCCCACGACCCCTACCCGACCCCTGCGCTCGCTTGGATGCCTGCACTGGTACCTGTGCCCGGCGCCCTGGCCCTGTGCGACCTCTCACTCGCCGAGCGATCCGTGGGCAACCAACCATGCTTCACATTCTTCGCCCTCTTTTCTCAACTTCTCCATCAGACGCCAGCGGCGCTGTCACCGTCTCGTAATTACTCTTTTGCCGTAATGCATTCATAGCTGGACTATTCTCAAGCTCTTTTCACTCTGCTTTCTCTCGCTTCCCCTTTCTTGCTTGCCTGCTGCCCTCTCTTCACCCTTGATTTCCGCGCACGCGATACATATTCCTGCCTGTCGCTCGTGTACATCAGGTCCAGTCCAGTCCAGTCCAGTCTAGCTACGGCGTATGCGCTCGCCATTAATATCGCAACGCTCCGTCTCCGGTCAGCCACTCTTTCAGTCGCGCATACTATTGTCCCTCCGCTCCACAGTTGCCGACTCGGACTTTGACCTCACCTCTTTATTGCACGTGGAGGGAATCCTGAACAAGCCAACGTTGGCCTTCTGCAAATCGACACGAGCCTCGCCCCCCACCTACGAGAATACGTTAGCTAGTTAGGCTTGCTTATCGAGCGGCACACGACTGACAGCATACCGTCCCGCATCGTTGATTCGTCTTGTTTGCATGCTATCTCGTGGGGACTCATTTGTGGAGGCTTCGGTCTGACGACTGTTGGCGCAGCAGCAACCAACAGGATTCGCAATGTACTGGCTCCGGCGCGGGCTCATCGTCCTGGCGCTGCTGCTAGTCGCTTCCTTCGTTGCCTGGTTTGTGCCCCGCGTACTCGATCCGACCAGCCACGGCCCGGCTCGACGTGCTCGCGACATTTCTTGGGTCAGCAGCAGTCCTTATTGGATCGATCGTCAATTATGCCGCTGGCTGAGTCTCTGTGGTCTGCATCACTTGCGACGTGATCCCGCGGCACTTCCAGTTCTCATGAATGCCTCCTCAGACGATGATGAAGTTTGGGGCGAGCTCCGCAAGAGATACGCGGAACCCCTATCGTGGGAAGATTCAGCAAGCGAAGATGCCGGCCTGGGACCCATGAAGCGGTCTGGCAAGAAGACAAGTGTCTTCCAACGGCGAAAGATACTGAAAGATGTTCCCGACTACGTGGTCAAACATGCGCCTCTGGTACACCTCTACTCAGGCGAGCAGTTTTGGCCGTCAGACATTCGCGAACATGTGCAACACATGAAGGTTGTTGTCGACGACGAAGTAGTGAACATCACTGATGAGAAATTGACGCTTAACAATCTTCATCAACTCAACAAGTTTGAGGGAGTTGTCACCTTGCACAGCTTGGACGACGTGGAAAGACGACCGCCGTGGCTGCATAGCCACGACAATACTCCCAATCTATTTGATGACGACTGTGACGATGACGGTGACGATAACAATTGCGACGGCGATGCCCACCGTCGACCGAATAATGGCGGCGAGCTGGCCCAAGGTGAACGCACAACATGGTTTGACGTCGACAAGGATCGTCCCCTGCACAGAATATCTGATCCACGGCCCCGCAACGCTCAACGACGACGACCCTCGGCTGGCGAGCCCCGCATCGAGCGCCGTGGTCATAAACCAGATGCTCGCGGATACTCCCGAGCTCCTGCAGTTCTCATATTGGTGGACAAAGGCTCTGGAATCCTCGACGCCTTTTGGTTCTTCTTCTACTCGTACAACCTTGGCCAAACCGTTCTTGGTATCCGATTTGGCAACCATGTTGGTGATTGGGAGCATTGCATGATTCGATTTGAGCGAGGGGTCCCGCGCGGCATATTTTTCTCAGAACACGAGGGTGGCCAAGCGTACGCTTGGGAGGCTGTCGAGAAGCGTGGCGCCCGGCCTGTGATTTATTCTGCCGTGGGGTCTCACGCCATGTATGCCACGCCAGGCGACCATCCATACGTGCTGCCTTTCAAGATGCTCAAAGACGTCAGCGACAAAGGGCCGCTCTGGGATCCGTCGCTGAACAACTATGCATACCACTACGATTACAAGCTGGCGAAGCATACCCACTTGGACGAAGAATCTCTCCAAGGCCACAAACGTCCTCCAAGTCTCGTTCCTGCGTCGAAGAACCCGGACGCGCCAACTTCATGGTTTCATTTTGACGGCTACTGGGGGGATCGTCTGTACACGCTGGCTGATATCCGGCAGTGGCGGCTCTTTGGACAGTACCACTACGTCACAGGGCCCAGCGGTCCCAAATTCAAGCAGCTCGGCCGGTCCAAAGTCTGCCAGCGGAGCACATGCCGAATTCTATACAAGCTTGATCCCAAAGGAACGTGGTATTGAATGCAGCCATTCACTCCAGGGCCCGCGGGGCTCGTCTTGACTTTATTTCTGAATGCTGCGGCTTCGCGCTCGCCAAGAGACCATTTTCAGCACAGACAGCTAGCTACGTTGGCAGGACTCGGGCGCGCGGGCTTTGCTTTGTACAGGCATACAATGTCGGAGTAATGGGAGATTCGGACACGTGGAACATGCACCCCGAAACTAGGCGGGTAAATCGGGTCATTCTGGAGGACAGCAAAGCGACTTTTCAGGACTGGCGAGCGAGCTGGCTAGCGCAGGGGAGCTAGCGAGACAGGAATCTTCACGTCGGAGCTCACTCGTTTCGTTTCGTGAAAGTAGGGTCATGTGAGTGCCTGACACACAGTCTGGACGATACCCTCGGCGGCAGGAGTTTGAAGGCGTGGTGGTTAACCATGATTTTGTATACGCATACCCAAGATAGACCTCCATTCAAAGAATCGCGCTGAAATTGAAATCGAACATAGTAGCTGTTCCCTCTTTTCGTCCGTTGACTTGTGAACCCTGCGCGAGCCGCAAGATGGCAGGAGGCAAGCTCACTCTGGGCACAGCGAAGATAAACTATCAGAGTGAGTGGCGATCGATATTATGTATAGAAGTGGAGTTTTCGAAGCGGCTTATCCCACAATGTCCCTCATCCCTCACAGATACATGAATTACCAACCACACCTCGTACCGTCGACGCATTCCGAGACGAGACCCTTATTCCATTCATCATTTTCATCCATCTTAAGATTAAACGCACGCCGCTTTGACACGGCTTGTCAAGGCCAAACAAAAAGCGATCATCAACAAGCTCAAACACAGTCTCCCCAGATAAAGCATACAAAACACATGGAATCGATAGACAGTAAAATGATCAGGCATGCCAACCTGTTGGCAAGGCATCATCGACCGAGCGAGCAAAGTGGATGTGCATATCTAAGTGGCCGAATCGAACCTCTGCAGCTCTGTATATGGTGCTCATTCTTGGTCCACATTCATGAGGAAGTCCGCATCTCCATCGTGGTTCATTCGCCAAGCTGCCTGTGTGGCGGGATATTCCGAAGGTTGACTGCTTGCATTGCTTTGCTGATCGTCAGAAGACCCATCGTGGTTAATTCGCCAAGCTGCCTGTGTGGCGGAATATTCCGAAGGTTGACTGCTTGCATTGCTTTGCTGATCCCCAGGGGAAGCACGTTGCGGATCACGATTCTCCCCGTCAGACGCGTGAGATCGGTCTTCGATCCCCGGCCATGGTTCGTCCTCGTACAGCTGTCGATATTGTGACCCATGCTGCATGTTAACATATATGTGAGCCATGCCTCTCTCATGACCAGAGTCCTCATCTTCGTCGCTGTCATCTCCGAAATAATTGTCCTCGTCGCTGGCGGCTTGGTCATCGGGATATGATTCGTCAGGTCGGCTTTCGTATATCTCAATGTGGTCGGTCCTGTTCCCGGCAATTGTGCGCCTTCTCATGCGTCGTAGTTCCTGCAGTGGCGCATTGCTGTATGGCGTCGCGTACGTGAGCCGTCTCTTCGGACTGGGTGTGACTGTCCGTCGCGGTCGTTTCTGCACGCCCAACTGCGAGAGACGCCGCGCGGGAGGTGATGATTGTCGGCCCTGTCCATGGGAGACTATCCGCCGTCGACCTGCGCCTGCGCTATCATATAGTCGAACTGCCGAGACATTGGGAACCGAAGCATTGCGGATGCGATGCGGCCAATGGACTCGACGACTATGTGCCATCATGACCTGCCGCTGCGGTCCTCGGACAGTGAAAGGGCTTACAGAACTTGATGTATGTTCATGTTGGGATGGTAAAGGACCACAGTGGAGTGGAGGAGACGATGATCTACGCTCGCTGCTCCGTCCAACATTGAGCGCGGCAGGTGTGTTCGGGGTGCCATCAAGCTCTTCGTTCCAGATCCAGCAATGCTTGACGGCATCGGCTTCTCTGGCTTCTTGAGAATCTGTCACATCGAGACGGACGTGGTCCATGTCGCGCATGCGTTGCCACGTCCATCCATTCTTGTAGGAATCGTCGTCCTGAATGTATGCATCCGGATGCGTGATGAACAGCCTCGGTCGAACTGCTTTCATGGTAACAGAATGCAAGAATTTCACATCCCACGATGCGGATGTCAGCAGCTCCGCTGCATCCAGAAACCGAAGCCACGAGTCCTCATAGATCTTTCGGAGAGGAACCCATGCCTCCTGGAGGCCTAGATACTTGGACACCAAGGGATTAGCGGCGGCGTGCCGCGGCGTGATGCCCATGGTACGAAACTCTGCTTCAAAGGCTTTGAGAATCGCTGTCTGCACCCCTTCGGCATGGGGCTTGCAGAAAGATACAGTCCGTATCATCCCACAACTCCGCAGTCGCCAGTCCTGTGTGCTCTTGTCCGCGCAAGCTCGAGGATAGAGCCACTCGGCACCATCGCGACCTGCACTTGCCCAACCGCTACCAAACGGCGATTGAGATCGCAGCAGAGTCCTGCCACGTGCAGTCATTGATATCTGAGTCCAGTTATCGGTACCGGTGTTGGGCTCAGATTTGAACTGTGGCTTGTGCTGCCATAGTCCGCTTAGGGCAAATGGCAGGAAGACAACTTCCACGGTCCATGCATGTGTATGGGAAGGAAGGAAAGACTGCATGTGCGTGATGCGGGCTTGCAGACTGCTGAGCCGGGACATGATCTCACCGTTGGTGACGCGATCGGCGGTACTTGCAGACGTGGACGCAACACTTGTGGCGCCGTCATCGTCTGCGTTCTCTACTTCTTCCATTCTCTGCTCGAGCTCGGTCACCCTGAGATCCATGTGTTCGTGGTTGTCAAGACACTCATCGTGGCCATTGCCGGAGAACGAGATGTTCTCCAGGAGACCCAAGCGCTCTTCATGCTCGTCGATGGTGTCAGACAGGTCGCGTAGCATCTCGCGCGAGGTCTCGCCTTGGTAAGCTTGGGCCACTCGGGGTTCAATCTGGGTTGCAGTTCCTGGCCGAGAGAGTTGGCTTTCGACCTGTTTTCCATTAAGGTCTATTGTTTCAGAAGTTCCGTCTGATTGACAACGGGCTTGAGGTGTATGTTTGGAAAGAGCAGAATAGACTTCGGGAGATCCTTGACGATGTGAAGTGTTGTCTGCCTCTGTCGTCGTAACTTGTTTGGAGAGTGTGTTGAGGCCCTTCCCACCAAAGGGCCGTAGGTTCCTGGCTCGGGCCGTGGAGGTTGAGGAGGCTGAAGACGTGGTTTGGGATAACAGCAATGGCTCCGGAGGAGCTTGTGGAACGACGTTGATATTGTCATGTCCAGGTTGCTGATCGGGCTTTGCAGATGATTGAACATTGTTATCCCAGCAAAGAGTGTCCGGCATGGAATCCGGGTGCGACTGCCTACGGTCAGAGCGAGTCTCCTCCATCGTCATAGGCAGATCATGAACAAATGACAATGGCATCCCGGGGCTAAAGGCTGCAAAGTCCAGAAATGGTGCAGAAATTCCAGCATTCTGCATCAACAGACTAGTCATGGGACTTAAAGGCTCTCGTCCAGTATGAGAGCGGTCTTCCTTCTGTGAGCCCTGTCCGGCTGGGCCTACTAAGACGCGCTGTTCTGGCTGGGGCTGCCGGGCATCTCGCGACCCTTCATCGTGGTAGCACGCGTGGTGAGCACACATACACCAGCCGCTCTGGTCAGAAACTGAGCCTCCCAGTGTTGAACGAGGCCAGAAACGACGACAGCCACATTTGTGGCCGTTGGCTCCGGGATCCAAGTTCGCAAAGTTGCAACCGCCTACGGGGAGAGGCTGGACAGGCTGCTGAGCCATCATATCAGCATCATTGTATGTATTAAACGGTTTAGACATGATGCTGTCGGAGTGAAGATATCGCCAGCTACCGAGGATGTACGAAAGGGCGGGCAGGGCAGCCTTGTGTTGGCCACGCGGAATTGCCTCTGAGATCAGGGAATGGAGCGAGATAGCCTGCATCAGCTACGGATGCGCCCAGTATATTGTACTGGGCCAAAGAGTCGGCATTCCTTGGTTCAATATAGTTAATGTCTATGGTAATGAGAAAAACCGCGACAAAGGAAGATACACAAGTTTGTCGCTGTCACGATTAAGACCAGCGAGAACACCGTCTGGCCCCAGCGTTGGGACGAATGACGGAGACAAGAAGCGATTAGTCTCGAGGGATCGCCGCCATTAAATTCAGAGCAGCTGCGAGGGGAAATTGAACGGAGGCGAGTCTGGGGAGCCAAGGCTCCTCCGTTCTTTCGTTGATAGCTCAGTGCCGACGCAGGACGAATGTGAGGCGGCACGATTGGAGACGGATGAGGCCGGTTGGAGTAGCACGGACCAGGTGGCGCACGACTGGGCGGTTCAGTGCACTCACTGGCTAGGCAGCCTCGCGCGCGGGCACGCGTGCACCCCCGTTGTTGAGACCGCCGGACCGCTGGACCGCCGGACCCCTGCCGCCGGACCCCTGCCACTTGCCAACTGTGCAGCATCAGTTGACTCGTGCCTGGAAACTGCCGACACTGCCTGGAGGTTGGCCCCGCCTCTTGTCTCGCTATGGCGCGAGGCCACATCACCGTGACGAGTCACTACCACTTCAAAAGGGAAAAAAGTGGTCAGTCGCTTGTACGTGCTTGCTGGAAGGTGGCGACGCGTCAAGTACAGCTCAGCCGTTGCACCCAGCGTGTACGGAGTATTCTCTACCTTGATATCTATAATAGTCATGTATCTATCTTGTACGCGGACCGAGCTTCTTCAGCAGAGTTGAGAGTAAATTCACCCCGATGCTCTAGAGCCAAGTGCTGTGAGGAACAAACATACCTGACAAACCAAAACGGTGCCCCTACCCGTTGTCAATAACTCATGTCAGGGGCTAATGCTGAACCGCAAATATACTTCGCAAGGATGGTGTGGTCTTCCAAGACATTTGTTTAGACATAAAACAGCAAGAATAAAGTCACCACACCTCTAATCCCGTCCCAGAATCATATGAGATTCTGTCACTAATATTTATAGCATAGCCATACACAGGATCATATATTTCGTGTACAGAGTTACGCCTTGCACTCTAGTGACTCACCAGCCGCCCCCCCCCCCACACCCACACACTGTAATAACTGTGGCTCCACTTACCGCATCGGCCCGTCAAATCGTTGCCGGGACCCCGGACCTATCAACAAGTTCTGACGGGCGTATATCATGTGTAATCGTCGGCGCGAAAAAAATTATATTCAGCTGTGATTTGTATAAGCTTGGCACACCAACTCTTTGTCGTCAGCCACAAGTCCAAGCTTCAGTAGTACAAGCCGAGGAGTAATGATGGCTAAGGAGCGCCCCAACACAACTAGGCCCGGCAGAAGCCCAAGGTCAACATCAGAACAGGCAAAGCAAGAAAAAAAGGCAAGTCTTGAATATACGGCTACTTGGTCGTATCATCTTTGCATGGCTCGCTAATATCAACAGATGGCACGATCTGCTTGCATTGAGTTGCTGAAACGCGACAGGACAGAATGCCTCCGTTTGGTCCGAAAACTTCCAACCGAGATCGACGGCTTTTGCAGGGTGTGTACACTCGTCGGCACCAAACGCAATGGTGATGGAGATATCCAGGTATCCTGGGAGCGCATCAACAAGATTGTAATTCTACCACATGTTCTCTTATGGGCTCAAGGTAGAGATGTGCTGCCAGGCCAAGTTCTCATGCATCTCTGCGGGAAGAGAAAGTGTGTAATTCCCGCTCATGTACACTGTGGAAGCTTTAAGGAAAAACAATCGAGACTGGCGTGTGGCATAACCTATCCCTGCCTCCAAGAAGGATGCGAGAAGCGTTTTTCGCTCATTTGCACGCATAACAAACCCTGTGTTCCAAAAGTCCGGCCCGATGGTGTTTCTGAAGAATGGGAAGAGTTGTTGAAGTTGGAAGCCATACATATTCTTAAACCCGAGGTGGCCTAATGGCAGTTAAGAATCTGTCTGGTTCTTTGAATTGATCAATTTTTGAGCCAGCAAGATGCGTTTTATGCGGACTAAGCAATTCTTGCACCCTTAGGGGAGAATTGAGTGGAGAGGTAACTCTTCCGCTTTGAGTTTAGTTGCTGCTGCGCGTTTACGTACTCGGATATTTGAACAGTAAGTAGGTAGGTGGGTTACTTTAGGGAGATGGCTCCATTATCCGGGAGCTGTGCAAGGAGCACGTGCGCGACTGAATTGCAACATTGGTGGTGTCTGTTCGCTAGAGCGTCACGACTTGCGCTCGTGACAGGCTACTAGTTTCCGTAACAGTGGCTGTGGTGATATAAGAAACAGGAACCATTGCCAAGCTTAGATCATCTGTTCATAACTTTGCATTATTGACAGAAACAAGCCAGAAGCGGCATATAGCGGTACAGCGCTTACTTTACGGTAAAAACTATGTCCTCAATCAATAGACGGGGCATGGAAATCACCTGAAGAAAATATCCTTGCTAGGTTTTAAGTTTAATCTAAGACAAGGTATTATATGATCGGGAACCTTGACTTGTAATCTTGTATCTCATACCTCAGAAGTCATCTTGATCCGAACCCTATTTCATAATTGACTCCGCCCCTTAATAGTGCCCGTCAACCCAGTAAAAGATGCTATGTAGAGGCTGTCCGTTGAGTACATTGAGTACACTGAAAACAACGCTCACTACTAGTATTGTTGGAACTAACAGCATCGAGCTAACAACCTGCGCGTTGATTGATAGATGTAGGTCGGGTAGATAGTGGACCCGGAGCCCGACTAGGCTCCACACCACCACAAGCCCCTATCTGTTACCTGGTGCAACCTCCCTGCACTAGGCAAGAGCTCCTAGGAGCAAGGGAGAGTGATGCCTAAGGCGCAGATTCAGGCATGCTAGCAGGAATGCAAGCGATGCAAGCAGGAACGCAGGCAATTCCCTTGTCCAGGGAAAACAACAGTTTTTTCTTCTATAAATAGAGGGATAAAATCCCTACGTTCTCTTTTGTAAGATGGAACTATAGTCAACCAATCTCAATTCATTCATTCTATCATTCATTCGTGGAAAGGAGCACTCGTTGTGCGAAACTATCCCCACGAGCCTCATGCCCACGAAGATAGCTTCAAAATTATAGCCAATCATACCTTTGTTACCCGTAAGCACTAGTGCATACAACCTGTTCCCTTGGTTCTCCTAACAAGCATAACAAAATGTCGTATTATGCACAGAGAAATTATCAAGAGGAGCTTGGACAGCAAGCTTGCTCTGTTGCGTTCTGTTACGTGCTAGATCTAGTCACGTAATAGGTGGATTCGTATCTAGAGTGTACGAATCTAGAGGTGGTCATTTAAATAGTTATAAGGATAAAGCATAACAAGAACAATAATATAGATAGTAAGTACTAAGTATAGTTAATGTTAAATCTATCCTAACTAGTAGTAAAAGGAGCCTTATATGCCTAAGTAGAGTTATATAAGATTAACTAAGGTTAGATCTAACTGTATATAGTTAGATATAACTATAGTGTAGTTGTTACGTGCCGGTTCTGGTCACGTAATGGGTGGATTCGTCCCTAGGGTGTACGAATCCGGAGGTGTTCATTCAGTGAGTCAGAGGGGAAATCGTAACAAGGACAATGATGTAGATAATGGTTATAAGTGTCACGGGCTTGGGCTTTGGCCCAAGCTGGGTCAAGGAAAGGGGGAGACCAGGTCCCAGACGGGACCCGGGGAGGTCGCGCCACGGGCCCGCGACGGAGCTAAGGCGGAGGAATGCAGTACCCACAATAAGACCGAGGTAACAGAACGGTAATACTGAGGTAAGGGAAACACGGGTTACGAGGGAATCCTAGTAAGGGGAATAATAGGAGGAACTAAAAAGATTATATAAGACTAGATAGTGAAGCAGATGTAGAACTTCTTCTTCTCTCTTCATAAATATAGTTATTATTCTCTCGGACGCTTACTCGCAGTCGCCGTAAGGCCAGTCCGTTACAATAAGTATAGTTAGTTGTTATTCTCTTCTAAATAGTGGTGCAAGGAGCCTTTTATGCCAACGTGGAGTCACGTGGGTTTGACCGAGGTTAGATCTGACCGTGCATGGTCGGATATGACGGTAGTGTGGTCAAAGTCGACTGTGTTATGTAACAGGCATTAGACAGGCTAAGCGAAAAATTAAACAACCCCTAGGCAGGACCTTATAAGGTAATTAGCAGAAGAGACAACACATTCGAACTTAACCTACTAGCAGTAGTTAAGGTCCACTAGAGATTTTACGCATCAAAATTGAGAAAGGCAGCACGAAACCCTCCCCTAGGACAACAGGTAGCCTAGTCAAACACTAACCTAGTTGGCGACAAGATCAGACAGGAGGTAGACTAGATACTGTCATTAAGAATAAGGCATAGCTAGTTGCAATATTGAGTACAGTGGCTAGGCGTGGATAAGGACTTGACCTAGTACACAGTAGAGAAACTCAAGAAATGGGCGACAAAGATAAAACAATTTCACGACAACAACCTAGAAGCGGTGGGACCCCTATACAACCTAGACAAATGGATCACACACTGTTTGACGAACGAGGGACCACTGCTAGACTAGCCAGGAGATAACGCCCTAGAAACCCTTGTATCACACAAACGAAACTTGACGAAGGGGGAGGTCTTAAAAGCGCTACAGAATGAAGCCGCTATGGGGACATAGCGATTGATGGAGCGGGGGGTAGTGTTACGGTCACGTGTGGGAACCCCGCAGCGCAGACTGAGACAGCCCACAAGCTACAGTGGCATGCCTATATGGGCAAACGCGACAAGCGACTGTTTCACGATTGCGCTTGACTAAAGCAAACACACGCGCGCATAAACTCGCGGGATAGGAAACACACGGGTATCTCGCTTGGTGAGACCTACAGGAGGAAGGACAATAGGGAAGGAAGACCAATAAGGGAATACATAGGAATGGCGAGGGTGAATCTAGCGGACAGCTCCTTTGTTCTTGCACGTTGGAGCAAACACTAGAGGAAGACAGAGATAGAGAGAGGAATAGCATAAGTAGGGGCATACTGTCCGCATCTATAGTTAGTTCTAGTCCTCTTTAGCTTTCTTGTCTTCAGTTAATACAAACCATAGCTAGAGTCTCGACCTACGCGCACTGGATTTTGTGCCGTAACATAAGACCGCCAGTC
>KQ061716.1:292175-311719 GCA_001008035.1 Atkinsonella texensis | reverse complement strand
GGGGGGGGGGGGGGGGTTGACGAGATGTCGGTACGGAACGTGGCACACGAGATTTGCCTGTTTCTGTGCCCTTCGACGAAGAGCCCTCGTGGTTGAGAAGGGGGGCTTCTGATAGATAAGTCGGTTCATGTGTCTGCTTAGGTAGGTAGCTCCGGATGGCCAGAACTGATGGTTTCGCCCTGGATGCTCTGTATTCCGCCTCCGTCTCAACTCGATGAAGGCATCGCCTTTGTCCCGAACCAGAGCCGGGCGCCTCGTTTCTTCAAATGCAAATGCAGGGCTTGCCTCGGCCCACCGGGCCACGCGCCAAAACATGGGTCCCCGGTCCTTCCTCTCTGTCCCTCTCCGCGGCGCTTGACGTCGGGGTGTCCATTGCTCGGGCACGGCACGCTCTGATAGGCCCGGTACCTTCCCGGGTGGGGAGGCGTCCAGTGTGCCCGATTACGGAGCAGTGTCCGTAACTGACCTACAATGACCGATAGCGCTGTCAAGAGTTCGAACTTAACCATCACTATGATCTCTTCGACCACCTGGGCACCTAGTTAGGGTAAGTACCTCGCTATAATGGATCCACCGAGCACCCCGCACAGATTTACGGCGTGCTGCTAGCGTGCAGATGTTGGCTCGAAAAATAGTGAGACATAGAGTGGAGCTGGTAGATACTTTAATTTATAAGCAATTTATATACGAAAGAAGTATCTGCGGGGTAGCGCTCAATACTCCTTGTAGGCGCCTCTCTAACAGCGGTAGCCTATACAGCATGGATACACCAATTACAGCTGTTAGAGAGCTACCTGACAGGTGGATGAAAGTAGGGCTCGTATTTTTGTTAAACCACACAGCGGTTGTATTGTACATACAGCGCAACTCCTTACAGGGGGCCACTCGGACTCACGGTTTGGTCAGGTCAGGTCAGGTCGGGTCGGGTCGGGTGATCTACAGACTCTACAGGGCATCAGGGGGCTGCAGTCGCTGCTTCGACAGTGAGCCAGTCAGGCAGGTCACCTGCAGGCAGGGATTTGACGCAAGCCTGGATGGCATGGTGGCTCAACGGCACCTCGAATCTGTAATGCGCAGCTACCTCGGTGCCCAGCAGGGAAGCAACCAGTAATCCTAGCTCCCGTATTGCAGCCATGCGCCTGTCTCCATCGGCTTTAATTCCCCCCCTCAATATTGGAAGCTAGCAAAAAGACCACCTTCTAATAGAGTTTGACTCTGCAGTTATTTTTCCTGCCGCGAGGTATATACAGCATGGACGTCCGTGCATACGCTCCACTTTTCGCGCACGGCACCACTTTAAACGACCCAGAAGTGGGGCGCGCCTCGGGGATGCGCCAGGCTTGTGCCGGAATGAAGCGGGGCCCACGACCGACGCGGCAAGGGCTGAGCCGCGGCTTCGTCTACCGGGTCTGGGCCCTCCAGTGCCTTGCAACATCAACACCACGCACACCCACCCCAACCCATTTTTACACATGACCTTTTTCACCCCATCCCTCCATTGAAAGAGAGAGAGATAGGGGGATAGTAGCGGGATTTCCCTTGCGAATTTGATGCCCTCCTAATTCTGCTCCTGGTAGTGCTCAAGCAGCGGTTGCGGCAGCGGCCTAGAGTAAGTAAGCTCTGCATCTCGTACAATGCGGCAGATGACTGGATGTGTGAGGATTAGGAAGACCGCTTAATATTAGGAACTAAGTGCAACTAAGAAAAACATAATAGATTAAATGTATAATAAGATAAATATTGCTGAATATCCACCTATAAGGATGTATATTGCAGGTGCGGTAACGGTATGTTAGACTCGTTCTCTTCCCCTCATAGACACCTGGGCATATAGCGTACTTGTAGGCCACTTATATTTCCCGCGGAGTTATTATTATTATTATTATTATTATTATTATTATTGTTATTATTTAAATACGCTAGCCTAGCCTAAACTAGTACCTAGTAAAAAAAACCCCCGCTTCTCTCTCTTTCCGTCTCCGGCCCGTCTGCGGTTCTAGTTCGCGTCGGGGCCGCTGTGTCCTGTTCGTGGTTGTTGGTGCCGACGTGGTCGGCATTGTTCTCCCGCGGAGTTATGCTGTGTGACAAAAAAACAAAAAGAAAACTGACTTACAGCGATACAAAATAAGCCGCTTACATACACACAGTTTCTGTACCTACGCTAGAGACCTTGTATCATCACTTCACAATTTACTTTGACTGGGTTGGCGAACCTATCAGATACGCAGCTGTTAGAGGGGGGCCTGCTAGCTTGGCCAAACATGTTTGTAGAATAGTTTAAGGGTTGTATCTACCATACTGAGCCTATACAAAGTGTTCTATTAAAGCTCCAGCTCCTTTGCCTTTCTACAACTACTAGTTGCTAAGAAATTGCCGTCAGATTCTGGTGTAGGGTTTCCTTGTAGATGCTAGCTGCACGCCAGGGTTAGCCAGTTGTATGCAGGTCACGCCTATATGGATAAGACACTGGCCACGTGGCAAGCAATAGACAGGAATAAATAGCTTTATCTGAACACGCCTCGGCCCCGGAAGCGCAAAGAGGGCGCTTGTACAGATCCAAGCCCCTGGTTCACGAAATGAACATCTAGTAGGCATATCGACGCTGTACCTGCATCGTAAGACTGACAACGAAGTGGCAGTCGAGCAACATACCCCATCCGTCACATCTTGTCCATCCATGCCGGGACTTGTGGCGTGGGAAATTGCTGCAGCTGCTCTTTCGTTCTATCTCTCCAAAGTAATGCCGCGCTGTGTCACTGAAGCCATGAATTTCATCATTGCGACGAACGCGAGTCTCATGTGCAGTCAAACCACAATGAATGCCCGTTGCTGGTTGGGCCCATCTGAGACTATCTGAGACGGCCGCCAAGTCTTGGCCTCTCACAAAGCTGAGAGAATTAGATAGAGTTAGCCAAAATATGAGTATTGCACCGACCCCTCTGTTTGCGAGTGGATTTGACCTTCCCCCTTAGTCGAGAGCTGAAAGCCGCGTCTAGTCTGAGCACCCAAAGTGTCCGTGGAGCTTTCGAACGAGACGACTAGAAGACTCCATTGTGTCTGTGCTTGCGTGGCTATCCCTCGGGGACGACCCTGTAGCCGCCAGTAGGCGACCAGACACTACATGGCCTGGGAACCATATCGTCAGCCTCCCACCCTAGCATGGACAAGGGCAAGAAAGGGCCTTTACAAGCAGCAGTATGGGCTGGATTAAATGTTTATCTTGAGGAGGAAGACATAGCCTCGGAACAACCAAGTATTCAACAACATGGGCATTCACAACGCAAAATCCGGTGACGAGGATTGTGGCACTCGTGGAGTGCTCTATTTGAGAGCCAGACGCCCCCAATATGCAATCTTATTGAGTCGAGGCAGACCCAGTCATGGGAATCCAGGTGCTCACGCCAGTATAAAAAAAAATGTTGCGAAGAAAAAGCCTCTTTTAGAAGATGGTCCTCTTCTTCCTCTTTGCAATGCCTACATCAGCCCAGCAAGACGCCCACTGCTCGTCCCGGGCTCGAATTTTTTAGCTCCTCAATCCGATGCCAGAGTAAAGTTGAATTCACACCCGGCTACCGAGCCACTTCCCTACTACCACCACTTGACAAATACTTCCGTGATTGTCAGATTGTATTGTTGAAATCATAGGGCCTCAGACACTCACTGCCCATCTTTACCCTACTTCGCCGACGTCATTCTATTGATCGATTAAACAAGACAAAATCCCCAGAGTCGCCGTTCTAATGTTTTTTTCTGCGGCTATTTTCTTTCGGCCGAGATTTGAAGCAACTAATATCGCAGACGCCCACTGCTCATCCCGATCTAGTTCTCTGTGTATTATGAAAGTCGTCTCAAGTAACATAAAAGCAGAGCAAGCACTCCGAAAGTCTACTGCTCTTCTGAAAAAATCCCCATTGACGCGCTCTTGACACGCGAACGAATAGAAGCAATAAATGATGTTGGTAAAGTTTGGATGTTAATGAAAAAAAAAACAACGCATCATTTCGGATGAAATGGATGCTGGTCTACCAGGTTTCTCCCCAGTTGGTGGCCAAATTAAGCCTCAACAGACACGACGTGATTTGACTGCTGAGAAGAGCCCGTGTTAGGTAGCCGGACATTGGCTAGTGCAGCGAAACCTCCGTGGATGCTCTCGGCTTCAACGCCCTTGGCACGTAGAATACTATTGGCCACTCTTGCGCTATCTCCATCGTAGCAGATGGTAAGCACCCGTCGGTTTTTCAGCATGGCCATTAGTGCCTCAGTGACAGGATTCTTACTGCCGTCCTCCTTCTGCGCTGTGAAGAGGCCGTCTAGCTCCAACCACAACTCCTCAAGCATTGTGAAATCATCAACTGGCTTGGCAAAAGGGCTTCCTCGGGTAGCGCCGTCCTTGAGCGTTTCCAGCGGTATGTTGACAGAGTTAGGGAGATGGAAAGCGTCGAAGTCGATAGATCGGCGGAAATCAAGAATCTGTCTTCTGGGTCTCGGGACGATAATCTTCTCAAGTTCTTTAAAACCGCCAGCAGCAAGCGACAGTAAGATGCCGTGGCCTCCGACAGGCTGAATTGTGAAAAATTCGGCCAGAACGTCCGACGCTGTTCGCTCCCATGCATCGTCGTACCGATACAGGTCGACGGTCCGGAGACGCTTTGATATAGTTAGTCGATGGAAGCCTGGTAACAGCGACAATCATGCTCACCTCATTTTTTATGGGACTGAATTTTTCCGGCCCAAGGTTCTGGAAGTATTCGTTTAAATACTGATACGGCAAGTCCGAGCAGATGAAGACGCAGTTGATCTCGCCGTTCGGTCCCGCCAACTGAGACAAAGTGCCGTCTTTCTTCTTTCTCTGCAGTCGTTGAAATAATCCCTGCAGAGCAAAACCAGATGAAGGGCCACAGACAATACCTTGACGGGTGAGATCCAGGGACAGGCTGTATGAGTCCTTGGCGCCGACCTCCTCAAGTGCATCAACAGCGCTCTTATAAGGGAACTTGACTTCCCCCATAAGAGAGTATTCCCGGGGACCAGGAACTCTTTCGCCGGCGTTTGTGCAAACGCTGCATGCCATTAGCCATTAGTTTTGTCCGACTTGTAGTACGGAGGAATGGAAGAAAGCGTACGCAACTCGGTACACCGAAGGTTTCGCTGTCTTAAAGTAGGTACCTAGCCCAGTCATGGTGCCTAGTACGGTTGTTCAGCATATGCGAAGACGCAAATCACCGTTTTACATAGTGTGATGGCAATACTTACCAGAGGTTCCCATGGGAGCCACAATGACATTAATCTCAGGCAGCTGTTTGTAGATTTGGGGACCAGTCCATCGTACATGTGCTTTCCAGTTCTGGTGACCTGACGTTTAGTGTCCCCTCATTTTGATGGCCATTTTGAACTGGACACTCACGTCGTCATTCTGGTACTGGTTTGGACTGCAAACCGATTCCGACTCGGCAGCTTTGCGTGCTGCGGCGCGAATGCCACCCCGACCGTCGACTGGCGTGGGCTGCGCTGGGCCACCGAAAAGTATACTGTTAAGTGTCAGTCGGCATCGTCGACACAATTGCCTGCTTAGCACGTACACATTGAGTCCGAAGAGTTGCATAAGACGCAGCTTTGTTTCGCTTGTCTTATTGCTGAGGTATGCATGAACATCACTGATTCCATGGAAAGCTCGCGCGACCATGGCCATGCTAATTGCAGTCGAACCAGAAGAGCTCTCAATAATGGTTTTCGTCTTGCCAGGTTCCACACTCTTCTCGAGTAGGTTCATGGCTGGCGTCGACAGTCAGCTTCTGGGCAGCTACGTACATCATTATGGCAACAGCGGGAGGCAACGAACCTGGCATGACCTTCACATTGGTCGCTGGGTGCATGGACATCAATTTGGCGTAGATGCGCACTCCATCGGAGCGGTACGGATTGAGACATTCGGGGATCTCAACAAGTGGCAGCGGTGGCTGACACTCTGGGTCGAAGTATTGTCTTATAGACTCTGGACCAGAGTACACATTCAGATGATTGGTCCCTGTCATGATCAACTGACACAAACAGAAGTGCTTTTACTTTCGACTTGCGTGAAGATTCGAAGCAAGGGAAGAGGGGGCGACAGGCGGAGAAGGCGAGTTTGGAGGAAGGAACGGGCACTGGGACTACTTTATGCGTTTGACCGGCTGTACCTTCCCGAACTTTGACAGAAGAAGCTTGAGGCAAAGCCTCGCCAGCCGGGGGCATCCAAGCTATTCTCTCGTCACGACAAATTAGAAGCTTGACAACTCTCTCCCACACTCCACAGCTGACAAGTTGCATGTTGATTGGACCAGTGATGACTGGCCTTACGCAGTATGCCGGACTATCGGCTCCTGACGCAACTAATATGGGTAGCATCGGATGGTACTTTCAATGTTGCGGCAGGTTGCCATTGGACATTCATCTGGCTCACGTTGGTGCGTTTTTGGCAACCCCTGCCGAGATTTGCACTCTGGACCAATGATGAGCTTTGTGTCAAGATTTCCGGGCCCCCGTAAACTTAGACCCACCAGAAGTCGAGGTAATTGCGTGATATTTCTTCGGATCGTCGGCCACGGAGGTGGAAGTCGGTCGCCATTTGATTAGTGCCTGCATGACATCGAAACACGGCTCTGTTGCGAGTAAAGCCAGATATTTCATAGGCATGTCGTGGCCCGGAAAAAAAAAAAAAAAAGGTAAGACAAGTGAAACGCGTTGCTGCTACTTCTTTCAGCATAAAATTGAGGCTCATATAATATTATTTCATTTTCACTACGTAGTTCCTCATCCTGCGTGGCTGACGAGTCTGCATCATGCAGCATAGGGCACAGGACGCAGCCTCAGCTTCTCATGTGTTCGCCTCTAGCTACGAGATTCTGGACGACGCATTCCCGCCGCAGAGAACTATCACGATTGTGTAATACTCGACAGCCCGAGAGCGCGTCTAGGGTCAGGGACCAGGCATTCTGCCTAAGCTGCCCAGGAGAGTCGACAGGACTGGACGCTCTAGTCACACGGTGCCGTGGCAGGCTCCAAGCAAATAATGTATTAACGCGACAAGGCTGCCAACGAGGCCTTTGATCCTGTTTCACTTTGACTTTAGGACTAGCCAGCTGCAAATGCAAGGGCGGCCATTGAGCGGTCGAGCCGAGAACTCATGTTATTGGTATTTTCCCCACAGAGACATTGAAGTGTTTGGCTGGATCTTCGATCGTCCACATGCCGTACATAACTCTGCACACAGTTATAAAATTTCCATCCAGTCTGTAGTTCTAGGCCCTCCGACCAACATCCCTCAAGTCCAACTTTAAGACCATCCGACTACAAATGTCTATGAAAATATCCCTTGCTGCCCTCCAGGTCTCGACTCCAAAGGTGGTGTCGGCATGCCCCTTTCTAAATCCTGCTCTGATTCTCAACTGCTGGTCGAAATGATCGCAGGATGGCCAGGCGGCTTGAACCTTAAGCCACAGCGCTGCAGACTAAGCTATTTGATGCAGAAATGTCGCAGCGCTTTAATATTCCTTATTGTCTCACGGTACGGGTTTGAAATGTGGCCGCTCGTTACTCACAACTCCATCTAGGTGATGGAAAGGCCACTTTAAAATTCGCGTGTCACTTTCACATTATCAGTCTGGCTTTATTGCGTGCATGACAATCGCTATAGATATATACATATTAAACCCCAGTTGAGGCGGTGTAGCGGGCCAGGAATAGAGCTCATACGTTGTCTTCGATAGGAAAATCACAGAATGATATTTCATTTAGCACGTATGAAAAAGACACAAGTTAAAAGTGACTATTAGGCAGGAAATACGGTTCTTTCATTGACTCTCTGACTATCAAGACTAAGTCTTGTCCCTTCTTCTAATTTCGCATTCTTCTCTGTACACTTACAGTATTCCTTTTCCTATGGTTCTAGAAGTGTTGAACATATTGTGACGTTAGAGATACCTATATCCAATCTCCTCAGGTTATCTACAAATTAGTTAGGATAGAATTCCTAAGCGATTCGGTACCGATACCTTAGTCCAACTTCCTCCGAGTCTGGAAGCTTTTCTCCTGGGGCGGGCGTGGATCCTTCATGATTCCCACCGCAGTTCCTACTGACTTGTATACGCGCCTGACAACGTAGCACCTTATACGCCACCTCTGCTCCGGTTTTAGCGGCCTATTGCGTCTGGATTAGGGATTAATAAGTAAATTAACATATAGAGATCCATAGGGATTATCACCTACGCAACGAAGCCAGACTGACAATGTGAAGTAACACGCGAGTTTTTCTTCTTCTTGTTTTAATTGATCCTATTGCAGATGCCTAGCTGCTTGATACTAGGAATTCGAAGCCAAAGATATACCCTCTTTCGCGTGAATGCCCTTAGCATCCTGGAGTTGTGCGCGGGGTTGGGCGCGCGGAGTTGATAGACCGGGCCCTTGCGCGCACCTCGTACGCAATTGTTGCAACAACTACGTACAAAGTACTCCATAATTATACTTTAACCAAGTACATCCTGAGTTAGATTAGCAGCTCCTAAATGCGTTGTTGTGGTAATTTAGAATGGAATGTTTTTGATGGCTACTAAAGGGCACTCGAGGTCACGCGGCGTCAAGGGACGTGGGGCTAAGGTACCCTAATTTGGATTAGCTGATATGTCTGATAGTGCCTTTGATTGGCTTAAGAAGGCGATTATCTAAGTGAGCTAAAAATATATCGAGGTGTCTCATAGCAGGACCAATACTGGGCTGTGGGTCACATTTTTAAAATGTAATTTAAAACTACAGTGTTAATAGCACTGACTCTTATACAGCCCCCGCTACTCCGCACAACCTAAGCTTATTCGCACTAGAGCGGCATAATAGTGTACATATTTGTACCACACCACTCTTAAGTATTTTCACAAGTAGTGTGCCCCTCTGGATCAACTGAGATCGACGAATGTAGCGTCTTCGTAGACATAGCTACTACTAACAAAAGGGATGGAAAGAGGTCAATCTCTGATACAAAAGGGAGGCTGTGGGCTCCCCATATATATGTACCTAAATAAATTGCGTCCGAGCTGCCCATCTCAAGTAAGAAATCACGCTGTCCCTAAATTTATTACAATTATTCGCGTATCCTGGTGGCCGAGAGTTGGCGATCTTGACTGCGGACAACATGACGATGAACTTTTTGGTGACTGCGTGGGCATTTGCTGGCCTTGGTGCATCCTCGGTATGTCTAGAGAAGACCACAACGCTCCCAGAAGGATGGAAATTGGTCGATGAACAGCCTAATCCCTCAACACCAATTCAAATCTCCATCGCCCTCCGGCAACCAGGTATTCACGGCCTTCCTTCGAAGATTCTGTCCAAGTCCTTCCTAGGCGAGCATGAGGTATTGTCGTTGCGACAGCCAGCCCAGAAGGATGTCGACGACGTCATGGAATGGCTGTCTGGAAATGGCATCACCAAAACAAAAGTCGACTACGACTGGATACGTGTCAGCGCAACTGTTGGCGAAGTCACCAAGCTCCTCGATACCAACCTCCGTCGCTATGCCTTTGGCGACAGGAACCCAATTCTCAGAACCACAGAGTACCATATACCCGATCAGCTTGCCCTCGCCATTGATTTTGTTCATCCTATCGCCAACTTCATGACACCTGAGCACGAGGTTTCTGTCGCTCCGCTGCTGCCTGATCACCTAAAACTGAGTCAAAGAGATGCGGCGGTTTGCAGTCCAATCACTACGATTGATTGCGTCAATGAGCTTTACGGTGTCCACTACTCAACACCTGATGGAAAATCTCCTATACGGTTTGGGATCGCCGGCTTCTTGGAAAACTTCGCTAGCTATGCCGACTTACGTCAAAATTTTAACCTATCGCGTCCCGACCTCATTAAGGCTGGGTACAATTTCACTGTGGAGTTGATCAATGGAGGCGAGAACAGACAGGCTGCTGGAGGTGCCAGTCGCGAGGGTAACCTGGATTTACAATTCGGAATGGCCGTTGGGTTTCCAACAAAGGTTATTTATTATTCTGTTGGGGGTCTTGGCGTCAAGTTGGACGACAACGGCAAGCCAATAACCGTACAGCTCACAGACAACGAGCCCTATTTAGACCTCTTGCAATACCTGGCAAAGAAACCTGACAGTGAGCTGCCTCACGTCATATCCATCTCATACGCAGATAATGAACTGTCTGTACCCAAGCCTTATGCCATCAGGGTCTGCAACGAGTTTGGTATGCTCGCTGCTCGTGGGGTATCTGTCCTCGTTGCTTCTGGAGACCATGGCGCAAGGGGAGGCAAAAACGCGAAATGCAGATCCCATGACGGAAGCAACCGGGACATGACGATTTCTACCTTCCCATCTTCGTGCCCTTGGGTAACTTCGGTGGGGGCTGTGAACAACTGGGGAAACCCGCCTCAAGGTGCCGTGTTTAGTGGTGGAGGGTTTTCTGCCTACTTTTCAAGGCCATACTGGCAGGAAAAAGCCGTTGAAGAATACGTTGCGGCATTGAATGGCCACCTTAAGGGCTATTACAATCCAAACATGCGCGCCACACCAGACATTTCGGCTATTGGTACCATGTTCAGCCTGATAATCGGTGGCCGGCCCGGCTTAGTTCAGGGCACCAGCGCAAGCACACCTATAGTGGCAGCCATGATTGCTCTTATCAATGATGCCCGTGTTCGAAAAGGCAACAAGGTGCTCGGCTGGCTGAACGATAAACTCTACTCCGAGGAGGTTCGCAGCGTTCTCCAAGACATAACCATGGGACAAAGCAAGTCATGCGTCTTTCCTGGGGGAGAAGCTCCCGGAGGCTGGCCAGCAGAGAAGGGTTACGATACCATGACTGGACTTGGAGTTCCACATAACTTCCAAAAGTTTATGGACGTCCTAGTAAATGCATGAAGGTATTGGTGATTGCCGTACATGGCCCGAGCGTCTGTTTCTCCGGACATAGAAAACCTTGTATGAATAGTGATGGAGAGGAAGCCGACGAAGTTTCGCAAGACGCCGGGTTGGACCACCAGACATTAAGTTGGAAGTATTGGATTGCCGTGATATAAGCACTGTAATTTTCGAGCTTCATGCCGGCGCCTATAAAACTGCAATTACTTTCCGGGCGTGCTGAGGTTCAGTGTAAGTGTGAGCTGTGACTGAGGTTGACGCCTCAGCATGTGGTTGGGTTCAAGCGCGAAGTCGATCTGGTTTGGCACAAGGTGGCATGGAAAGGTACGGTCGTACCCTTGAATTTGTGCTGCTCTAATGTTGGTTGTAAGAAGCGCGAAGGTGTTGAGTACCATCGCGCGCCAACCCGATTCCTGGTGACTCTGGCCAGCCTGTCATCACGTGGTACCTAGGGTCCCCATATAAGGCCTCCACCTATGTCACGTGTCTTAGACCCCGGCCCACGTACATAACACCTTACACTAACAGCCTATCGGCATTAAATGCACCAATCTCTTTGGGAACTTAGCTAGAATAGTGTTCTATACACTGATACATCCAGATTTAGTAATGAGCTTTATAATAAATCCTTATTAGTGTTTTCTTTTATCTTTTTCCTGATACATAAACCGCTGCAACAGCTAATTGCAACTGTTAGAGAGAGACCTGCTAGCCGCAAAAAAGTGGGACAAGTAGATTTGTAAAATAATAATAATTCTAGGGTTACTATATTAGCGCGGCTGACTTGACCGCCCCACACTACCTTTGACTTACCGGAGGGGCGGAAGGGCCCATTGAAGATGTATTCTGACCAATGACTAACTAGCAGCAGCATCAAAAACGGGAAAGCTACTCCATAAATGGATTCAGATGGCTGGAGCGAGCACCGCGCCATGGACATGCACACAACAATCGCATTTGAGGCGCGTCATTTGCTTCTTGATTCAGTTCAAGCGGCAGAAATTAACGTCTTCACTTCCGACTTCTGGCAATCGATTGATTTGGTCTACTTGAACAGATACGGGAGGACAAGACGCAGCCTCGACTTTGTCTTCACCATTTTGGCGACAGTTGTCTTGTTCTCTTACTGAGTCGGAATCTGGGATCCAGCTACAATATAACCCGCTTACCATTCACCTTCTCCAACCTGGAAATCGAGCGAGTTCTTCGTCCATCATACAAGAGTCTGAACAGCGGATGGTACCGATTCTCGACTGTCACACGATGCCTCTAGGGATCAATTCAATTTGTTTGAACGACAGTACTTCCCGCTGAATCCTCGCGTTATATGCGGACATCACCGGGCGACTAGCGACAACAGACGCGTAAATATCGGTTTCAAGTCACTCCCAGATGTTGATTCACCCACAAGAGTGCCAAGGAGAAGCTTAATTTCTCGACGAGTCGTGGAGCTTTGGTGAAGATGCCGACGCAGCATGTAGCGCCGCAAGCGACAGAGCACTTGGGGCATATAGCCAACGCGCTACTCAAAGCACGCAAAGTAGTCGTGGTTACTGGTGCTGGCATCAGCACGAACTCTGGGATCCCGGTACGTGAACCTTTTCTCCGTTGTGTTACCTTGGATCTTTGCCATGTTGGAAAGAAGGAGCATGATCGATCACGGGGAACTGACAAGCACAGGACTTTCGATCAGAGAACGGCCTTTACTCCCTCATCCAGGCCCAGTTCGACGCCGCATCTCGACAAGACGGGCAAAATGAATCGTCCAACGGCGAGGATGTTGATAAAGCGACAATTGTATTACCGCTGGCCAAAAGGAGGAAATTACGCGTGGAAGATGCTAAGAGTGGCCATGGCGACTTAATGGCGATTCAGCACGAACTGAGTAGCCCTAAGGATTGTAGCGTGGTCAATTCTTGCCTACCGTCCCTCCCAGGCCTAGATGATCAAGCAGAAATAGAGACAGCCGTTACCGTCATGAACACAACCACAACGACAGCTACGACAGCTACGACAGCTACGACTACAACGCAAATAGTGGTCGAAACTACCTTGAGCACACCGCCACTCTCAAAACGAACAGCCAGATCTGTTGCGGAGCCGCGTACCTCCCCGCTATCTTCACCTCCAGCAGAAGAGTTGCTGGTTCCGCCGTCAGCTTTTCGATCTTGTATGCGCCACACGCTCACCGACTTGTCACTTCCGCTAAGCCCATCCCCTCTGTCGTCACCTCCACCAATACTCTTTGACGCCTTCACACCCAATTCCCCGTATGAAGCGAGTTATAGCAATCAAAGCAGCACTTCCACATCAGGGATAGACGATGATGACGATGATGAACCTTCGTCGAGTCAATTTGGCTCATCTCAAGGCTCTTCTAGTGGCAGAAACACCCTCCCTAATATGAAGGGGAAAGATCTTTTCGATACCAACATATGGTCGGATCCCGTCAGAACTTCAGTTTTCTACAAGTTTGCAACGTCACTCCGTAAAAAGATTAGAAGTGCTGAGCCGACTACTTCGCACCGATTTATCAGCCACCTTAGGGACCGTGGGAAGCTTGTCAGATGCTATACGCAGAATATTGACCAGATCGAGGAGAAAGTTGGGCTTTCAACAAAACTACAAGATGGGCCCGGCAGCCGGGGCAGATTTTCCAGGCGTTCTACGGCCACCAACAGTCAGCTTAGCAAAATGGTCGAGGAAGCGAATCCAGCTTCAGACGAGCATCAACAGACGTCAGCGAAACTGAGCCAATCAGAATCATTGAGCGACTCTACTCGGCCGTGCGAGGACCTTGGAATGGACGATAAGGAAGCTCATGGAGCCGATAAGGTGGCCTCGCCTACGGATCAGTCAAAGCCAATGCCAATTACGTTGAAGAAGCAAGCCCGCAGGTCGGGAGTCGAATGTGTGTTTTTACATGGATCGCTGGACCTATTGCGATGTTTTCTCTGCGGCCGAGTGTGTTCTTGGGATGAACATGACCGTGAAACAGAAACGCTGTCTGGACAGCAACCTGAATGTCCTCACTGCGTCGGCGCAACTGCAGCCCGTGAGGAGCGTGGCAAACGCGCTTTGGGTGTCGGAAAGCTGCGTCCTGATATTGTTCTGTATGGGGAAGAGCACCCCAGCTCGCATTTGATCAGTCCAATAATCACTCATGATCTCAGTCTATATCCTGACATGTTGCTGATCTTGGGCACGAGTCTACGAGTGCATGGGCTGAAGGTCATGGTACGCGAATTTGCCAAAGCTGTTCATAGCAAAAGTGGCAAAGTGATACTCGTCAACTTTACGAAGCCGCCAGAGAGCATCTGGGGTGGTATAATCGATTATTGGATACAATGGGACTGCGACGCATGGGTGGATGACCTCCGGATCAGAATACCAAAACTCTGGCAAGAGCAAGAGCCACCGAAGCCCAAGAAAAAAAGAGAGTCAAGCAGAAGTTCTGAGGATGGTACGAAAGATGAAGAGAAGAAGCGACCACCGGCGGCTAATCCTGTGGCCCTGCGTGACACCAAGGTCACGGGGGCGCGCGGGACGTCTAAAGTCTTGCACGAACTTCATCGCATCACGGGCCACTCTTCGGTGGCTCTGCCGGCTCCCGCAAGGAACTTGGAATCAAAAGATGTGAAAATCATTGCTCGCTCAGCCGTGAAGAGAAAGCAGAAACTACCACGCAAGTCCGCCCCGGGTGCGCTTGAAAAAACACATAGACAGTCGTCGACGCTCAATCCCAACCATGGAAGATGGCGCAAAAAGACAGAGGACCCAATCCCTGTCCCGACCACTCATACAGGAGACGCACCCGTTACACCGCACCCGCCAGCAGCTTCTGTTCCCATTAGTATAAGCTCCATCCTCAGTTCTGTGAAGGAGAATCCTCGTATCAGGAAGAGAAAGGTGCTTGACGGAGAAGAAGTTCCTGCTCCATCGGCGGGCAGAAGACGTGGCGGAGGCTCGTCTACAAAAGTTAACAAGGACGAACTGAAACTGCCACCAATACTACCCCTAACTTCGGACCATCCGATCCCATTGTACGGAAAGCCATCCGCAATGGAACCGAGAAGTCCACCATCGGGCCCTCTAAGCTCTTTGTCGCCAAATCTACGAGGGGCAAAAGTATTTGGCAAATCACACGCCTTCTACATACAACATCCATTGGTTTGTTTGCTTGAAGAAGCCCCTTTGTGGGCTCGTGCCAAGCCGAATGAAGAGAACAGACGTCCTGCTGAGCATGACGTGATGGGTAGGACGCGTCCTACAACTGGGCTGGCTGGTTGCATGATGAACAGCCCTTTAGCGGCGAGATGTACGTCGCGAATAGAGGAACAAGGCAACTTGGATGGTCGATTGATGAGTTGGGGTTCGAGTTGGAGTTGCACTAGATGAACAATAGCCAGGTTTTTTTTTTTTTTTGTCCCTTTTTCTGCATATGAGCATGGGTGGCGCATTGCTTGGGATCATATCGCAAGGACATGAAATGGGAATAGATGATGATTATTGTTTGATCATTTGACCGGAGTTTTACGACGAGATATTTGGTATTTTGCATTGTTAACCGTTGGGAGTAGGCTTGGCGCAGAATCAGTATCCACAGAGGAAGCGGGTTGAATTGACAATATTTGAACCGCCGTTTTAATGCGCAACCCCTGGATCGGCTGGCTATGTACGGTACCTTGACGCCAGAAATGGGAACAGTCCGAGGCACGGATGGCTGACACTAATATGGTTCTGGGTACGAGATGATGGCAATGGGAAATCAAGTGGAGGCGGCAGCCATTCTACTCTGACAAAGGGTGAAGGACCAGCGTCAAGTGGGGGAGGAGGGGTTAAGAGAGACGGTGCGTGACGGGAGCGGGGACGTCAATCCTGAGTCAGTCAGATGCATTTTGTAGTTTTCATATAACTTGGACTTGATGTCCTGATCTCGATATCCCGATATTGATATTGATATTGGTATCCCTTGGGAAAATCGGTCCGTCGTAAAACCTTGATCACTCATAAATCACCACCAAGAAAAAAACCAAGGGGGGAGGCGCAAAAGAGGGGCAAGACAACTTGTTTCCTCGCCGTTTATTCAAGCGCATCATATCATGGCCGAGCATGGAAGTCTCCCGGTGAGAAGAAGTGGTTCGGACGTCGCAGGCAAGCCCTTTGGGCGAGAATGGAAGAAGGAGTTCTTATTCGACCCCACGTGGCACAACCTGAATCACGGTACGAAATCATGCATGCTATGCCCTCGTCCTCGTCGTCGTTGCCGGTGGAAGGGAGCAACAGTTGATGTTTGATGTCGCCTGTGCGGGGTAGTCGGTCTGATTAATTCGTTTTGTTGAATGCAGGCTCCTTCGGGACATATCCCGCGCATATCCTCGACAAGCTGCGTGGATATCAGGACCAGGCGGAGGCGCGACCAGACGGCTTCGTCCGCTATGACCAGCCCAAGCTGCTTGATGAATCGCGCGAGGCTGTCGCCAAGCTTGTCAACGCTCCCGTTGACACGGTTGTGTTTGTCAGCAACGCGACCGAGGGCGTGAACACTGTCCTCCGGAATCTCGCGTGGGACAAGGACGGGAAGGATGTGATTCTGACCTTCTCGACCGTGTATGAGGCGTGCGGCAAGGCGGTCGATTACCTGGTGGAATACTACGAGGGCCTTGTCGAGCACCGGGAGATCAGCATCACGTACCCGCTCGAGGACGAGGACATCGTCAGCGCGTTCCGAGAGACGGTGCGGCAGGTGCAGGCCGACGGGAAGCGCGCCAAGGTGGCCATGTTCGACGTCGTCTCCTCCCGGCCAGGCGTCGTCTTCCCCTGGGTCGAGACGGTCAAGGCGTGCAAGGAGCTGGGCGTGATTTCGCTTGTCGACGGCGCCCAGGGCATAGGCATGGTCCCTCTGGACCTGACGGCCGCGGATCCAGACTTCTTCGTCTCCAACTGCCACAAGTGGCTGCTCGTGCCGAGAGGATGCGCCATGTTCTTCACGCCAAGGCGGATGCAGCACGTCCTGCGCACAACGCTGGCCACGAGCCACGGCTACATGGCCAGCAGAAGAGACGATGGCCAGCAGCAGCAGCAGCAGCAGCGGACGACGCCATTGCCGCCGAGCGCGGTCGAGAAGAGCGCCTACGTGCGCAACTTTGAGTTCGTGGGCACCAGGGACAACGGCCCGTACCTGTGCGTCAAGGACGCGATTGCGTGGCGGCGCGACGTCTGCGGCGGCGAGGACAAGCTGGTCGGCTACCTCTGGGACCTGAACAAGAAGGGCGTCAAGCTGGTTGCGCAGGCTCTGGGGACCGAGTACCTCGACAACTCGCGCGGGACCATGACCAACTGCGCGATGGGCAACGTGGCGCTGCCCGTGTGGGTGGGCGATCCGGGCGCGAAGCAGACGGACGTGGTGGTGGTGCAGAGGGAGCACGCTGCCCGGGCGTCGCAATGGCTTGCGGAGACGCTGGTCAACGACTACAAGACGTTCATGGCGCAGTTTATGATTGGGGACAGGCTCTGGGTGCGGCTGAGTGCGCAGATCTATCTTGATGAGCGGGACTACGAGGTTGCGGCGGGCGTGCTGAAGGAGTTGTGCGAGCGCATTCGGAACAAGGAGTATCTGAAGGTGGATTTTGTGCGAGGTGTTGTTTCCTAGGCGAGGAAAGCTCGCGCCAGATTATTTGCTACCTAGTCAAGGGGAGAAATTCTGTCATCAGCCCCTTGGCCTTGGCTAGATGTGCAGTCGTGCAAGTATTCCTGTTGCCTTGAGACCACGACAAATGGCCGAGCCAATGTCGGGAAGAAAGGTCACTTGTCCGACCGAGTTTCGTGCGCGAATCGAACCTGGACTGGGAATAGCTGCAGTTGAATGGACAGCAGTGAAACCGTGGGGGAGGGAGGGGGGGGCAGTGGAAGTCGAGGTCGACTCAGCATGAGGCTGAGGCTGCCTGCGCCTGATTCCGCTGCTGATTCTGATGCGGATGCTGGTTCTACGGCGCCTACGACTGCAGTGCGTGTCTCTGGCTTCCCGCGCCTAGACGTCGGGCGTTTCAACACCTATCAGCGGCGGAGCTACAGTGCCGCACCCACCCCCTGTGGCTTCTTGCGGTGCCGTCTTCCCGGCAAGACACACGCTGCAGTCTGACGAATGCTGCTATTATTATGCCCTGCCACTTGCCGCCTTGCCTTGCCTGCCCGTTCGATTGCGGGCCTCCAGGAGGGGGGGGGGGGGGAACTGAATTTGAAACCCACATGCCGTCAATTGTCCGAGGATTGCGTCTACGCCCCATGGCGATGACGGCCGACGGCAAAGTCTGTTACGTTTCTTTGCTGGCGTACGATTCAACGCGCATTGCAGAACAGAACATGCTTCACCAGGTCCGACGTATCATCGGGAGATGGATGTTTGTGCGCGCCGCGGAATTGCTCTTGTTCGGGCGGGGTGGTGGTGGTGGTTGAACACGGTCGGGCGATGGCGTCATTGAAGTGGCAGGCGGTGCCTGGCATCCAATGAACCTGGCCATGCTCATCTTTCATCCTCCTTCATCCTCTTTTCATCCTCTTTCCATCCTCTTCCATCCTCTTCCATCCCCAAACGGCCCAGTCCCCCGGGGGGCCAACCAATCGCTCCGAGCTCGTGCCTTGTCCATATTGTCCTACGTACTTCCACCCTGGCGCCTCATCCGCCTCCCCCTCCCGCACCCGACCAGGAGAGTCCTGACACCTCTTAGCCAACCAACATGTTTGAACCGCACAACTCCACCCGGTTTGGCGCCAGCCTGCGTTTTGGCATGCACGTAGGCGTTTTACGACTTGGCCCTGTTGGCCAGTCTCCCGTCCTTTGACCTGCCATCCGGTGTTACGTGTGTGTGCATGTTCCGACAAGATGCCCTTGTCGCGGTTCACGAACCAGGGGTATGTATGCAGACCCCTGGTTCTGGTTGAGAGGAGATGGAAACGGTAACATGGAGAGCCGCCAGCATCGTTCCTCGGAGGCCTAGAGATCCGGTATTAATTTGGGAAATAAAGAGTTGCCTGCCGGCCTTGATCCATCCATCTCTTGGTTACAACTCTCTCCTCAATGCCTGTGTTCTTTTCTTGAGCCGGCTTTTATTGTTGTGTTTGCTTCTCTTCGTTCGCTGTCTCGTTTTTTTCATTCTCTATAGTTTTCTCTTCAACGCTATTCTCTTCATCTCTTACTCGATTGCATCGGGAAATTCTCCGGCTTTTTGTCTTTCTTTATACGAATTGGCCACCTGGTGTGAGCCCTTTTCATGAGACGGACGAGAAATTTACTTTCTTTATCAAACGACTTACTTCTCTTCACGAAACGATATCGTTCATTATAAACTTTGTCCACGATGCATTCTCAATCCTTGATCGTATTCCTCTGCGCCGCCTTGGCGCTAGTGGCAGCAGATATTCAGAAACGTTCGTTCGCTGTCGAAAGAGTCCAGAATCCAAACTTCACAGGACGCGATGGGCCGCGGGCTCTCGTCAAGACACACCGAAAGTTCAACATGGCTTTACCGCAGGGCTTGTTGGGTGCTATGGAGGCGAGGGAGAAGAAGGAACGGGAGGCAGCGGCAACAGCGGCCAAGGAGAGGCGCAACACGAAATCGCAGTCGAGATACGTGCATCGGGG
>KQ061716.1:233155-291713 GCA_001008035.1 Atkinsonella texensis | reverse complement strand
TAACCAGAATGGTAACCAAGGAGGGAACCAGAATGGCGACCAAGAGGGAAACCAGGATGGCGATCAAGGGGCAAACCAGGCAAATAATAGTGACAGCGGCGGTGTTGCCACCGCAGGCAACGGCGGCGGATCAAGTAACAAACCAACCCAACCCCCCAATTCCGCGCCTCAGCAAGTAGGTAGGGTGCCTGATGTTCCGGCAAAGAACGACGTCGAGTTCTTATCCCCTGTCAGGATTGGTGGACAGCTTGTTAACCTTGACTTCGACACTGGGTCCTCTGATCTCTGGGTCTTCAGCCGTCTGCTGGGCCCCGCCCTCACAACCGGACACAGAGTCTATGATTTCAACAAATCGAGCACTTTCAAACGCATGCCGGGTGCCAACTTCAGAATCTCATACGGCGACGACTCCGCCGCAGAGGGCGTGGTCGGTACCGACGTCGTCGACGTGGGCGGCGCCAAGTTCAACACCCAGGCCGTTCAGCTCGCCACGACCGTGTCCAACCAGTTCACCCAAGACCAGAACAACGACGGCCTCATGGGCCTTGCATTCTCCACCATCAACACGGTCCAGCCGCAGAAGCAAAAGACGTTCTTCGAAAACGTCAAGGACAGCCTTGCCGAGCCCGTCTTCACGGCCGACCTGAGGAAGAACGCCACAGGCACGTACACCTTTGGCGCCATCGACAAGTCCAAGTTCCAGGGCGAGCTAACCTGGATCCCAGTCAACGCGTCACTGGGATTCTGGCAGTTTGGCAGCGAGAAGTTTGCCATCAATGGCGGGCAGCCCCAGCTCGCCAAGTCAGGCGGACAGGCCATTGCCGATACGGGAACCTCGCTGATTCTGGCCGATGCGGATATTGTCAAGGCGTATTATAGCCAGGTCCAGGGTGTGCAGAACAATGCGGAACTGGGAGGTTTCACGTTTCCCTGCAATGCTCAGCTGCCTGATTTGGCGCTGGATGTGGGCAACGTCTACATGGCCAAGGTGTCTGGCAAGGACATGAACTTTGCACAAGTCAACTCTACCAGTGAGTTTCTTACCCCATGTACAAACACACAGGCATGTATATGATATTGAGAATCAAGACTGACTTTATGCAGCCTGCTTTGGAGGCATTCAGGCGGCTCCCCAGGGCCAGATGGGCATCTATGGCGACATCTTCTTCAAGTCCCAGTTCGTGGTGTTCAACGCCGGTAACAACTCGCTGGGAATTGCACCCCATGCGTAGAATGAGGCTGGACTTTGAACACGCATGTTCTGGAATTCGTACAGTTAATTTCCACTTATCGTGTTGATTTGATTATCGCGGGGAATACTTTTTGTCCATGGCCGTGGCAGATGAGGGTATGTGTTCTTGTCCATAGAGTACAGTAAGTAAGTAAGTATACTTGTAGAAAATAAATGGTCAATTGGCCCACATCAGTCGCACCTCAGTGGTTACCCTCGCGCTTCGTCCGACTGCTGTCTGAATCTGTCTGCCTAATTCATCCATCGCCGAACCTGGGCTCGTGATGATGCGCTGACGCAATCGCCTCCAGCGTCATGGAGCCATCCAGCATTCTCGCAGCAGAATCATCCCGCCAATCTTTCCATAAAAAAATAAACCCATCAGAACTCCGAAAAAAAAAAAAAAAAAAAAAAATTGGTTTCATCACACAGCAAATCGCTCTACAAGAGATGCCAAGAGAAGAAAGGCCCCCGGCCCATCCCCGACGAGGACCTCCTCAGGCACGCCGGCCGCACGCGCGCGGAGATTTATCTGTATGCTGGCAGGAATGATGGGTTCAGAGGCGGTCTGGTCTGCATTTGCCTATGAGGGAAGCGCAGGCAAGACTTATACATCTGCGGTGTAACACCAGTTGAGGACGAGGTTACGGTGTGATTCCCGAGCAAGTTGACGAACACTAGATATCTACAGAGAAACGTATATCGTGCAATACAAGTGCCAAGGCGGAATGAAATAGCAATGTGCCAGATGCATACCAAATCCAATGCCTCGCGCATCATGTTCAGTGCCTACTCCACGCCGACGTCCGCAGCACCCCTTCAAATATCCCCTGCGTGCTATCGAGCTGTGAGAATATCCGCCTTGCTCATGCCTCCTTTGTGCGCGTACAAGCCGCGGCATCGACGGAAGCAGAATTCGTCAAGCTTGGAAAGCAGCCCTCAACATCATGTATGCTGTTCGTACTTGTGCCTTTGCACTGCCATGTCTCAGATCTTGAGCAAACCCGCTAGACCACGACTGAAATTGTACATCTCCCGTTTTTGTACCACATTGAGCTCTCTGTCGTTAAAGGATAAGGATTAATTGCACGCAGAGATCGAGTTTCTGCATCTGCGGCAGCACTGTGCTGATCTGCCTCATATAACTTGGCCACAGACTACCTACCGCCTGTGTCTCGCCTGGCATCTGAAAGCGTTCAGCACAAAAAAAAATATCAATTTAATGCTTATCCTATCCTAATTCATGCTAACGCAAGGCCTAGGGCACAGCCCCTTCCCGGTCCCTGCTATAGTCACGTGGCCCCGCCACCGCGCACATAATTGTCCCTTCCAACATGCCGTATCTGGTCACGTGACGGGGGGGATCCGTACCGGGAGCGGTCCGGTCCAGTCCAATGGGTGCGCAATGAGAAGGAAAGATCAATGACCGCATCTAAGATATCTAACAAGCTTGAGAGTCCCTTCTGATCCCGTCTGTTGACGAACACGGCCTTTTATCCGTTGGGAGCAGCCACGTGTCACAGGCCGGAGAGGAATCCGGCTGCGCCGTATCACCTCTTCTGCTTAGCCTCCCAAACCGCCGCAACCTCTTTGCTGACACGGACTGCAGCACTCCAGCAAGAACACGGCACCGTGCGAACAACCTATACCGCCTGCCCGACTACACTTACAAATAAGTTGCCCGTTGCAACCCTCGACGATCGAGGCTGACGAGACCTAGTTGCCAAAAGAGACCACCTAGCCAATTTCAACGAGGAAGCTAAATAAGGCAGCTAGCATCAAGGCTAAAGACCTTTGAAGCATTAAAAAGTGGCAGAAGATACAGAGACGGGGGGAAATCGCGAGAGATTCTGTGGCTAAATTTTTGGGCTTTTTCTCAGAGGGTATATTTATATTTATCCCTTTAGGAGGAGGCTTGAACAGACTATATCAACTAGCTACAGAATCTCTGGTGTTTTTTTGTTCACGTTCCTTTCCACTCTCTTTTTCTATATCTCTTTGTATTTTCTGCCACTTTTTAATCCTTTAAAAGTCTCTAGCCTTAGAGCTAGCTTTCCTTGGTGGTCTCTTTTAGCCACTAGATCTCGTCAGCTTCAATCGTCGAGGGTTGCAACGGGCCACTTCCTTGTAAGTGTAGTCAGGCACGCCGTATGAGTTATATGTAATGAGCCGTCTTATTGCTTGAGTGCTGTAGTCCGTGTTAGCAAACGCTTCAGGAGGCTGAGCAGCATGGACGTCTTCCGGAATGCGTGCAGGGCTCGTTGATATGTGTTCTGTGCGAGCATTTGAGTTTTCGGCGCAAGTCACTTGCGCGCAATATGTAGTTAGCTTCTATGGTAATATCTAAGGCTGTCGCGAGCTGCTAGCTTGCAGCCATAAAACTTGATTCTAAAGGCTTAATTATAGTGTTTGTACGGTATTTTGTTTGGTATTATACAGCTCTCTTGTGAGAGTATTATAAGTAGGCATGCGGTGTTACATTATTAGGCCTTATCTTATGCAGTGCTGGCACGAATTGGGACAGGATAAGCATTAAATTAATAAAGCTAAAGCTAAAACTAAAACTAAAACTATAGCAGACGTCACTAATACATCGATTCGTCCGGGGTATCAAGTTTGTCAGATTCGCCTGCCGGTGTAGCCGCTCAGGGAACACTCTTGTCATGAAGCAACAGGACCATCAGCGCCACAAACTGTAATTGGCTCCGTTATCGACGCCTCTGGGCCATGTCGCATCACAGCTGCCGCTTGGGCAAAGAATGAGTTGGTGCGAATTGTTGTGGCTCGGATCAATGCCCTTGTCGGAGTATGATCCGTCATGGATATCTTGTTGACCTTGACTCTGTAATCTTCAAGCATCTTGTGAGCTGATTCGATATGTGCTCTATCAGCCGCCATGAGGAAAAGGTAAACCAGAAAGTTGCCGCAAAGAATCAATTGAGATCGTGCATCTAGAAATGATGAAAATATGGTCAGGACAAACATCTGTCACACCTACGCATACGGAAAACAAAACAGACGATCGGGAGGGAGGGACATCACTTACGTCGTCCCCAGAAACCTCGTAAATCTCCAGGGTTTACGCTCACAAAGAATTCGGTAAATTGGGCAAAATCTGCGAGAGCGTATGGAAACCATTGGCTAAGATTGGAATTCGGTTGTGATTTGGCAGACTTTGTGGCAGGGTGCATCAAAGCTCGGTACAGGAGAACTTTGCTTGCGTAAAATGTCAGATGCAGCGGGCCTAAGTCGTCGTGGCATTGGTCAATAATAGGACATTACACTTGGCGAATCGGGTGCGCAAATCAACTCACAGTTGTAGCATGAGACTATGGGATCTCGGTTCCTCGGAACCACCAAGCATGAAGGAATGAGGCTGGGCCAGTCTTTCAATTTATCTTGGATATGTGCCAGTCGCTCACGAGCCTGCATGCGATCATACATGTCGCACATCTTGAGATTCACTTGGCTGCACAGAAACAAGATCCTTAGCGACGATGCTCCAGTTGTTCCAATAACAGACGTCTGCAGAGATTAGACGAGTTTCAGAACGCAAGAGTCACTTACAAGCTACAGTCCAGCACAGTTCGCAGGTATCTCGTTATTCTGATGTACTCGATAAATCGAGCCCCTGATGCCACGTCGAAATATGCGTTCTGAAGGTCCACGAGATATCGCAAATCGTCGGGCACGTCTTCATCACAGCGAAGATCCTCGATGTCGACCAGTGCAGTGTTGAAGGAAGTTGCGCTAATATGAGGCGGGTTTCCAAGGGAGATGGCTGCCCAGCAATCAGTCACAAAGGTCGACCACCACAGCTTCTTCCGCAACTTCTTCTCAATCGGCTCCAGATTCCACTCCGTAGGGTCTTGATGAAGCCCGATAAGTTGTGCACATGCCGTAGCTTGAGCTGCAAGAGTAAAGGTTGATGGGGCTTCTATGGCATCAATGGAAGGCGGTTGGACATGAATCAAGAGCAGACATGCTTGTACGACGAATAAGTTGGGATTTTCGACTTCTCTTCGCAGTGCTCGGTGGGCTTGGTCGACAATCTCATGCTGCTGAAAGGGAAACGGACCACCTGCTCGTGTGGCAGGGTCTTCGCTCCAGAAGACAGAGGCTAACGCATATACTGCTCCACGCAGACAAGCTGGGATCGACTTCCTGTTGCTAGCGTACCGACGCAGGAAGCGGACTTTTGACAAAAGCGGCAAGATCGGATGTACGTGTCTAAAGAACAAGCGAACAAGAACGTCTGCGTGGGGCCATACTTTGGTCTCAATGGCATCCGAAGCTTCCTCCCTGGAAAGATTGATGTGTTTTGGGTGTCCCATGGATAAGAACAGAAAGTGAAGCGGCAAATCGTCCACGTCAGGACCACCGTGATGAAGTTGAACTACATTTGCGTCGACTGTTGACGACTCACTCAAGATGCCATAACTAAAGGCGTCGAGTACGAATGGATCCTGTTCCGCTGTGCTTCCCAGAAAGTATGTTGCGCGTCCCGGGTTATCTTCCAGAGTATGAGCTGTGCCGCTAACCGATGACTCGGGAGAGTTCAAAGCCGGTTGCACAATGTCCATGCTCATGATGCCCGTGTCTGGCTCAGCCTTGATCTTCTTGTCGTGGGTGAAGCCATAGGATGAGAACCCTGTAGGCGTTGGGTCGTAGCCATATCTTGAGGTTGCATAGTCGCTTGTCCCAGGTGCAGTTGGTGAAGCAATTCCTCTGGGGCTTGATTTTGCCGTGCTGGGGCTCCCAAATGATTCAGTCTGCTCCCGCACTCCTTGTCCATTGGATGTGGCATGGTCATAGCTGGCGTGCGACCTGGCTAAAGCCGCCTCACCTGCGGCGGTAGACTGGCAAGTAATGCCCCTTGTTTTGCAGAAAACGCCTGGACACGAGGTTTAGCTCCAAGCTCATGGGATGCTGATTGAATATGACGGATGGCAGATGACGAGGACAAAACATGAGTATATATCACGCGATGCTGAGAGGGAGATCTGGGACTGAGAGCCACGGCGAGGGCTGGGAGACGACGGGAGACGGGAGACGGGAACTCACATGGAGGCTCAGTCGTGATGATACACGCAGTCTTCCGGCGGCGACAGGCATCGCAAGGACGACTCTTACGACTTCTCCTCTCTCTTGGCACACCAAAGGTGCTTTGTATCACAAACTTGCGGGGGCGACTGTTGGGTCCTTGTTCAGAGGCGGCCTCAAGCCGATCAGCCGGTACAGGCACAGGAAGAGGAACAGGAAGAGGAGCAGGCAGAGGACCGGAGGGTTGGCCCGGGGCGACGGATCCAGAACTGTCACCATCCATGGCCCGTGACGTGCAGTGAGATGCGGTTCGAGACAAATGGGCGACACAAGGCGCATCATTTCGGCCTACTGTCTGCATTGTTTCGAAGAGTGTCGGCGAACGTGTCGGCAAAGTCTTGGACAAGAAGCCACGAGTTGACCGATATGACAGCCACGAGCCAAGGGGCGGGCAAGGAAGGCCTTGGGGGCGCGGACCTGCCAAATTCTGGCACGCAAATACTGCACTAGACCTAACTGGATCAGGAAGGGTCCCTGCACACCTGAGAAAAGGGAGAACGGCAAGTCACATGCCCCAACAGAATGACCCGCCGCGGAAACATTGATGAAACAAAAGAAAAAAAAGTCTCAAATTAACACGAATCCATAGATGCAAGGCAATGAAAGTCGGCCGAATTTCGGGCATGCAATGCAATGCATCGCAACGCCCTTGGGCCAGCTTGGGCCAGCTTGGGCCAGCTTGGGCCAGCTTGGGCCAGCTTGGGCCAGCTTGGCCGAAGCTAACGATAGCCACAGGCAGGTAAGTCCTGTGATTTCCATCCATCCCACGCACAGCAAGCGTTATTGCATGGCATGAGCCTCGCCAGCAAGGCTCCTCGGCTGTGCTTCTTCTTCCTCTCCATGGACCATCGTTCTGAGCGTAAGGCTTCACCCATGTATTACGCCATATCGACTGAAACTGGGCTGTGGGTCAAGCCGGCGTCGTCCATCTCTTTGAAATCCGGGATCCTGCCAGCTATCCGCTCCGCCATCGCGGAAGCTTGACTGGTGGGCCAAGCCACCAACTTGCGCAAGGGGGAAAAAAAAGACCCGAGCTTGTTGTACGGAGGAAATTCTAACTAACGAGATCCATGTACTCGGGCGGCTAGTTGCAGATAAGATTCAACTTCGAGGCCCTTCTTGGATGCAAGCGAGCGGCTACCACCTCAGCCGAAGTTGTCGGCCAACCTTGACAGGCGACCCGCTTGTAACATGTCTGTAACATGCAGTCCCTGTAAGACGACAAATGCCGTAGAGGCCGACCATATCATTGCACTAGGAGTGCATACATGGACAGGAGTCGTCGTCATTGAAACACTCCTAGACAAAAGTTCCGAGCGCTGTCTCACCATCCTCACGGCAGAATGTGGTGAAACAAATCCATCACAAAGATTCTGCATCTAACGGCGCGAGGTGTTTTGATACCGTTTGCCACTAACTAGGTAGTAGCTTTAACCTCTGTTTTTGCCGTCTAGACATTGGATACTCCGAACTTCAAGGAGCAGCATGAAACCCAACATATTACTAAGAGCCTTGCCGATGGCGTTGGGCCATTTCCAACAGGGCACTAGGTGCCTGATTGGTCTCAACCTTCGGATAATGTACCGGCTTCTGTTTATCATCAAGCGATAGTTATTAGACACGAAGGGATCTTTGTCTCGTGGCGGCACACACTATGCTGTTTGTCACGAAATGACAAACGAATTTCGAAGAGTTATTTCCAAACACTTGTATTTCATCCTAGATGCACGGTTTTTACGAACATCTGCCATCTGATGTTCATGAGAGCAGAATCTCAACTGCATCCCTCTCTCGTATGCTTTCATGCTCTCATCCCACCATCATAATCCGTTGTTCTAAACAGCGTTCTGTTTCGCGCGAAGGTCAAAAACCTTGAGCGCTTCCTCGGCAGCCTTGAGGCCACTGAGGGCCATGGCACCAAATGTGGGGCCTGGAGGGAAGACACGGAGTTATTAGTTATTGGTTCCATATGGCCTCGAGAATGATTCAAACAGGCCTGCCTACCCATGCGATTGGCTCCATCGACCTCGGAGAGCTCCATGCCACCAACGATGAGACCTGGAACGATTTCACGCGTGTTTTTCACGATGGCATCTTCGGCGGAGTTCATGTCGAGACCACGCATGCCACCGAGCTTCTCGATACGTTGCATGCTGACGAGGCGCTTCACGGAGAAGGCACCCATGGGACCATCGTGGCCAGTGGTGGAGATGGTGAGAGGAGCGTTGATGGTGTTTGGGTCCATGCAAGACTGATCATCGTGATGCATAGAAACCAAGGTCCAATTGGTGACTACACCCGAGATACGAACGCCATCGTCGGACGGACGAGTGATCAGATCCTCAACGCACGTGGCGTTGAACATCTTGATATTGGGCAGTGAGAGCACCTTGGACATGATGGTCGAGGTGAACAGTGCAGCGTGCTTGACGACGACGTAGTTGCCTTCGTCCTCATACGGAACGCCGATTTCACGGAGGAACGTATCAGCAGGCTTGCGCATCACCATGGCAGAGAAGAGCTGTCCGCCCAACCAGGCACCTCCACCGGGCGAGACGGAAGCCTCGATGATGCAGATCTTCAGATCAGGTCGGTGCTTGCCCAGGACGTAGGCTGCACTAAGACCGCAGGATCCTGCGCCGATGATGACAATGTCAGATTCAGCATAGGTATCAAGATCCTGGAAGTAGCGCCGGGTCATGGCCCGGGAGACCTGGCTCTCGCGAATGGGAGCAAACTTGAAGTCATCCCAGTGGCCCATCATCTCCTCGATGGTACGCGTCTGAGCACCGCCAGAAACGGCGAACTTGGTGGTTGGAGTCGCGAGGTTAGCAACCTGCTGGTGGGGCGAGACGGCGCTGGGGGGGCTCATGATGGATCTACACAAGTTAGGAACCAAGCAGGCAGGCAGGATAAAGGGGAAGGGCATGATCCTTTCGCTGGTATTATCCAGATCAAGTTCAGGGCCGTATATTCTCAGCCACACTCCACTGCTACATTGCCCCTACAATGCCAGGGCCGAAAGACGGCTCGCGACGATATAGGGGAAAGTGAAGCAGTCGGAATGGGCACCGGCTCATGCAACAGACATTACCTGAAGTTGTGTGATCATATTTGGATGTAGTACCACGGAAGGAAGCCATGGTTGGTAGCAGATCGCAGGGATCGAGTGTACCGGTTGGAAAGTTGGGTTTCTAGCTCTAGCCTCTGGTTAGATGCATTTTCCAGGTCTGCTGTTGGTTGGGGGGGAGAGGTCTATCCCACAGATGATACTATGAAGCTGAAAGATGCTATTGCGATCTTTCGATTCGAGGTCGAGCAACTGGCACAAGATCGTCCGTATAGAAAGGTAATGGAACTAGAACAACTTAGTTGCGGGAGGGGAGTTGGGTGAGGGGTTTTTTATATGCCGTAGCGGGGTAACTACAGTCACACGGGTTGCTTGCTACTCATGCTCACATTGTGTATTGCTGCTGGCACTTCACAATTTGACGTAAAGCTCATTGCTCATGCTCATGGGTGGCGAACTCCATCTGTGGTGGGGGAACTCCGCCGTGGATGGTCCGGTAGATGGCGATTTGACGCAGTCGACATTTGTTGAGAGTTGATCCAATTGGCTCATGTGGCCATCTGGCTCATCCGATTGTCGCCGGGGCTCGGTGCAATAGATGTCAGACTGCATACATGATGACGGTCAACACAATAGATAGATAAGGTTCGCCAATGGGCGTGGTGAAGGAAATGCTCTGGTAAATAAGCGGGGGTAAGCAACCGATACACAAATTTGCCCAACTTGCCTACCTAACCTACACCAGCTTGTCTTTTTTTCGGGCCTCATGAAGCCTTGTATCCTACATACACGGAAGAACTAATTGCTTCACGCCTCTGCAACCTCCTGAACTGTCTTGGCAAACCTCTCGGGATCGTGGCCAAAACGCCCCAGAAACAGCCCGTCCAGACCACTCTTTAATCGCTCGTATAGCCCAGGTCCGGCACTGCCACCGTACACAATCCTCGTGATCCCGTCTCTCGACTTGACGCAGTCCAGTTGTCGAATGCCCTCCACTACATCCAAGACATGCTGTTCCCCCGCAGGCTCGCTTGCGCCAATCGCCCAAACCGGTTCATATGCAAGTGCAACCTCTGCCGCGGAAGAGGTGCCCGCCAAAGCAGCCTCGATCTGTTTCGAACACTCTTCCACCGCCAGCGAGACGTCTCCCCTTGTCTGCTCCCCTATGCACACCAGAGGTATCATGCCGTTCCTGCTCACGGCAGCCGCCTTCAACCCAACAGTTGCATCGTTCTCCCCAAACAACCTCCTTCGCTCCGCGTGCCCAACCTCAACAATCCTGACGCCCACTTCCCTGAGTACCGAGGGACTGACCTCGCCGGTGAAGGCGCCCTCATCCTGCCAGTGGCAGTCCTGTGCACCGATCCAGACGGGAACGGGGGATTTCTTGACTTGCTCTGCAGTTTCGGCAAGGGACACAAAGTCGGGACTGATGAAGATGTCGACATGAGCTAGTGAGGAGGGTGCTAATTTGGAGAGATGTTCCAGGAAACCCGCTGTGACTTGGCGATTGCGAGACAAGGAGAAGTACATCTTGGTCGACAGGCCAATGAGCCGACGTGTGCTCGGAGTGACGGGCATCTTTGCTGATTTTGCAGATTCTGTCCAGGGCTATGTCGGTGCCAGTGCGAATGAAGCGCGCTTGCTTGAAGCATTCGAAGACAATAATCGCCTTCCTGGAATCGCTTATATAACAATGAGACATGCCAGTGCACTCCAGATGACCCGATCTCTTTTGCGAGGACCTGACTATGCTGTGGGTCTTCGTAGTTCAGGTCAGTTACCTAGGTACATCAGTTATATATAGGTCAGGTAAAGGAAGGTCGGTTGAGCTTTAATTACGGAGTTAGATTCACAAAGAACAAGCGCCTCACCTGCGGGTCGACGGGCCGACGGGCCGAGGTCCTTTCCTCTTTGGGGAAACCGGTAGCCGCCATCTCCCAATTAGTCCAATCCTGGAACGACTCTGTTTGTTACTCTATACTATGTAACAATTTGATCAATGCCACGATGCCATGTTCTGTCTAAGTAAAATGTCTGCCTGGTCTTAAAAAATGAAACAGAGAGAGAGAGAGAGAGAGAGAGGAAAAGAAAACTCTGTCTTCGCTTTATTCCTTGGCATCAATCAAGTCAAATTACCGAGCATGGATAACATAAAGATGAATGAACCTGGCAGCTTTCCAACTACCTAGATGTGCACGCACGACTTTCCCCCTCGCAAGCACTCACGCCTCCAATTTTGCGATTTCCTCAACCTTCTTCGCGCTCGCGCTCGCAGCGTCAAACTCGTAGCCCAACCACTCCCTCGCCAGCCGCCGAGCAAGCTCAAGCCCGACAACGCGCTCACCCATGCACAACACCTGGGCATTGTTGCTCAGCACGCTGCGCTCGACGCTGAAGCTGTCGTGCGCAGTTACGGCACGGATGCCCTTGATCTTGTTGGCCGCAATCGCGACCCCGAGGCCAGTCCCGCAGATGAGCAAGGCTCGGTCGGCTTTGCCTTCGGCAACGAGGCGGGCGGCTGCGGCAGCTCGAAGAGGGTAGGCCGTCTTGTCGGCGGCTTCGTTGGAGCCTACGTCGATAACTTCGATGACACGATGATCGGACCCGAAGTCGCGCTTGATTGCTTCTTTGTACGACACTCCGGCTTCCTGTGAGCGAGATGGATCAATATCGCGTGCTGATGCCGGCTGACTTTGCACTCACATCGCAGCCCATGGCGATTCTCCATGTTGGTGACATTGTGAGTGAGTATGGTGATGCAAATCTGGCAATTCTAGTTATCTTGGCATGAGGAGATTTGTGTCGGACTCGATAATTAGAGATGGGGAGAGAGCCTTTGCTATGCTTTGAGAGAGGGGAAAGGCTGACGGTGTTCATACGGCAGGGAACATGTCCGATTCTCGAGCAACGCTTTAGAAACCGCCCAAATCAACTCGGCTCGCAGGCTCTCTTCGCTTTCCGGGGATCATCAGGGCCCTGTAGGAGAGTTACATTGCAAGGATACACCCACTGCAGCTCCATTTGTATGCAGTATTCTGGCAATGGTCTGGACAAGCGGTCAGTTGGGGTTGGGGTTCTGCAGTAAAGTTGCCCATCAGGTATCAATTATTACGTGCGGGTTTCGACAGCGGATTCCCGAGTCGGGAATACCGGACGCTCAACGACTGGGGTGCCAAGCTGTTAGACAACCCGATGTCATGAGAACAAGCTGTGAGGGGTAAAAGATGCGGGGGCTTGTAGAAACTTATCAGGGGGCCGAAGATTGCCTGCGGGAGCTTTGCTCTTGGACTGAGAGAGACGTTGATAGCAATTGACTATGCAAACGATGGGATTCGGTCTAAACGCCGGTTCTGAAGCACGCCACGTCAGAAACGGCATCTCGCTGTTTATCCCAATCGTCGAACGCTCCCGAGCTGCGGGAAGAGCTTTGTCAGGTTCCCCCTTGTTTTTTCTTGTGCTTTCCTCCCGCAAGCTCTTTTCCGTCCCCTTCGCATCTACCGTGCTTCGCAATGCTCCCGCTCTCTGCCCGACAGTTGCCTATTGTGCTGTGAAGTTCTGAAATCATGTCAAAGCGCCATCTTTTCAACGCGCCTGGCGGTCTCGTCAACAAGGCCCTCAGAGGAATCATTTCCTACAACCCCAGCCTGAGCCTGGATGAGGCGAACCGAGTCGTCTACGATGCCACCTACGACAAGAACAAAGTCAGCATCATCAGCGGTGGTGGCTCCGGTCACGAGCCGGCATGGACCGGCTACGTCGGCAAGAATATGCTCACAGCTGCTGTTCAAGGAGACATCTTTGCGAGTCCCAGCACCAAGCAGGTTCTTGCCGGCCTGGAGTCTGTTCCCAGTGACAAGGGCACGATTCTCGTCATTACCAACTACACGGGCGACTGTCTCCATTTTGGGCTGGCCAACGAAAAGGCCAACGCTCGTGGACACAACTGCCGCATGATCATCTGCGGCGACGATGTCTCCGTCGGCAAGAAAGGCAGTCTTGTCGGCCGGAGAGGCCTCGCCGGCCAGATTGCTGTTCTGAAAGTCATGGGCGGCGCTGCTGGTGCCGGGGATTCACTCGACCATGTCTACGATCTCGGCGTGGCCTTTTCGCAGCAGATTGTGTCCATCGCCGCGACGCTGGATCATTGCCATGTCCCTGGCCGAACCGAGCATGGGATGCTCAACGAGAACGAGGTCGAGATTGGTACGGGCCCTCACAACGAGCCAGGCTATAAGAAATTATGTCCTGCGCCATCACCATCAGAGCTCATCGGGCAAATCCTGACGCATTGTCTTGACGAGGACGACCCTGAGAGAGGCTACGTTAAATTTGCTCCAGGCGATGAGACAGTTCTACTGGTGAGCAACTTTGGCGGCATGTCGCACCTGGAGATGGGCGCGCTTGTGGATGAGCTGCTCGAGCAATTACAGCAAGACTGGAAGCTCGAGCCTGTCCGTGTTTTCGCCGGCTTCCTGGAAACGTCGCTGAACGCGCCCGCATTCTCCGTATCCGTCATCAACATCACCGCTGCTGCGAAGCACTGCAAGTACTCTGTTGATGATATCAAAGCCTTCCTCGACGCCCGAACAAACACTGCCTGGGAGTCCATGGCCGGCTCCCAAGCGAAGCGACGCAATCGAAAGGACCAGCTGGTCCAAGCTCCCAGGAAAGAACACAAGGCCGTGGACGATGAACGCGACTTGAAGATGGACCCTTCACTCCTGGAGCTGATGCTGCGTAACGCATGTACCCAGCTTGTGGAAGCTGAGCCCGACCTGACGAAATGGGACACCGTCATGGGAGACGGCGACTGCGGTGAAACCCTCAGGACGGGGGCCACCAGCTTGCTCGCTGCGCTTGACAAGGGTCTCGCGAAGTCCGGCTCGGTTGTCCAAGTCCTGCTCGAGCTCGAAGAGATTGTCGAGAGCAAAATGGGTGGCACGCTTGGGGGCATCCTCGGCATATTCTTCGTCTCCTTGAGAAGTGCTGTCGAGGGCAACATCGATGTCGCCGGCGCACAAGGACCCGTTGCGCTGTGGGCTACGGCTCTGTCCACGGCGTTGGCTAGTCTGCGACGTTACACTCCTGCCAAGGTTGGAGATCGTACTGTCATGGATACGTTGGTACCATTCGCGGACGCGATGGGCAAGGCTGGATTTAGCGACGGCGTTCGGGCCGCCGTCGACGGAGCCGAGGCCACGAAGATTATGAAGCCTAAGTTGGGACGAGCGACCTATGTCGCCGTGGGCTCAAGCTCTGAAGGGCTTCCTCCTGATCCTGGTGCTTGGGGTGCTATGGTTGCTATTCGGGGACTGCATAGTGTCTGGGCATGAAATTGTACGTCGGAGTTGGATCAGGGAATCCGGGATAGGGAACAGCGTGTAGTGTCCACGATTGCTTACAATGTATCCTTACAAACCGATCGCACGCAACAATAATTCCGGAATCATTTGTGTTCTAATCTCCTGTGAGTGCACTACATCGTCACTGGCGTAACCTGCTTTTTGGCATTCGGGTTTGCTTTACCCCGTTCCACGTCATTCACTTCCCGAACGTGTGGTATGGGGATTGTTCTCGACATCTCATGATTGTTGCCAATATAACGATACGAGCTATTATCAAACTGCAGGCATTCCCCCTTCCGCGTGAGTCCCCGTCTCCGACATCCGACATGGTCGAATGTATATTGATGATGGAAGATGTGTTGTCTATGTTCCGAAGCCACTTGGTAACGTACGGGACTCAGTGGGTCATAACAATCAATTCAAATATGATCGAACAGAGGCATGTAGTCAAATACGACTCGCAAAGCCGTAGCGGCCGTTGACGACAAACTCTTTGGCTTCCGAGGCTGGACCGCGTCGTCATTTACGAGGAGCTGAGGATCCTCCGCAAGGCTCGAAAATGCCTCCGAATCAGTCAATCTTTTCACCACTATATGAAAGGTTTGAATTTTGACCGACCAAATTTTCTCGATTCACGATGCCGTCGCTAGTCGGGAGCGGTTGATTCCATCTTGGGGGTTTTGCTGTAAGGCTCCAAAGCAGACAAGCACGGCTCAGCACAAAGACAGGAAGTATTGACGGACATTTATCCACTGCGCCAGACAGTTATGAAGTCTTACAGCTGATTTTTGCCAAGAAAAAATACGCCGTGTCGCGAGCAATCAGGGCTGAATTTTGCCACTGGGACACCTGGCCAAAGAGCGCCCTCCCGCATTTTCGCAATCAGCACTTAAAAATGTCCTTTTCTTCCTTGAAAGCACGATTCCGTAGGACAAGATGTTAATGGAAACTATGACAAAGACAAGGGATTCGACAATCAGGGTCCATTCTCGTTCCACTACTTCTTCTTTCTCAGTCTTGACGTTATGACATTTACATAGCTGTGAATTACGTTTGTTGTCCTACATCTCTAGATCTAGGAAGGCAAAAAGTGGCCTATAAGTACACTGTATTGACCTCTTTCCGCTGAAGGGCCTGGAGAGTGTATAAGAGAAAAGACCGCTCTGTAGATGCCTTCCCTTGAGCAGAGACTGTACCGGCGAGTGAGATATACAAGATGTCACATGTCTAGTATCTTTGAAGCAAATAGAACTATTGGAGCGTCGGAATGTAGAACAAACGTAAATTAGTTTAAAAACACCTGTGGAAAAGTTGTATAGGTAGATACTCATATCTGTGGCAATCTACGGAGTACGTGATAAGGGCTGTACAACATAGAAGCTTACCCTAGGCTGTCATCTCAACCAATACGCGAGTACATAACTGACATCATCACTACATATATGGTTTACCCTATACCAGCTTCTGGGAGGTCCCGCTCTAGCGTGCGCAGCTATCACGTGGAAAACTCACCACCCCCCCCCCCCCGGTCCTCTTAAATAACGCTGGTGGGTCCTCGCCGCGCGGAGCAGGTCTGCGCGAAAGCTGGTCGCTGAACTCTTTGAAATCAAATAGATATTAAACGGAGACTGACCTATCCCTTCAGGTGAGTGGAAGCGCGAGGGCCATCGTCGAGTCGGCCGCCGTGGCCGTGGCAAGAGCTCCCAAAGGCTGGAGTACGATACCGTAATGGGTCAGTTTTGCGATTTCATGTTCCGTCACTTTGTCCAATCGACTGTTGTCCAACCCACCCCGCGATATGGCTTTCGGCGCCTCAACTGAGAGAATGGATCGACTATGCAGCAGTGAGTTGAGGATGCTCGAGTAACGGCAACTGCTGGAAATGATGACGACTCCCATTACCCCCGGTTAGGCTACCGAGAAACACTGTTGCCAATCGCCGATGTTGATGACCAGGCTGGGCAAGGAAGGGGGAAGCATTTGCTGGACCAGCACACTGAGATCGATCTGCGACCTGTGGCCTGCGGCCTGCGACCGTATCTCATGTTGATGTCAAAGTGTTCCAAGGATGTTGCAGGAGACGCTGCTCGATTGCCTAACACCGCCCTACCGTATGCATGTGCTGGGAAGTTCAAGAGAGCGTCACAGCGTCAATTTCCATCATGAAACTAATGCAGTGCCCCCGGCCAGTGATCTGCATCTCCACCACCAGCATCACGCGTTATAACAACAACAACAACAACAACAACAACAATCACAGAACACAAGTTGGCGAATGACACATACCTTACTTGACTCCAACTGCTTCCAAAAGGCACAGTCGAGAACACTGGCGTCATATATGAGCCGGGCATGGACCAGGCCGCCCGGCCTCCAGCAACGCCCAGAATATGCGTCCCAAATCATCCTGAAGAAAAAGAAATTAGGCGATCCTGTCCATGTACCCTGTATTGGCAGTTCGTCTCATGCCATGGGAAGGCATTTCAAAGTGCTAATGGCAGAAAACTTGACACTGAGATCGAGCCCTGGCCGATGCTGGCGCCATATATCCAGAACAAGCTCTCGACAACAGGAACGAGGCTCTTTCGGGTATCGGATCGGCCCTTACTGCAGAACAGATCCGCCAAAGGGCTCACACCAAAGCGTGAATGTTTCGCTCATGGATGCCTGGATGGGAATAGAAAGCGAAAAGAGATAAACGTTCTGAAGTAAATACAGCTGTGCTAGGGAGGGTGGCTGCCACCCACCATTCTGCTTGTCCGGCGGCCCCGCTCGACGATACAAGCCATAGCTCTTTGTTCCATTGCAAATGCGCAGTGATGAAATACGGTGTGAGGGGGGCGTAGTTATCACTCGATACTTTTGCGGTGGAGAGTTCTGCTGCACGGGGGGGAAATGGCTGGCTGAATGTGCGCTCACATTGTGGCTAACCGGTAGATGGACTTGGGAAACAATCGCCTTTCGCATGAGGAAGGTAAGCATGAGAAATTCCAAGTTTTGTGAGTTGGAACTTTTGGCTGATGGCGCTGTGGTACAGAAATCCTGCGCGAAGGAACTGAATACTCTCGTAATCCCCTGTTCTTGCAAGCCGTACATAGTTGGGTGCCACGCGCCTTACATATTAGCTTCAAGGGATATCCCGGTGCTGCCGTTAACTCCTCAATGCACTTGAGAGAGAGTTGAAGATATTATTTGCTGAAAGAAATGTCATGATTGGCTCGACGATCAAAATGGTGCATATGGCAGCGAGACAAGGTCGTTCGTTGATGGAGGCAGTCATGTCGCTGGTGCCTGCGAATGATTCAGCCCACAAGCCCGCCCGCATGGTGATGGATGTGCCTCCAACTCAACCGATAGAGCCGACGTTGCGGACGGTTGCGGACGTGATGCCTTGAGACAAACTCCCATATACCGCAAGGCTTCCTACGGCACAAAGCATCAACCATTCATGGCAGAGAACCGTGGATGTGACGATGAAACCCCAGCAACAGGCCGACGTACGTGTGAGTACAGTAGGGTCCGGGGTTATTCTGAATATTGTATGTACTCCATCTTGTCATAGTGACACGAATTAAGCGCAAATCTCACTTAATCCGAATGTACGTATTCGGAAGTATGGAAAGTAAGCAGAGATCGATAACTGGCCAGCGTCTAGTTCACTCGGACAATGGCGTTTTTGCTTTGACAGGGACAGTGAAATCCCTTGAAGCCCATGTCCGTTGTGCATTAGTCCGCCCCAGGACAATCGAGCAGAGCTTCAACCGGTGATTTTCGGAAATTTTCGACGTGACAGCCGACTTGGATTGTTTGCCCTGTTGGGCCGCTGCTGTTACAGAACGCACTGCTACAGCCTGAAGATACGCAGTCAATGGCGACATCAGCTGGACTGCTCTATGACCCTCAGGATGTTTGTTAGCGACAGGGATGCCGGATCCATCTTGGCCAAAAAGGCCAGAGACATGGCCCCCGTGAATCAAACTTCAACCCTCAACCCCCACTCGTAAAGGAGATTTAACACGGTCAGCTAGCGCCGAAGTGGTGTCGTCTTGTCAGAGTAGGCAATGCTTTCCATTCCGCATGGCCAGGAAGAGACACCGCGCGGCAGTTGACGACGTAGGTAACAGCCGGCCCAAGGAAATGTCATTACTTCTGCCTGAAGAGCCCCAGGCATGTATACATAACACCTGCATGGCTAACAGCTGTGGCCAGGTCCGACGACGCCACACTAGTTGCAACAAAAGTGACGGTGATTGCTTCCCTGATGTATTTCCAGTATTGAGAATAAGCGACAGCAGCAGCTGATACTTGGCCAACCATAACCATGCCTTTCCCGCGAGTTGTTGGCTGATTGGACCGTACGCTCGAATGTGGTGCATTGAGATATGCAAACTGGCAGGCTTGGAGCGTGACTAAACTCGCTTTTATGACCTGTCGGAATTTATCAAGTCCCCGCCAGCAGCTCTAGCGCAATGGCACGGCCAACAAGAAACCGACAATGCTGTGCCGTGTGAGACGGTGAATCTTGGTGGTCATGTTGCTTTATTAATGATCAGTTGACTTGCACTTAGTACCAAGGGTTCCTGAACTGTTGAAGGGCAAATCGCCTGGAATATAACACCGGATTTTCACGATTTTCGTCAAAGCTAGGAGGTCCGAGTGCCATCGAAGGAGATGAATAAGCGCCGAGGTGTCACAAGTTCGCACCAGTTCACTACCAGACGGCGGCAGTACCACAACTGACAGTTGATCGGATCGGAACCACAAATGATAATCCAGGGCAGGACAACTAGACTTACGGTGAGACGCTCCGTCAGCCTCTGAGAGCTGACTCACATCATTGAATTGCGGATGGCGCAAGAAAAACCGCGTCTTTGGGTAAAATGAGGCCGAGGGGCCTGACGGTGATTCTGATAATCTACGACAGCATACCTTCGCAGCCTTAATCTTCAGTTGTCCATACGAGCCAAACAGCCGCCTGCTTGTACCCTGACAAAATGGACGACGCCTGACTCCAGCCCGCCTGGCTCTTGTCTTCTGTAACGGCAGTTGAATCGCCTTCTGATGTCCTGCATCAGACGCTCGTGGTAGTTGTGAAGAGCCGGTCATGACAACCATGGTTCAAGCTGTGATGGAGACTTTCAAAGACCATCAGCAATTGAAGAGGCAAGATCTCGAACTTTGCCCCTTTCTTGTTTGCACAATGTGCATTTTGTGGAAATGCTTCATGCTTCGGCACCCTTGCTTTGAGTTTCGTAGATAAGTTGTGAAAAATATTCCATCGCCGTCCCATAGACTGGGCTTCGGTCCAGAGCGCCATGCTGCTACTTTGAGTACGGGATGCCATGCGGAGTCAAATGGCAACTCTTGACTCCTGTTTTGTAGGCATATTTTATTGGCGGAAGGCCAATCCTGATCATGATCAAATAGCCTCGCCAACACACAGGCTATAGGTGATCAGATTGGAGGCAAGGAAAGAGCTTAATGACAGCCGTAGGTTATATGTTCTATCAGCGCTATACACCGTAAGCTCGTTTATATCTCGGGCCAGTGTCTGACACTACCTGACGGATTGGAAATGTCGCATATAAAATCGGATTGAATCCCTCAAGACGCCAAAACACTGAAACGAACTTCAAGCTTCTGATGTTTGAGTCTGCTGGGTGAGGCTACTTCTTGCCCTGTCCCTGGATCCTTCACCGCCGCCAGCGATGACTATCTAAGTGGTTGACACTCGTGTTGCTGTTGCTGGTTTCGCCTAGATGCATCCTATGTTCACTCGAGATTGAAATATTGTTCCGACTTGTTTCATGTCGGTGCGGCGATGTTCCGTGTCGGAGAATTGGAGCATTTACAGTAGCCCCTGTAGGCTTCAACGCAGCAGGCATCATTTCCCCTTGAGAAAGTGGTAAGCGTAACATCGCCCATGTCTTACAAGAATATCTTTGAAGTCGGCAAGGCGCTAACCTAGTAGCAGCTCCACATTAGCGCTATACGCGGTGTCACGAGCTGATATCTATGAGTGGATATGCGTATTATTGTACGTCAAATAGCCAGTTCCTTCGATTCTTGCGAACTCATCGAGTATTCAATAAAATGTGCCGCTATAACGAGCTGTTATTGTTGACCTGCTTATCAATTCGTGACCTAGTTGGCGTCTTCCCACGCAGACATGAATTGAAATGGATTGAATGACTAAAGAGCGTCATAGCGGCCAAGAAGTGTCAGCATTTGCTACTTCTCATAAACAACTTTCATGGCTTCTAAGAGCGTTCTCACGGTCTAAGGGCCCGACATAGCTTCGTATGAGGACTCAGCGTTTAAATTTAGTGAATACAATTTAGAGAGGAGATATTCCCTGCGGAAACCTGTGCTTCAAGAACGAGGAATTATTGCATGTTTCCATTGGCCTTCTTCATGCCAAGCCCGGCGCTTGAGAATCTGGCACAGCCAAAACTCGGTTCCCCTGTTCATTGCCAAACAGGGATGATGAATTTCTGAGCTCTGCAGCACTCTGGGCTGAGATGTGCAATAGTCTGTGCGGGCATGCCAGAGTAACTATTTGCCTCGCAGTATTTCCCAAGCCTTATCGTGTTTGTAGCGCTCTGTATAATTTCGAATCACTCCGGTGTCGGGCAGTGCTGAAGGCTGTTCTGTGTCATGGCCAATCCGAATGGAACGTAAAGTACAAGACCTCCAACGCGCAACTAGATTATATGTTACATCCAGGATATTTGTCCTGCAGATTGATTAAAAATCATCAGGTAATACCACTTGGAGCATTTGCCATGATCATGGTTTATCATTGTATGGCCCGAGGAAGAAGAGACGAGCTGAGCAGCTACCCTGTTCTTTGCTTGAGCAGATGATGATTGATGTTCTGGTACGAATCGGCCACAATACCGTATAATACCGCTGTGCTGGACCAGTCGATGCTGTAACTCCACATTGTGGCTTGACCCAGCTTGGCGGGTTAACTGACAAGGATGATGTTGTGATCGTGAACAAGGGATATTATGTGCCAGTCGTCATGCCGTGAAAGCTCGGATAGAGACATGATTGGCTAACTCCTAGCTTGTGACCCAAGATCGCATTAGTGTGACAAAGCACCGAAGAGAACGTATTCAATAGTGGCAGTAGCCAGTGTAACGGCGAATTGCTGCATCTGGGACGTCAGATGCTCGCCAAAGGCAGTTTGAAATAAAGTAAGAAGCCGGACGATTCCAGATGCGATCCATCGTACGCTGTGATCCAATGGACATAGTTCGGTTGCCGAATCTTCGATGTGAAAGCAGCCTAGCCGGGGACACGCTATTGACGCTGGCCAATTTCCACGTAATTACCTACACAAGGGAGTAGTAATCTCTTTTTAACACAAAATTGCTGACGGAAACCAAGTACCAGCCACGACAACTTTACGCCGAGGTGAAAGTATGGTGGCATCAACAAAATCTGGTCTGGTGGGGATTATGCGACATGGCTGGTCTGCGAATAATGAGTTTTGGTGTTCCTGGAGGTCGTGATGGACAGTAGAAAAACAAAGCTCCAACATTCCTCCTTGCCTTCTGGCGATAGTAATTTCGGCCAAATTTCAGCTCGTCCCAGGTAAACGCGAGAGCTGCCTACACATAGTGCTCAGTGACATAATTCTGATAATCTACCCGTCTGGTGTGGCTGCCGCCTCCCTCCCCTTGCCTCGATTGCGGTGCGGTGTTCTGAAGTGGCGGTGGGCATATGAGATCTTGTACCTTGCATGAGGAGGCCCGTTCGCAGCCGACTATTATCGTAATGTGCGGAACAGACGTTGGCAGCCTAATGCACGATGCGATCGACAGGATGTGAATGAGACTTTAGACAGAAATATGAAAGAAGTAGTAAATAATCAGGTCGGTAATACGGATGACGGCTGTGTGAATAGGCTTTGGATACTCTGAGCGGATAACCAAGTCTGGCAAGGCAGCCGTATCCATTCCGTCCAATGTTAAGAAGGAAACTTTCAACAGCGAATAGCCACACAGACAAGACCACACGCAGAAGTTCAAAGGGATGAGCCCAGCGTATGCCAGCTGGCTTAGGCACTTGTATGTGAATTTCGCAGCGTCGAGAGACAATATCCTCATGTTCGTTCGTACCCAGTTAGGGACTCGCCAAGTGGGCACGGCTGGCTGACCTCGTGTGTTCTTATTAGTCTGGCAGTGCTCAACTTCGCATCTGGCAGACGGGAAATGGGGACCAAGTTCGTGGCATGTTGCGGGTAGGGCGAGTCAAGTCAGGACTGGTAAAAACCGTGAGCACTTGAGACTGGTACTGACGTTTCCCATGGATCTCGCGAATGGTTGGTAGTAATGCACAAACGACTTGTTTGTGGCTCGTGACAGCGGACCATCCGGACTTCTCGGCCGAAATGCGCCGTCTGGTCGCGAGGATTTTCTGTGTCTTGTGCAATATTTCAAGACATGACCATAATGTATGTTATAAAGGACTAAAAAAACAGAAAGTTAAAACACGAAAACTACGGACGATATCTACACGAGCATCAAAGACCATCGAAATCCACCGTCTTCTACGTTGTCCCTAAAGTCATAGGAGCTGGAACTGGGCATCGCACCTGCCGTTTCTTAAAGCGCAAACTGCGGAGTTGTGCGCGCCAATATCGCCACTTGGCCACAGATTACGGGGTAGGTGCTCCGTAGACTTGGCTATACTGTGGGTCTCTGTGGCAAAATGCTGCTCTTTTAATTGGCCTACCAGAGCTAAGTTGTGGTTGGATTCATCATCTCTTAGCACATACATAATCGCAATAAAATAGAGAAAGATAACTAGTTTTATGAGACATAAAGGTAAAAGAAAGGAGAAAATGAATTTAAAAACGGCTGTGATTTTCTAGTGTATGTAGTGCTTAGAGAACATTATAATTATAATTATTGAACGCGTAGGTGCTCATTGCACGCGTACTGTGAATGTATCATCTTATTGGCTACAACAGGATCCACATCTTGGTCAGGTCAGGCCCTCGACAGAAAGGTCGGGTCATCTACAGGCTCCCAGGATAGTCAGGCACATTCCTAGCTGCATGGTTAATTATCCTTGGTTTTGTCCAACATCTCTCCCCACAGGGATTCCAGCTGCAAATCGGCTCCTGCAGGCGGAAATGGTGCAACATTTGAGGTCGTTCTCGGTAACTGTTCCCAAATCTTGGATTTCGTGCAAGAGCGGGTGTCTGCAAACCGCTCGGTTACTTATCCAATACGACATCCCAATTTTCGGTAATGCACAATTATTCACATTGGCAACGCAGAAGCTCCAGCGGAAAGCATTTCATTATTTCTATGCAACACCGGCCGGGTAAAATGTATATTATAACGACATATTCATCTCGATTCCTCATAGTCGTGAGGGCTAGGGACGAGGCCAACTACCAAAATCCTTATTTATCATTTAATCGAGGGTTTGCAACAACACACGAGGTGCCTGTCACGAGCCAGAAGAGCGACTTGCGACGTACATATATCGAGCTTCAAACCCCTAGTCGGAGCACTAGTCTGCACATAGGATGACGCGACTTGTCTGACTCTCATTATCAAATTGGTGGAAACGATTTTCGCATCCGGGCGATACGGACGACGTACTCCTATCCAAACGAGGACAAGGAGGGAAGAAAAAGAGAAGGAAATCCGCTATAAGGTGAGACATGTCCATGTGTGGCTGCGCTGACTCTTCACCCCCACGCGGGGGTCGAATAGACTGGTTCCATAACCCATTACTCTTTGGGATTCGTCATTTAGTTTGGTCGCCGCTCGTTGACTATGTTCTTAGACTGACATGCTGTTAGAGTCACATCGAAGTATAAGGCGAGACGGACTTGTTCCAGCACCTCGCCTCCGAAGCCAGGACGGTGTTCTAATCGGTATGTTTGTCATTTCTCTATGGTGCTATCCATCAACCTGCCGTTGTTTTGTGTGGTTTCTACGGAGTACAATCGACTGTCCTTTGGTGCCGGTGAAGCAAACCCCATGGCAACGAAATGCGGAACCTGGACTGGTCTTATTTTATTCCTGCGTGACTCTTACTGTTATAGCAATATTGGCTTGCTGTCTGTGGGCATCGTGACAACGCCATCGTCAGTAACTGGATCCACTCTACCTAATCGCTTGCAAGGGGACAGCACGAAACTAGAGCTAATTGTGCCGCCGGAATTATGTCCGACTGCGAGCGATTGGCTACATCGCATAATTCTTTCTAGTAACCTTAGTCTGGTTCAAAGCCTGCTCCACATGGCGGGCTCAATGGAATGAGGCTTGCATCTTTTGGACCAGACAAGCGACCGATACTGCAATATGGATCTTGAAGGCTGCGAGGAAATTAAACCCGTCATTACTTCGGCAAATCAACATCTGGCCATCACGACTGGAATGATCAGGTGGACGGTTTATCAATCTCCACGTTTTTGTTTCCTAGGATTGCGGTGACACCGCACCGGACCATCTACTTTGCAGCATGTCTGTGTGCTTTCCACACAAAACCACTTACATCGTGCCATCACTCATGCGGGGTTTGAGACACTCCGACATGCTGTTGGTATTTCACGGACGACCGTATCTTACTGCTCCGAAGCAATCGTCATTGATCTGTAATTTGTTGAGACACTCCCAATAGCATATTTGGGAGCTTTGGCCTTTATGCCATTAATATTCGACAGGTGTGGTCGATGCTAGGTATTGCCATTGGCTGGTATGGTTCACATAGAACTACGGAGTATCCCTTGCGACACCACCAATCTGCCAACGAGCACACAACTCCATGACAAATCTGGCTAGAGGCTTAGAACGGACTGTGGAGCAACCTACGACAGGCAAGCACCGGCTCCGATCTGGGACATAGCTTCACCTCTCTCCCAGGACGGTAACATCCACGGGCCGCTTGAGTGAAGACTCAACCTCAGTACTCCGTGCATCCCGGCAGTGTCCAATATCAACATTATCAACAAGGTCAGGAGATAAAAAAAAAATGCGAGAAATGCACATAGTCGGTAGAACACCTTTGCCATCGGTGGAAATTGTCTACCGCGATGTTGTCGCCGATCCATACATGTCCGAGTCTGGCATCATGGTTGCTTTCCTGCCTAGCCTACTGGGCAACCTGGCCGATTATGTTAAAAAGGGGCACAAGGCAATAAAGCCGGCTTCTGGATCCACATCGTCCTGTGTCTGGAATTAGCGCCTAATTTGTCTTTCCCAACAAAGGAGCGGCGCGGGACGGGCAGTTCAACCGAGAGGCCAAAGTCTAATGCTCTCTGACGCTGTCCTAGCCGACAAGGGAATGATGCATCCTGCCTGACCTCCGCTGTAGCTATCACCACCATGCTGCGAGTCGAGTTACTGAGCAATCAAGACTGGTATTGGAAACGGAGTGCGTCAGGACTTCCTTGAGAACTGCATCCCGTCCTGACAAATGCACAGACCACAGACCGCTACAAAAGACGGCAGCGGGTCAAGAGGCGCAGCCTAATAAATAATCCCTGCGTCAATGAACGCAACTCTGATTAAGGCGGCCGAGATGGCCAAGAACTTGCCAAAGAACAAATCTTTTTATCAATCCGCTGGATTCAGCATGAAAAGAAGGAAAGAAGGTTCCCACCAGAAACTCAGAGTGACGAATGGGAGTTCAGAGTTTGAACGAAGCCCAGGCAGGACCTGCGATGCGAAGCATAGGCTGAGCGATATCCCGCTAGAGCTTCCTGACCTTGTTTAATTTACTTATTCTGCGGGAGGTTTTCTTTACCAAGACTCATCATTACGGGTATGGTTGGTCCATTTGCAGTGGAATCTGATAGTGCCGGACGATCCGCTGGCAGGATACTCTGTGCATCATATGAGTTTCTTAGTCCAACTTGCCGCGTGACCCCAAGTCAACCGAGCGGAACAACATAGACGAGATGCGTTACAACAGGCCACCCATTGGCAAGAACCCTCGACAGGGCTCCGGATGAGCATATGTACAATATATACAGCACAGCACAGCACAGCACAGCACAGCCAAGCAATAATAGTGCCCAAAAGCTGGTTCTGGGAGATGGAGACGCAGAGACGCACGTTCGCCCAAAGAATAAAGAAACAATGGGCGGCAGCGCGGGCCCAAGAATCGCATTCCTCCCCGCTCCTATTCCAATTGGGTGCGCATCGAGCTGGCCATTGTCACTGCCATCCTGGCCGTTGTTGCCTTCGTGCCCTTTTTGCCGCCAACGCCGCAAGCCACAGCTTCCCGGGTATCCAACAGTCCGCAGACGCTAAGCACTTCGCGTTACGCACCCACCTTGGACCACCTCGCGCATTAGCCCCCCAGCTCCAAGTCCAGTTCCAGTTCCAGCTGGCTCAGGGCATCGCGCCGGGTCCAGCACTGCCGGGGCACTCTGTCCATTTCCGGCCCTGCATGTCCAGGCGACGGCTCGTTCATGCTTGTCTGAACCTGGGCCCCACGACAGGCTTGGGTGGGGCTGGTGGGCTGGTCCGCCCCCCTAAGCCAATCGACACAACACTTGGCTCTGTGGATGCCATGGTACGGCAATCATCTCCAGCTAGCTGATCGACCAAGTTGTAGGGACTTGCGAGTCGCATCGCCCGCCGCCCCTCCCTGCTTGGGCACACCCGGGCCAGGATCAGATTGTACCCGAGAAAATATGGAGCCCTCCATAGGTACGACCAGATTGCCCCATAATAGTGTGTGGTACGACGACATCGCAGTTGTGTTTCTACAAGCTTCACAGTCTGGAACGGTAGGAGTTCGAGCCACAATGTGACATCTACTCCGTCCCAATTCACTACTGACCGGTGTATTACGGAGCACTGTTCTATCCGAGCCCGCAGCCCGCAGCCCGCAGCCCGCAGCCCGCAGCCCACCACGCCTCACGCCTCACGCCTCATGCCTCACGCCTCACGCCTTTCCCCTTTCCACACAAACGCTTTTCAGTGGATGCCTGCAACGACCAAGATGTTACGTGGACACTTGTCGGCAAGCCTTCAATGACGTCGACGGGCTTGCTTCTTGTCCGTGAAGACCTCCTTCTGGCTCCCGACATGACACTGCCAGTACAGACGCAAGACGATCTAGCATAGTACATACATACACACGGAGTATATTGTGGTCGATCCCCATTAGTACAGTACCAGGTTCCCTGTCACCCAAATTGGTAGTGGTCACGACTCTTCGTACCTATACTTACCTACCTACCACCATACCCTTCCTCGGTACACGCCCTCGACCTTGGAGGCCAGTAGGCTTGAGCCCAGCGGACCATGCCATCCATCCCTGCAATCATGAGCGAGTCCACGACACACGAGAAAGTCCTTACTCGATCTTTTGCTTGTCATCACCCACCCTTGCAGCACTTTTCAGGACTTCGGTCATCTCAAGGGCCCTGGAAAAACAGGACAGCATGGACCGGCGCTCACCCTCACCCTCACCCTGGACCCTTGCCCATTGGCAAAATTGCTGCTCTACTGGCCTTGCCTTGGTCGCTGTCGACGACACTAGTTGCTGGGTTTATGTTCCTTAGTTTCATCAGACAATTTGCCGTTTCGAACCCTCCCTTGGCCTGGTGGTGAGCAGCTTGTCAAGGCTGTCATTTCGCGGCATCTACCGGTTTTTTTTTTTTTTTTTTTTTTTCGCCGCTCTGACGCGACTCCATTTAGAGGCCATCCTGGTCGACAAATTGGTACTCTCCGCCTCGCATCCCGAAATGTAATTACTGCTCTTCAACGGGAGCTCATGGAAGATTCCATTCTTTGCTTGTTAAATCATCTTCTTTATCAGTGGCACTCCATCAAAACCAGTCGGTGACGTGCAGCCTAGGACAAGGAGCCTGATGGTGGGCTGTTCTCTAATCTCGATATTCCAAATCGCGTCTTCGCCCTTGCCTCGTCTTCGCTTCCTTCTCCCTTACCCCCCCTTTTGCTTTTGTGGTGGCGGCTCTGCCGTTATACCTCTATCCCCCGTTTACCTCTGCTTGTAATAGCGTGCTAGTAGACCTTTTCACTATCAGTAACCTGGCAAACCCATTTCACCAATACCCTGGCTGGGGTTTGTCAACCATCACCAACTCGGCGCAGGGCATACATATAGATTGTCAATATCCTGCATGAGCCATCCCAGTCTCCAAAAGAAATGTTTGTACCCGCTTCTTTCATCGATATCTTCTAACCGCAAGCACACGCCTATAGCAGACCGAGACCTTGAAATCTCCTAAATATTACCTGCATCAGACATTTTGCCCTTCCTCCGGACCGTCTCTAAAACATTTCCGCATTCTGCCGTCCATACTCTGGTCTAACTCGGCAGCCCTGGATTTGTCGAACCAGAGTGGTGGAACTCGAAGCGTCGCTTCCAGCCTTGCTGCGTACTCTGACCGCCCGACGTGCTTCTCGCAGAGCTTCATTTCCCTCCCTTCGAATGATCTCAAGTATAGTAATCGTCGATGATCTTGCTCTCTACGAGAGATCACGCCTAGATCAACTGCTCCGTTATTACTTTTTTCACAAGGGTGGAAAAGTACTCTTTTCTTTAACATGTAAGTTTGACATCCCTGGCAATTGTTGCTGCTACTCTCAATCCCGTCAGCGAGAAAAGGACGGAGACGATATTACGTGTAGGCTTCTTGCCCGCCACTTTGGCGTATGAATCTGCTTGCTTACAAGTCGCAATGGGCACAGACACAAGTTGCGGTATGCAACGAGAGACGCCCAAATTGTACAGCGCAGCCAAATAGGAACGGGCATAAGAAGTCTTGGGGGCGATCTCAGCGTCGAGAAAGACACATCACAGAAGGCCTTCTCTAGCACTCACCTACAAAACAGCTTCACATTCCTCCCTTGTGCTCAGATTCCCGAAACCTGACTTTTCAGTGGAATTTCCTCCCATTCACTGTCTACCTTTCCTCCAATGGGGCCGGTTCTCAGCCAGACATTCTAACTGATTTCTCGGTCCCACGAGCACACCCTTCGCCCGTTTGAGAAATTGAAGCCCAGAAAGGGCAAGACAGTCCACTCCGGGTCACAAGAGCGATCTGCTCTTCTTGGAATGCCAGTGTCTCTCTGTTGAGGATCGGGACTGTCCTGAGCCACTGCCAGGATCTCATCGTGCTGCCAGTAAGATAACCCCAGTCCGTCTGTTGTCTCACTCATGCCCCCCTTCTGGGGGAGGGGAAAGAAGCAACCCCCCATGGCACTTAACTGACAGGTCTCCGCAACATAGCAAAAGCATACACATTCACATTAAGCTGCGCCTGTACAGTTATCAAATCTCCGAGAGAGACCAAGCGTTTCCCCGAGGCAAGGCAAGCCCCTCTCTTCTAAACTACTGGTTCTCGTTGGATAAGACCTCGACGAGACCTGGATCCAACAGACCTCACAAATACCTCTTCTACCCAAGACAGTGGTTGAAATCCTTCACCTGCTTTGCTTCTCTCCTGCATCTCGAAAATTCTCCACGACCGCACAGAAGCCACCCTTTGTTGGTAGCTTCATGTGTGCTGCCAAGTTTCAGACCTCATCATACAAACCCATCGAAGTGAGTCGAACTCCTAGACCTTGTTCCAGTGTCGTTGTGTGCCTTTGAGTTGTGGTAGAGCGACCCTTTTCTTTCTCGACCACTGCTGTCACATCGACCTTCTAATCCTTCGTTGTCTCTACATGCGAGCCTTGGTGGTGAATTTGGAATGACCTTGCGCAGTGCCATCAAGGTTCGATTCCTGGGTGGTTGTGCCTCGTTTGCGTGCAATAGAATTATCAAAGATTTTCTTCTCTAAATCAGATAACCCGCGTTCAAAGGACTAATAAGATTGGAACCTAGTTGGGCATCGATACTAGTAGAATCATCATACTCGATCAAGACGACGGCCTCGAGTCTCCAAATACTCTCATCGTCAAGTACGAAGAGGCTGCACTGGCAGCTAGCGGGGGCTGCTTACGAAAGAACTCTACTACTCTCTTGGATATGGCAACCTACGGCAAAACACAGCTGCCGTCAGTACCTGGTAAGCCTTTTTTCCCTATTTTTATCATTTTATCATTTTTTTTTTATTTTTTTTTTAGTAAACTTAATCTGGCGTGCGCAACATGTTTGAATGAATGTTGTGCCCACACGAGATCTACTGAATAAGGAACGTGTTGCATGTCTATTAAAGATTTAGAGTTGCAACGATCGAGGACTCAGCGCCATCGGTAATGGAGGTTAACAACGACTTGCGTTGCGCTGCACCGAAATTCATGAGAAGCTTGCAAATCGAGCCTGAGATGACATGTTCTAATTATCTTCCTCTGACAGGGTACGACACGGCTCGATATCAAGACGCAGCTTACGACCAATATCCAGCCCAGACCTTCTCTGCCCAGCAGACGGACAAATTTGCTCACCTGAATCAGCAATCCTTTGCCTCAAACAATGCAGTAGCCCAATACATCCCAACCGGCCCGACGGTGCTGTCGTGTCAACCGATATCTGGCATGATCGGGACCAAGGTTTTTCTTAAAATTTCTTCGCAATACGACCTGTTCTCTATGTCATCTGCCATGCCATACTTCTCCATATACTTTGGCTCTGAAAAAACGCCCGTGCAGGACATGACTCGGGATGCTCAGGATACGACTGGATTTATTTATTCTTGCAGCGTTGATGCTCCGCAGTTGGTCACGGGCTGTACTGGAAACAATGTGCCTCTATCACTAGTCGTTGAGGGACCTTCAGGAGAGGAGATCTCGCGGACGGGCGCAGGTTCTTTTCAGTATCTTGATGGGTCTGGGGATGACATCACGAGGACAAGCAAGCTTTCTAAGCATGACACCACAGCAGCAGCTGGACCGCAGATTGATCAGGCGAGTGCTTCACCAAAGACTGTTGACAATCATATGCACGCAGACGCGGCTACAAATAGTTACGAGTATCCGTCGCAACAAGGCCAATATGCCAATGCATTTACTCAAGGCAGCGGAGACATGATTACAACGTATAGAAGCAGCAGCTTTGCGGAGCCTCACTATCGACGGTCTGCCCCATCATGGAGCGGGTTCGGTAGTGGGCCTTTAGGAAGCACAAGGAGCTCGTTGGATCACACGGCAATGAGCAGCGGCCGGCCGAGTTTGACGCCACTGCCGATGCCCTCAACATCGGGGAGCAACGGTACTCCGCAACTAATCCGAACCAGCACAATTGCCAATGGTGCAGGAAGCAACGGCTCCTATCATCCGATTTCTCTGTACTCAAGCAAGGCAATCTTGAAGATCAATGGGAAACTGGATACGATGGCGGAGAATTGGACGCAAGAGGAATGGGACAACCGTCGACGAATTGTCATGTTCCGCAAGTCGCAGTCGGGATCGACCCTGTCAGCCAGCTTCAGGGCTGTGCCCGTGAACGAACGCCCATCCAACAGTATTTGCGTCTCGTGTATTTGGTGGGCGGAAAAGGCTGACTGCTACGTCACATCGGTCGATACCATCAGCCTTCTCGAGCAGCTCGTCGCGGCGCCCAATCGTTTCAGCGTTGAGGAAAAGAACCGAATTCGGCGCAACCTGGAGGGATTCCACCCGCTTACGGTGTCAAAAGCCAAGGCGGACAGCGAGGAATTTTTCAAGATTATTATGGGATTCCCCCATCCCAAGCCCCGCAACATTGAGAAGGACGTCAAAGTATTCCCATGGAAGATTCTTGAGCCTGCCCTGAAGAAGATCATCGGCAAATACAGTGCTAGCCCTAGCAGCACTCTCCCTCCCAGCAACATGATGAATCCAGCGAGCGCTGCGCCGTATGCGCCGCTGCCAACGCCGCCTGGTCACAGCATGGCATCACAGCAAAGCTTGCCGTCTCAGCACGCTCAGCACGTCCAACACGGGGACCCTCACAACCAATACTCGGTTCACTCGAATCATCATGACCCGATTCCGTCACCCAGATCTCTATCAGGTTCACAACCCACGTGGACTCCGTACTCCGCCGCTCAGACAGGCTATGGATCGTCGAGGCGCACCATCAGCCCTACCGGCCGCCATCCTAGCCCACATCAGACTCAGCTTGCACCGCCCATGCGCATCAATACGAATCCTCTACCCGCTGTGACGACCTACGACACGCGCACCGTGTCCACTGGCGGATACAGCTCAAGTGGTCTGCATACGCCCATCAGCCAACACCCTTCGTCTACTGCGACTCCGAATCGGTGGGACAACCCGTCTGGCAGCTATTCTGACAATTATCCAAGTCTCGCTTCTCACCATCCGCCGGGCCCGTCGGTATACAGCGCAGGCGGGTATGGAGACGGAGCTCCACGCGCTTAAACTCATCACACGAGGAGGAGGGACAGTGGGGGGAACTGCAGCTGCCAGTTGAAAAAGTAATGGTCATGAGAAGAAGAAACTATTAGTTCTTTTCGGCTTGGTGGTCAATCCTCCTGACATCCGGCCACGATAAACTATGCCAGAGACCAGCCTCGTGAGCATGAAGTCCGACGAAAGGCATCATCATGTGGTTGTGCGTCGTCGATGTGGACAGGGAGGAGTGCTACGCAGCGAGCCAATCATAGCATCGACCCACACACCACATTGTGGGTCTGAGTGTATGAGTATATGAGTTAGTTCGTATGGAGCGATGAGCGAGGGCAACCTGCCTTCTGGCCTTCAGGCCGCCGCGGCTGCACATCGTTCCGTTGGCGTCCCAGTGGTCATCGGACTTGCTTGGCCGACCAGAATTCCTGAACCGCCTGATCTATTGTGGTTGTTGGTGGACCAAGTTAGACGAGCTGCAAGTGCTGGGAAAGAAAACGACGTGGTTCCTCCCCGTACCGGGCTTTTTCGCAGCCGTCCCGAACTTCTTGAAGGAAACGCCAACGATTGCCGACGGCTGATGCCAACTTGTCAGGGGCTAAATTTGCAATATACTAATCATCGACTTGCGTATCTCAAGGAGAATGGATCATCTTGCCCGCGCTTCCATCTTCAAAGACGTGGCTTACATGCCCTGCCTCTGCATAAAGTGCGCATGCCTTGTTCCTGAACTGCTTCTTCATTTCGTGGTATCATTCTCTGAGTAGATATCTTTCACAGACCAGAGGATCATCTCTCTCTTTGTGCAGTAACATGCCATCAGTTCGACCGAAGCACGTTAGCCGATTGAGCATGCGATGGCAACCAGCTTTCCTGTTTCTCCTTCACAATAGGCTTATATATATACCCACACCCCCTCCCCTCGGTGTGTCGGACTATGTTTTAATATCTTTGTGGGAATTTGCGGACCATTTCGTCCTGAAGAAGTGTTTCACCACGCGGTTGAATTTTGGTTTGAATTTTTTTTGCGTGGGGATACTTTTCGCATCATTGCTGAGCTATGCATCAGATCGGTGCAAGCCTTGTTTGGGAAGAGATTGGTTTCAAGATGGGATCGAGCGGCTTACTGTGGGGTGAAGCAAGGTGTTAGGAATATCATTTACGAGCGGGATCACGGGGCTGGCTTGTTGGTTTTTCAAGGGGAACGCAATGGGTGAAAGGCTAGATGGGACTGAGAACTATGGATAATGATCATACTGGCTGTTAATAGTAATTGCACCTCTTTTTCTTAAGAATCCCGCGATGCCTTGGTTGTGAATGACTGAACATCGTCGTTAAGCATCGACGCGGTCATGATGCCTGCCTGGCGCGGCACCAACGTCAATGTATCCCCGTCGCGGCAGGCATCTCGGCTCATAAAGACAATGTATCACCGCGAAGAAGGGCGCCATGCAGCGGCGCGAACATGTCCGGCGTCGCGGTTATGCCTTCTGGCAGCCTAAAGCGGACCATCGGCAAAACCTATTGAGCGCTTCCCTCTCTGACCCTTGGCAGATTGGCACACAACAAGTCCAACATCTCGCTACGTCGTACCGCTCGCTTGCGGAGTGCATTTTCTGACCGGAGGCCCGTTGCCGCTTGAGTGCCACAAGGAGCCGCAGACTGAACTTGGCAGCATGTTGCTCACGTCACGTTGGCCTGGGCATTCGGGACGGAAGTCCAGTCGATTAGTGCATGCCTTCTCGACACCGAAAGGGTTCGCTCGATGGGAGGGAAGGTGATGAGAACTACTTACAAGGGAACTTGGCGCTTGATGAGCGACAATACGAGAAAATGCGCAAAGAAAGACGATGATGAAGGGAGAGCAGTGCAACCCTCACTCGCTTGTTCCAAGGCCCCTGTGTTACGCCTCAACGACCCATGTACAGACAGAGCTGTCGGGACATTATGATCTGCCTGGATCTCCTTTTGCAGGAATCCGACGTCAGTGAAACGCTTGTTTTGTCTTGGAGGCGGTGGGTTCTCGAGACATGGGGCTACGGCTGCTGGTGCACTGGTACCTGAACGGCAGAACAGGTTGAGGGTGAGGGAGGAGACATCTGATGAATGGCAGTGTGGTTGTCTGCATGGCGGCACAGCCTACGGAAACTTGGTAGCCTTGTCTGACGTCTGACTAGATTGCATCTTCCGGCTCATCTGGGTGAGCAGAGAGAGTTACGGAGGGAAGAGGGGATGGGCGTGTGCCTCCCTCTACTTTGGAACGCCCCCGGTGCATATGTATGCATGCATACTCCGTACAGGTGCAGTAATAGTACCCTGCTAGTTGACGTGGACGTGCAACTGCGTTAAGTTGACGTTGGAACTGACAGGAAAGAGGATACGGCGGTGGAGCGAGGGGCGTTCTCGAGAATGAGAATGCAAATCAACGAAGCGGCTTTCGTCTTAGCTTGCCTACCTCATCTCATCAGGGATGAAATGCAAAGCGGTCGAGTTGGACTTGACAGTGATCCAGAGACCATTGCCCAAAGGAGAAGAATATCTCTCACTCTGGTTGCCTCATATAATAACTCTCGGTTCCGGGGTTCCTCGGACGCAGACACTCCAACCTCCAACTACCTCTTTTCCTCTTCGCAGCGTCACCCCTGCCTTTGCATCCGGCAGTACCGATACGATATCTTGAGCCTGGACTTTGGCCCCCCCCTCCCCTGATATAACCCACACCAGCTTGACTCGGCCGTAGGCCCTAGGAAAGATGGCTTTAGCATGAGATGTCACCGCCAGCTAGGCTCTACCTTGACCCGTCGTCCTTGTTGAAAATCGCCCGCGGCGCCAATTGGCCCAAGGAGGCGTCAAGGCGGGCGTGTCTGCGATCCCAGCTCCGACGAGATGGTCATTCGTGACAACAAGATTGCGCAAGATTCCGGCTGCCACGGTCCGTTGCTTTTCGTCCGTGTGCAGACTCAATTTCACCATCGGTTACTCTTGCCGTCTGGAAATCTCTCTCGGCCACCCTCTATCTGAGTGACGGCATGAAATGCATGAAAGGTACCGAGTCTCCTGGGTCTGTTTCACCCTGTTGAGGACGTGGTTGATGTTGGTGCAGGTTTTCTTATTGCTGAGTAGTCGTCGCACCCATCCATCCAACCAACCAACCAACCAACCATGTATTGTTCCAAGTCTGGAATATCTCGGGCAGAGCCAACTTGAAAGATTCCCAAGGTTCTCATCTCTTCGATTTATTAAAGGAGGTGACAGGCCGCGCGCCTGTGACTCCCCTCTAACGGCGAACCGCTTACCACCAAAGCCATTTCGAGTCACTGAATCCTGCTTTTCGACCAGCCCTCGATACTTCTTCCCAGCCATGAGTCGTTTGATATGATCATGGTGGATATAATATCGACAAGGCAGCCCCCCCCCCCCCTTCGCATAGCCAGGCCTTCATTCCACCCTGTTGGGAACTCCACCTTTTTAAAATTGCCAGAGAAAGCAAGAAAATCGCCTCTTTGGGAAAGTTCTGTGCCTCTTACCGGCCGATTTGGCTCGATTTGGCCTGGAGTCGTCGATGTGAATGGGCTTATCAATGAATGTTGTGCCTGTTGGGCGGTCCAATTCGGGAGGGACTAGAGCAGAAAGCTTGCTCCGTGCATAGATCTGCATTTTGCATCTGCCATCTCCTCCTCCCTTCCACTTCTCCCCGATTCCCATCCGTCGTCGTTGTCGTCGTCATCGGCTGGCGCCCCAACAAACACGCAGCTGGGAGCGTGGCATTGGCAGCTGCCGTCTCCACACGCTCTTTCCCGTGCTCCAAGCTCCTTCCTCCTCATCCTCCTCCTGCTCCGCTTTCTTCCCCCTTCCCCCTGTCGTTCCTCCAAAGACCAAGACCACGGTTTGCTTCTGGCCGTCTCGATAATTCGTCATGCCCCCATCCGCATTCAAGCTCCCCACCCTCCGCGCGGGGCCCTGCTTGGCCGCCTCATTCCCTGCGTCCCGCCTTCACGTCGCCAGCTCCTGCTGTAGCAACAACGCCAATGCCACCACCAACACCGTCCATCGCCAGTATCTGTTCTCATCGCCGTCGCACTCATCGACTACCCCAGCGCTCCCTCCTCAGCCTTCACAATGTCAACTTCCAGGGACCCCTCCTCTGCTTCCTCGGTGCCCCCGGCCGAAATCTCCAAATACCTCACTCAATCGCACGACCGTCTGTTCGAAAACAACCGCGCTTGGGCTGCCGCCAAAGCCACCAGTGATCCCAGCTACTTTGCCAAGCTAGCAGCAGGCCAAACACCCGAATATCTCTGGATCGGCTGCTCCGACTCTCGCATCCCTGCCGAGCAAATCACCGGCCTGGAGCCCGGCGAGGCCTTCATCCACCGCAACATCGCAAACCTCGTCTGCAACACCGACCTCAACGTCATGAGCGTCATCAACTATGCCGTCCTCCACCTCGGGGTGAAGCACATCATTGTCTGCGGCCATTACGGCTGTGGAGGCGTCAAGGCTGCCATGACTCCCAAGGACCTAGGACTTCTGAACCCCTGGCTTCGCAACATCCGTGACGTCTACAGACTGCACGAGACAGAGCTGGATGCCATCGCCGACGAGGAAGCCCGCTATAATCGCCTTGTGGAGCTCAATGTCGAGGAGCAATGTCGCAACATTGTCAAGACTGCTGATATGCAGCAGTGCTATGCTAAGAACCAGTATCCCATTGTCCACGGATGGGTCTTTGACTTCCACAATGGGTTGCTCAAGGACCTCAAGATTGATTTCGAGGCTATGCTGCTGAAAGTACGGAAGATTTACAACCTTACTGATTCGCATGCCTAAACGCCTCACGGCGAGTAAGGAGGTGGAACTGGTTACGTAAACAGGGGTGCATTGAGCAGTTGAACTGCGTGGGTTGCGCGTGTGCTTTTTTTATTAAATCCAAGGTACTGGGGACTTTGCATAGCACGATGAAGTGTTGCGGATGCAGCAGGTTTGGTTAGGAGTTATGCGGTGTTCAAATGGAATGGCAGGAAATGATTAGTTCACTGATGCGCTTCATAGCTGGAGGTCAGATGAGATTGCTTCCTGCTTATGTATTCATCCCTATATATGTATGTATATATATATTTTCTCCCAAATTGTATGTGCGAGAATTCTGGATCGGGCTCTGCAGCCTGGTTTCATATCTAAACCAATGCTATACCAAGCCAGCCAAGTCAGCTGCAGGAAGTCCAAGCTTGGCGGTCTCGTGTTGGCATGATACATTCATATCATTCCATTCATTCAACTTCTCGAATAACTTTCGCCCTTTTCAACAGAGTATCAGAGTTTGCATATAAATATGCATATGCATAAACCAAAAAAAAAAAAAAAAAGTTTAGAAAACGCCCTTGATCCCCCACAGTCCAGTTGTGAAACTGCCGCCTCTTCTCTTTTGCATAATCTCTTTCCACAGTAATTTTACACTTGCTCATGACCTCGGACAGGTCCTTGTGTGCCTCGCGAGGCACTGTACTTGGAAATAGATTCGCCAGTATCCTTGCGCGAGAACGACGCCCAGGTCTTGAAGCTGGACATGGACACGGTTTTGCGAAATTTGGGACCCTGGTCATCGGGACCACCTTGCCCCCAAGCGCCTTGCTGGACGGCACGGTCCTCGAGCAGATGAAATCTTCTTTTGATGGATTTCCATGCTTCAATGCCTGCCACAAAGACAAAGGTGAAGCCCACGGACAGTGCCCATTCCCAAGAAATGCCCTTGTGTTTGAAGAATTTGGTGTTGACCACGGGGATATACACAACAGGGAAGACAGACAAAGCGCCAATAATGACAGACCAGAACAGGAAGCGGTTGACATAAAGGTCCTTGAAGACGGAAAACTTACTGTCATCGTCAGGATTAAGGCGGAACATAGATCGACGCAAGCTCTTGAACTCCCAGGCTGAAACGAGAATTAACCATGTCAGCTCAGCAAAAGTGGCAGCACGAGCACGGAACACAGCATCACAGGCGTCAGTATACTCTGTGTTGCAGTTGAGGCCCAAGTCTCCGTTGTTGGCACCGTAGATGATGACGCAGAAAGTACACATGGTGCAGGCACCCATGATGACACCGTAAACAATCATGTCGACGATGATCTGGTTGGTGAACACACCGCGGCGCTTGTCTTGTGGCGGTTTGCGCATGACATCCTGCGTGGCGGCCTCTCGACCCAGACCGAAGGCAGGAAATGAGGAGGTAACCATGTTGATCCAAATAATCTGAAGCGGAGAGACGGGGAAGACGGAGAAACCGGAGGAGTCGATGAAGCCAAGACCTGCGATCAGGAGAATGACCTCACCAACATTGGAGGTGAGCAAGTGCAACACGAACTTCTGGATGTTGTCAAACATGCGACGTCCCTCACGGATGGCTGCAACAATTGAGTTGAACTTGTCATCGGTAAGCACGATTTTAGAGGCACACTTAGCAACGTCAGAACCAGAACCCATAGCAATGCCGGCATCAGCGCGAGACAGTGATGGTGCATCATTCACGCCATCACCAGTCATAGCCATGAAAGCGCCGCGCCGGCGCAGCGCTTCAATCATGCGAGTTTTGGTGTCAGGGGCGCATCGGGCGATAACAAGCGGCAGCTCTTCAAGTGCATCAATCTCTGCGTCCGTCATCTTGTCGAACTCTGTAGCTTTCTGCACAACAGACTGGGCGATCTTTTCGGGAAGCACACCGAGGTTCTTGGGGATAATGCCGACTTCCTTCGCAATTGCCTTGGCAGTCTCAGGATGATCTCCAGTGAGCATGTGAACCTTGATACCGGCCTGAGAACATTCTCCAATCGAGGGTTTCGTCTCACGACGAGGAGGATCGTAGATGCCAGCCAGGCCGAGAAAAATGAGGTCCCGCTCAACATCATTGCGGAGTGCCTCGTCCTCTGCTGCACAGGTAGACTTCTTCGCGACAAAACGGCCGTCCCAGGGGCGATAGGCAACGGCGAGGACACGCTGACCCTGAGAAGCCAGATTATTCATTTGACTCAAGACGGATGCCTTCAGCTCCTCTGAGATGAGCTGCTGATGAGCACCAGTACCAACATAGGTGCATAAATCAAGGACACGCTCAACAGCGCCCTTGGTAAACACCATGCTCTTTTTCGTCTCAATGATGGAGCCAGTCTCGCCTTGGGGCGCGTCATAAATGACGGACATGCGTTTGATAGAGCTATCGAAAGGATATTCGGACAGCTGCTTCCAACCTTTACCCTCAAGAGTCTTTTTTCCTTGACTGAATCGGTGGGCAAACACCTGAAGGGCAACCTCAGTCGGTTCACCAGTGGTTTTCCATTTCTCCTCGTCTTCATCATAACTAACAGTGGCGAGGTTGCAGAGAGCAGTCGGCAGGAGGAACGCTTGAAGCTCATCGGTCATTTCGGTCTCGGGCTCCGCCTCAACCTCCTTTTCGCGAGCCTTGAGGTTCAATTTCTCCTCAGGAACGTCAAAAGTGAGAACAGCAGCACTGCGCTCTTTGTCATAATCGCGTTTAGGTTCTTCCTTTTCGGCAACAGGCTCGTCCTTGCTCTGATAATAGGTGATTCGACCCTTGGTCGGGTCATTGGGTTTCTGTGATTCGCGGACAGTGTAGATGTGGGACGTAGGAATCCAGGCTTGGCGGACAATCATAGCACCTTCAGTCAGAGTGCCAGTCTTGTCTGAGCAAATGTTGGTGACACCTCCCAGCGCCTCAAGAGCAGACAAGTCACGAACTACCACATTGGCATGTCGCATAACGGTCACAGCAACAACCATTGTGATGGTCAGGACGCTGATTTTACACCAGTTAGAATTGTCGGACAGATGTGAGAGGAAAGATAATTTGGACTTACGCGACCAATGATTCGGGAATAATGGCAATGCCGAGAGATGTGGCGTAAATAATGACTTCATTTGTTAGGTTGAACTGGTTGACTCCAAACACAACCATTGCAAGAATGATGGCACAGCCGAACAAGACATAAGCCAGTGCAGACAACTTTCGCTGCAACGGAGTACCTTCAGTCAGTCCCAAAAACTTGCCGATAATGTCGTATGTTCGCTTCGCCAGGCCCACGACAGGCTGTTTTTTCCCGTACTTTCGCCAGTTCATGGAGCGCCCGGCTTTTCGCTGCTTCTTTGATGTAGATGCCGCGATTTTTCCGACTTCAGTTACCATACCAGTAGCAGTGACAATCCCACGTCCTCTGCCCTTTCGGACGACGGTTGTGGCATATGCCATATTCACTCGGTCACCAATGCCAACTTCGTCCTCGGAAGTGGCAGGGTTTTCGCCACCCGGAGCAACGATATCGTTGTCGGTAAGTTTTTCGACGGGAATAGACTCGCCGGTAAGCTGAGCTTCCTCGCATGCGAGGTTCATTGCCTCGAACATTCGGAGATCCGCAGGTACAGTGTCACCCATCTTGAGTAAGACAATGTCACCGGGCACAACGTCGGGACTGGGAGTTTTTAGTTATGGTGCACAACAGTTGGGTTTTATCTTCAGAGGGCTTCACAACGTACTTGGAAATGACTTGGGTTTTACCATCTCGAAGAACCATGGCACTGGGTGAAGATAAAGCGCGGAGAGCATCCATGCGCTTTTCGGCACGGTACTCCTGCCAGAAACCAATGGTGACATTGAGGACGATGACGAAGACAAGGACACCGCCCTCAATGTAATCCTTGATGCCAATGCTCAGAGCCATGGCAAAAACTAGAACGATAATCATAGCATTGAGAACCTGCTTGGTCAGAATCTTGTACCAAGAGATTCCTTCGCCAACGTCCAGCTCATTTTTGGGATATTTCTGCTGCAGCTCATCAACTTGAGCTGATGTAAGACCTTTTTCGGTGTCGGTATGTAGGGCCTTCGCCGTCTCCTCCACGGAGAGAAGGAACGGGTGCTTTGGAAATTTAGCCATTGTCACAGGACAGTCAGTAAGAGCAGGATTCGCCGTTGCGCTGCTCAAATGGGAGGGACAGAGTAGTGAAGGCCCGAGTATGATTCATAGACGGTACGGTCGGCGTTGAAGTCGCCACAAGGAGGCTAGGGTATATAGAACTAACGAAACATCGCGACCCTCTGGTGAGGATGGTGTCTTTCGATGAGGATCTTATCAAAAATAGCTCGGTTATCCCGATACAAATAGATGTGCTTGATACTGAGTTGGAGTCTAAATTCAACGTGTTGACCATTGGACGTCAATAAGGGACATTGACTACAACCGAGGGTAGATAGTTATATAAGTACTTGTCAACCAACTCCGGTCCGGCGGATCTCCCATAGCTGCGTGTTGAGGGCTGGCATCAAAAGGTAAACCAGAGGCAATGCCAAGACGAGGAACTTGTCAACGACGTGGGGCAATTGAGGTTTCTGATGAATAATAGTGCTTGGCATGACCTCCATCTTTCAATGGCTGACCTGCGAGTCATAGTTAGTTCATCAACTGCGCAGTAGCCCTTTTTTCCCCGTCTTGCCTATTCAGCCAAGGACGATCTGAGATCCTGCGAGCAGCATCCATAGATGTGTGGGTGATGGTGGTGGGCCGCTCCGGGTCAAGCATCAAGAAGACAAGAACCTGGGGCGAACATGAGGGCTGGCGACGGCTCATGCAGATATGGAGGCTCCTACGGGGCAATGAGAAGAAACAAGAAGTGTGGTGCTTGTTGAAAATTGGCAGCGAGTGACAGTATGCACGCAGACTTCTTAAGGATGACGGTAGAATGGACGCAAGCTGGGCCGCACAGTCCTTGAGTTCCTCACGGAAAGTTTGAATGCAGAATACAGAGGGAAGAACTTCCAATGATGAGTTTAATAAACTATTCTGCAGCAGGGAGGGTGGGGTCGGCTTCAAACGGCAGCTGCACATCAGCACTATTGCCGCCAAGACAGCCTCATTGCCTGCCCAGGTGGTGGGTGGGTGGTGGCCTGGTTGCCTGGCAGGTGGTAATTACGCATCGGACAGCTGCAGGGTGCACTCGACAGGTGCACAAAATACCCGAGACGACCATGTCCGGCTGGGTATCTATTTCTCTCGACCCTGAAGCATCTTTTAACTGTGTTTGTCGAATTAATGAATATACTGGGGTCGCACTTTGAGCTGCTGGTTTCGATTCCGTTGCTGATATAAGTCGACGATGACGCCCAGACATGGCTTTGCCAAGGTCGACCACAGCCCAGAGTCCCGCCTCCTGCCTCCTGCCTCTGTCATCTCGACGACTTAGGTTTTCTTTCCTGCCAAGCACTTGCTCCCTCTTGGCGACACGCGTCGTCCAGTCGTCTTAAGCATTGCGGCTCTGCCAAGAGTAGAGCATGTGTTTGTTGCATGCAAGCATCCGAGGTGCCCTTCTCGCTGCAGCCATTGTGACAGCCCGGTGCCGCCGGGGAGGCAGCTTATCTTGGTAGTTCCAGTGGCTGCAGCGGAGATGCGACGATTGCAATTGCAATGTAAAGCCAAGTGCCTACTGTATCAGCGACCTCCAGCGCCAAAGTAGGGCTTATTGCGAGCAGATGATCTGGCCCCTTCGGTGGCCCGACATGTTGGTAAAATGGTCACTGCCAAAGACAGTGGAAGATTCGAGAGCGACGCCGCTTACATACGACATTGTGGACACACACACGCAACGTGGCAAGGAAATGGCTGAGATGAGGAACCACACGCGGCAGAACTTGTCTACACTTGGTAAAGGCCAAGGCTGAGGAACTTGTCGTATCGTTCGTGAGTCATGACAGCCTGCGCTAGAGACGAATATTAGCCATATGCAGACGAAAATGATTAAACAGACTTCATGTCCAGCTACGCCATGGGGTTTCAGCTGCTAAACTGCATTTTGTATCGCAACCATAAATTAGATCCGTCTATTTCCGTAATCTGTGCGTTCCATTCTGGATTTATATCCAAGCCGACCGAGACATTATGCACAGTATTTACAGTCTCGGCCTTTCCCCCATTATATACGCCGGACAAGTCATCACAACAAGTTGAGGAAGATACACAAAATTGCACCAAGCGCAACGGTGCCCACGCCAGGCGTCAGGAACGCAATGGTGCTGGAGCTGTCGGGGTTGTTGCCAGTAGCGCCGAAGCCGAGATACCACGATCCAATATCCGTCAGCTTGCCGTTTCCGTTGAGGAAAGCGGGATTGGCGCCCACGTTGGAGTTTGTGGAGCGGAATGCACCGAAGTACGAATATCGACCTAGGTAGTCAAGTTTGTTGAAATAATCTTCTGTCTGGTTGAAGAAAGCTTGAGTATCCTGGAGACCCTTGCGGGCATATGCGTACTCCGTCACCCAAATCTCAGCATCGGGCCATCTGAATGGAGCATATAATCGTCAGTCACGCATGAGTCCGATCTATGGCTTTTGAGGCAATTCATTCCTGTCCATCTCTTTGTCCAGGCTTTGCGGAGGACAGGGAAAAGGGCGGAAGGGCATGAAAAAAATATTGGAAAACAAATGTGCGACTCGGGGTAGGACTTACGTTGCCCTGCGCTCGCCAATATGCGAAGCCAGTCCGGCAAAGTTATCATACCAGTGCACAGGGAGGAAATTCCACGTGCAGTTCTTCTTCTCGTTGCTTGTGCTAACCAGCGCGGAGCAGTTGCCCAAGAACTGCTTCAGCCACGGCAAGCCGTCCAATCCACCACTGCATGCCGGCAGGCCGAGCTTCACGCCCATCTCGCCAAGAGGCTCAAAGTTGGCAACCCAGGCCAGGGCCGCGTCTGCAGGCTTGACGTTGCTGCCGCCGTAGTTGGGGGTGGTGTCAGGCTCGTTCATGCCCAAAACGTGCGTGATCTTGGTGCCGCCGCTGATGAGCTTCTTCACGTCGCTAAGAAAGGTCGTATCATTTGGGTTGGCGCCGACTCCCCACATCATGGGCACGAACTCGAACTGGTCTTGCGAGATTGACGAGAAGACCGGGGATGGCAGACTCTGGTAGTTGTAGTACCAACTTAGATCGCTTCTGGGTTGCACCCAAATCTTGTTATCCTGGGGATGATCGGGATTCGGTGTGTAGCAGAGGCCGCGCTTGCCTGAGGCGGCTGAACAGAGTCCTGCCAGAGGGACCAGCTGCGCGATCCATGTTGAAATCTTCATGGCGATGATTCTGGGAGAAGATGAAGATGAGACGGACGGGCTGCGCGGGAAGTGGGCTTGTAGGATTGACGTCCGGTGCGAGATGGGCTGTGTGCAGAATTCGTGACTAGTATTATCGTTATTTCTCTGTTTGGCACCCGTATAAGCACTCTTATTAAGATTAATTGCGATGTAAAAAGAAAAAGACAAAAAAAAAAAAATAATAATAATAGGAAATTAGATCTGGTCCTTCGCTTTGGCCGCCACCTCGTGGTGATGGGCGATGCACAAGATGCTTCGTTGAAGGAAATCCGGCAGCGACATGGAAAATAAAAGAAAGAGAGAATGAAAACGCAAATGCGAATGGATCAAGCCCCCCTGGGTCCATGGTCTTGAAAACGATAGCATGCAACGCAGACATAAGGCTAAACAACTACCTAATCAGCAACAAAAAGCAACAAATCACCCAAGTATCGACGTTTCACTCAAGCCGGAGCTTGGGCCCCGCCCAACCAGAGGTTCAGCTCTAAAATTATAATTATATCAACGGACTGCGGCTGGCTGGACCGATACGAGTGGAGATTCCCTTCGAGCTGCAAGTCACAGGCTCCACTTTCGAGCAACACGACGTAAGCAATTGGCAGTGCAGAAAACAGGCCCCCCAAGCCCCCCTAAGCCCCCCTAATTCACAGGACACAAGTATCTAGGTACTTTCTCTGTAGTGGACTCTACGGGTATTGGGAAGTACTCTTTGCCTCGTCTCTCGTCTTGTCCGGCGGTCGGCCGATCAGCCAGGTAGCACCTAGGTAGGTACCTACCTATGAAAAGCCGAAGTCACATTTCCTATCCCTTCCTGTGAGTTGGCCGCGCGGATGCCACACCGCCCAGGACGACAATTGCTCTTGGACGCGAGATGCACCGGAAAACGAGGCCTTTGGTCTTGATCGAACAGACTGCCAACTCTTTCTTGTGCAGTGATGGCTTGCAACCCGTTTGGCGAGAGATGGCATCCCAGTACTGTGGTTGAGCTAGCGACCGCGCGAGCTGACCGAGCAAAGTAAAAGCAGCCTGAGGCGCTGTTCGGGATGCGCGGGAGGCAGCCCGGGTCACGTGGCCTTGCGATGTTGTCAGAGCAGTTCCAGTTCATCGAGATGCGATCCTGCAACCGTGACTGCAGACGGGATGCATCGTAATATTGCACATTGTTGTAAATTACGTGAATTGGAAATAATGACGACTGCGTGTAGTTTTTGCCTCAAGTCATGACGACCGAAAGTTGCTTCAATTATGTTCGCGAGCCTCGCAATCGGCCAAGTGAATTTCTCAAGTTATCCCCGGTTCGGAATAATTGTTCGGACAATGATGAGTGGGAAAAATCGCAACGGATGCCCGGTGGAAGCAAGTGGGCGCGGGCATCTCGGGTGCTGTAGACTTGAGAGCAGGCCAGCGTATTAGGGCTGATAATGAAGTTTAGTACATAAGCATCAATGCCGTTCCTTCCACCGGAGGCAAGAGGCAGATTAAGGAAGCAAAGCCGACACATTGCCTCGGCCTAGCCCCACGCCGGAGCTGCCTCGGTTTTAGGTGGCGCCGGTTCCGACAGCTCCGCAAGATTCACCGCAATTCCAAAAAATCGGGAAAAAAAAAAAAAGGAAGGATCAAACCAAAATTACAGGTCGATTCTTGTGTATAACTATAGATATTGTTCGAGACTCCCCTTGATTCACGCACTCACTACAATGGCTGTCGAACGCATCGGTTCCATCATCAAGCACCTGGCCCCAGGGTCATCGCTCAATCAAATGTAAGCTGTCGCTCGCTCGAACCGCGCATATGTCATGTCGCCCACCTGCAGCCTTTGATGGACACGTTACACTGACACAGCATCATCTCTTCTGCAGGCAGTCCAAGAACCCTGATGACATCGTCATCACTCTGGCTGTTCGAACGCCCCTGACCAAGGCACACAAGGGCGGCTTCAAGGACACCACGCTCGAGTACATGATGTATGCGCTCCTGAAGCAAGTTCGCGAGCGCAGTAATCTGGATCCTGCGCTGGTGGAGGATATCTGCTTCGGAAATGTAAGCAAGTTGTCTCCGTTCTTCTCTGCCTTTTTTTATCCCAAGCAAAGAGCGGAGGGGAATTGAACACCCGAATCTTGTTGCCAAAAACTTTCAACTGACGCATTTTCAAACCGCGCCAAGGTCTCGGATGGCAAAGCTGCGTACAAGCTCCGCGCCGCTTCCCTCGCCGCCGGCTTCCCCAACACCGCCGGCGCCAGCACTGTGAACCGGTTCTGCTCTTCCGGTCTGAAAGCCATTGCCGACATTGCACACTCCATTTCGCAAAACTCGATTGAGATTGGCATCGCCGGCGGTGCTGAGAGCATGTCCGTTGGCGGCGACCGTCTCGAGGCCCCCTTCGATGCTGACGTCATTGTTGCCAGCCAAGAGGCCGAGGACTGCATGCAGCCCATGGGATGGACCAGCGAAAACGTCGGCCGCGACTTCAACCTCTCCCGGGAAGAGCTGGACAAGTACTCCGCCGAGAGCTTCCAGCGCGCCGAGGCCGCCCAGAAGGCAGGCTGGTTCGATGACGAGATTGTGCCCATCGCCACCAAGGTTAAGGGTCCTGATGGTGTGGTCAAGCAGGTTACTTTGACCAAGGATGAGGGCATCCGGCCTGGCACCACGGCCGAGGGCCTCGGCAAGATCCGAGCTGCTTTTCCTCAATGGGGTAACTGGACGACTGGTGGTAATGCCAGCCAGGTCACTGATGGAGGTACGTTGATTCTGGCTTGCTGGCCCCTCTTGGCCACTGACTGGCCTCTGGTAACCTTCCCCCTTCTCTCACCATTCGATATGGCTGACATCGTTCTTCTTCCCAGCCTCTGCCGTCATTCTCATGAAACGATCCACCGCCGTCAAGCTAGGACAGCCCATCCTCGCCAAATACGTCGGCTCGACCATTGCTGGTCTTGCCCCGCGCATCATGGGGATCGGCCCCAGCATTGCCATCCCCAAGCTGCTCTCCATCCACAACATCTCCCTTGCTGATGTCGACGTCGTCGAGATCAACGAGGCCTTCGCCACTATGGCCGTCTACTGCCGCGACAAGCTGCAGCTTGACTGGCAGAAGATGAACCCCCGCGGCGGCGCCATCGCCCTGGGACATCCTCTGGGCACGACCGGTGCCAGACAGGTTGTCACTGGCCTAAGTGAGCTGCGTCGCACCAAGAAGAAGATCTTGCTCACGTCCATGTGCATTGGCACTGGTATGGGCATGGCTGGTCTTTTTGTGAATGAGCAATGAAACTGTACATTAGGAGAAATTTTTTCGTCTTCAAGAGTTATTTTATTTTTGTCTGATCTGAATGAAAACTGAAGCGTTGGTTATCCGACTGTCTTTTCTTCCTAATCTGCCTTGCGTCTGCAAGATGCGTACGCAGGAACGTGGGCTGTGGTGCCGATAAAGCGAGACTATCATTCATTGACGAGACCACTGACTATTCTATGTGGTGAATGCGGAGTAGCACCTTTTCGATACTTTCAATCTCGATTCCACTTGGCCGTAATGACGGGTCGGTGAAGCGTGGCTAGCATGTCGATTCCGGTCTACATTCTTGGCGGTGTTTCTTCCAATCTGGCTGAGTACCGGGAAGAGAAGTATCACATGGCGATTAGTGCCATGAGGATTGATCCTTCCTGGTAAAGTCTTGCTCTTGATAAACTTTCGATTCCAAGACAGTCCATCGACCTAAACAGTCGAGCGTCCCCTTCTTGATTCAGCCACTGCATATGGAGACGCTCAACCCAGATGCGCTGCCAGCACCGACTTGCGTTCGACGTCGTACAAGAAAGCCAAACAGGGGTCACCCGGCTGCGCATCCGCGATGCAGAATGCCACATAGCACAGCATGTAAAGGCTGGCTGAAAGCTGAGCACAGGAGACCAACCGCCTGAGCACATTCTTGTCGTCGTACTATCATTTATCAGACGGTAAGACGGAAAGGGTATGCCTAGCCTGCACTTACCATCCTTCAAGGCGTCATCTCAAATGTTCCCCAGCGCAAGGAGAAAAGTCAAGTTTCACCACGGCATGCCACTTTGTCGTCAAAGTGTGCTAGCCGGGGCGCCCGTCTTCCACAACTCGGTTTTGTTTGTCGCACACCAGCTCTTGATGAGAGCGGATCTGCTCGGGTCCAAGTCTTGATCTATGCAGTCTCCCAAACGTCGTTCCATATCAATTATATCCATAATTAAGCCCAGACTCACTATTATATATCTCATCTCCAGAGAACATCGAACCGGCATACGGAGTAAACCTCGATTTTTCCAACCCCATAAGGCCGGGACTTAACGCCGCGCTGTTATAGTACCAAGTACTCCGTATCTCGCGCAATCCGCGATATATTTGCCTACAGACTATCAAACCCCTTTCAAGACTTTATACGATTCAGACAAGCTTGACATGTCTTCGATCATTCCCTAAAAGGGCGCGGTAAGTCCTTTATCGCCAAAGACCGTGCGCCATCCCTCTCTTTATATTCGAAATAGGGACAAACATCTAAGCGGCCTGGACGTATCGAAGCTCAATCGCACGAGACAGATTCACGCCAAAAAAAAAAAAAAAAAAAAAAAAAAAAAAGAAAGTCAGCAACATTGAGGCACCAGGAAAGCATGGCATCTTGATATAGGCGCCGGTACCTTTTGCATCTATCAGTTTCAGAGACGGAATTTGCAGAATTAGGACAGGACAACAGTCGGGGTCTGCGGGTCTGCGTCGATCTCGTGTATCAGTTCGTCACCTGTCGTATCAACGGCCATTGGTGGCTATGGCAATGTCTCGTGAAGAGTCAATATGTTCAGACACATCCTGCTTTGCAGCCCGACATGATGATAGCTTCCAAAACGGCCCGTGCGGTTTTAGATACATCAGATGAATAGCAATCGCGGCTCAGTTGTGATGGAGACATGCTGAGTGAATGTACCAGCTAAACCACATTGTTGCACAGAATGAGGCGAAGCGGTGCTTCAAAAAGGATTCACCTGTTCTTGGGTTGCTGGTATGTAGTGTGCGGAAACATCCCACTTCCGGATAGATGCGAAATAGATCTGGTCTGTTCTGTCTTTATCTGATAAAGCTGTTCATTCATCCGACACGTGCGCCTGGCACATCTACTGTGGTACATCGAAGATGTTCGGGAAAAATTCAAAAGGATCCTGTGAGCCATTTTACTCACTTTGCTCGGGGCTGTAAGCTGGCAGGAGTGTGAGCCGTACGTTGCATATGCATTATACATATTCCATCCTGTCCGCTGTACGCAGCACAAATCATTCTTCTGTTATGACCTAGTAATCATGTGCATCTCGCCACTATGTGTCATAGTCACACCGCGACTGCAAGGAAACGCCCTGTGGTTTATGAACTCGATAATACGTCGGCCCTGTGACAGATCACTTTGATATCCCATTTCTAGGGTTAACACACCTCGATAGGACTAGCAATGCAAGGATACGTAGTTTAGTCATGAGTCCTATTCCCAGCCTTGGAGCTTCGTTCGAATCATGCGGATAGACACGCAGTCTCGCTGTGGGCCACTGAGCATTCTTCCACTCTACATAGGTTATGGGCCGCAATGACCGCCATTTTCAGCCTGCTCCAAGTCATCTCACATAGCCTCTTTACATTCTAGTCGCCGTCCAAGGCGCGACACCTGATCTGTAGTCGTTTAGTGGTAAATCAGGTCACCGAACTAGCTCGTAGCCGTCTTGATATGACCCGTGCGAAAATCAAGTGGAAGCCCTCCAGCCGCAACCAAGTACTGCGGCGACCATGTCCCGCCACCAGTTTATTGATATCAAATACATTAGTGGAACTTGGGCTCCCTTATCTCTATGGTGCACACTCAAGGTTTTTGGCCATACACCACATATCTGTGATGGGTCAGTACCAGGATAAGATCAGAAGGTGTGTACGGTGTTACTCACATAGGCCACCAAGCGTGGACGCGCTTGTCCTTCATTTCTCTCCTCACATTGGCTAAAAATACTTCCACTCGTTCCGCCGACCATCCCAAGCAGCGTGTGAACAATGCCAGGCTCAAACCGGAGAGCCCACCGGCGATGTTGTGGTAGCTCCAGAAGCCTAGCGCCTTGTTTAGCTTCGTGAACATACACTCGGCAATTCTTGAAGCATATTCCATACCGAGGTCTCGATAGTGCTGTTGCGCCGGCCATGTATTTGTGGGCCATTTATACACGACCTCTGTCACGTTTATGAAACCGGCATCAATCATCTGTTGCTTATACCTCAGGGCACTATCAGCATAGCGTTTGAGTATTTCGCAAGCTTCAAGCATGGTATTTCCCCACAGTTTGATGGCTGAGTCCTCTGCCATGGCCCCATCACTGCATTTCGGTGTTAAAACAATATCCTGGAGTTCGATCCAGCCGCCTGGTTTCAAGTTATCAAAGCTTTGCTGGATAAATCTCGGCCAATCGCCAATCGAGCCGACGAGCATGCGACCAAAGACAAAGTCGAAAGGCTGCGGATAGGCCCAATCCATCTCCAAATCATCTATTATAAAGGAGACATTCGGTGGAACACTAATATCTTATTTAGTTATCCAAAACGACAAGTAAATTATAGACCTCGCTCACAATGTGGGTTGGATAGGACTAAGATCGACCCCAAGGACCTATTCTGCATAAGTGACATCGCAATATACTCGGTCAGCTGATTTGATTTACCTCAACATGTGGTAACTTGTCACCTGGAGAAACCAATCAAGTTAGCTTGTTGAATTGCGCTAAATTGTGAAGGTTATCATGCAGTACCCATGTCGATAGCCCAGACTCCGGTCCCCGTGCCGGCATCGAGGACCCTATTAATTTTGGTCTCATCGAGGGGACACTCATATATCTTGCCACCGAGTGTGAGCGTAAACAGGTGGTGCTGTAGATCTGGGATATCGTTAACGTTGAGTGATTGGATGATTCTTGCCAGCCATGATGGCATTTTTCGGGTGCATTCCACAGTAAATTCGCAAAAGAATGGGCACAAAATTAGGGAGCGAGAAGGGCGCGGCTTACCCAGTCGATCCTGCTCAGCCTTTGATATTCATGTCAGCAGTCTCAATAGATAGAGTACTGTGTCTAAGATGAATTCGATCATTGAAGAGAACATGCGCCATGACCAGCATTTCTGCCAGGATTTACCTCATCGTTCGGCAGGACATAGTTGACTATCAGGTCGTTGTTAAGTCATACACTATCCCGAGACCTACCTGACCACGACGAAAGATGGATAAACTTACTAGACTCTAGGTAAGAATGATACGTTCGTCCATTCTCCTCTCGATACTGCAGGATGCTTGAGCGTAAAGAAGTTGTTATGCTAACATCATCTTCCTGTCTTGTCGTCAGAACGAGATCAGCTGTTGAGAAACACGAGGCTTCTCACTCCTAGGGCCGAGTCTGCATCTGATTGGTCATCTTGCGCCGGCAAAATCTAGTGTGCAGATCTTGATCAGCATGAACCATGGTTGGCTTGAGAGATAAGCGAGATGATGAGACTACCTCGGGTTCAGGATGCAACTCGCTTCCCATGGCAGAATCAGCAGCACCTGAGTGACCGACGTCATCCGATTTGGATACTGATGTCTGGTCCGCAGCTCCAGCTAAGGGTTTCGCCAAGCCAGGCTGCTCGTGGCTCATGATGGGTGCTTAACACAGATGGTGTCTGAGGCTGACGGGACAAATATATGTTGAATATTGGCAGCAAGGTTGCGTATAGGATACACTGTGCGATGCCTCACTAAGACGGACACCCAGAGATGGAAAAGAGTAGAAAGCGAAAAACTAAAGACTGCAGTTCGAGGCAGTGGAAATCAAAAAGGTTAAAAAATTTCAAGTCGACATATGGCAGGATGCAGAGTCCAGACCTTCCGGGCCGTGTGGAACATCTCGGTTGCGAGGGTTCAGATTTTACTCGGACGGGCGAGATGCAAAGCGGTGGGAACAACGAACCATCCATCAGTCAGTCACGCGATTAAATATTTAACCGGCTTGTCGCGACTCGCGAGCCACGCTCGATTGACCTCTTCGGCTGCCAACGACCAATAATGCAATTGAAGCCCAACTTGAATCCTGACTTTTTGATGAAAAATACATGGAAATATAGACAATCAAAGGCCGTAGGACGTCGTATAATGTATTCCCTCCTTCTTTTTCAACCATACATTGCCGCCGTGAGGGCATTGATTCGATTTGAACCGTCAACAGTTTGCTGGTGCTCCATGCTGTAAAACTGCAGTATGCTGCAGTATCGCAACATTGAAAGGGAAGGCACGATGGATGATGAGCTACTTGAGAAACAAACGACCCAAGACCATGTGAGGAAAATAGACAGGTACCTAGGTAGTGAGCAGTGAGCACGTGAGTGGCAATTTAATTAGGCCGGCCAGTGCGCCAAGACACGAGCTAGATGTAGTTTTGATGCTGAATGTAATATCGGTAAAGGTTTTTCATTGAGCAGTGTGCGCAGCATTAAAATATAATAACATGGTAGGAAGACAGATGTTATGTACCTAGGTAGGTATTTACGCGTACTTGCTAACCTGTTAGGCAGACGAGCAGGGCCTGTGATTGGCGCACGCAGCCACTGAGTTGGGCTGCTAAGCTCGCTGTAGCTGGGCCAGCTGAGGCCTAACTTACATCCCTAAGGTACCGTACCAGACCTCAGGAGGTACGCGTAGCCTGCAGAACTCCGTAGATTCTTAGACGGCACTGGTCGCGCCTTCCGTAAGTGAAAACTCTTGCTTCGATAATAAAGGTGCACGAAAACAGGCATGCTAGTCGCAACCTTCGGCTGGTGCAAAAGGTAGCTCCTGCACCTCCTGCACCTCCTGCACCTGCCGTGATCCATGTCGATTCGATAAAGTGTGTGGGTTAGCGCTGTCCTCTCCATCCTTGTTCATCCCTTCACCCGTCCTAGCTCGAGACACGATTCTTTTATTGTCTGAGCTGTTTGTTATTTATATATCCGTATATCCTGAGGTGTTTGATCGTGCTATGGCCAGCTTGCAGATGATGGGTGTTTTTTATCTCTCATTTTTCTTTTTCTCTTGACAATTCCTTCAGCGACCAGCCCTCCTCCTCCATCCATCCCGCTTGCCCATGCAGACGTCCAGCAAGGAGGTCACTCCTCAGACCGCGACCCATCAGGGCAGAGGACAACGGCAGAACCAACAGATCGGGTAATAAATAATAACGGTGCGCGGCACCTGTGCCGTGCCCGTTTAACTATTCCAGCAAATATGCTCGACTTCCTGCCGGCCAGCTTTCTGACTCTGGACTGGTCCCTCGTCAGCTGCATCCAACTTGTCCTCGCTACAACTTTTCTAGCTCTCGTCGCCTCAAGCTTGCGCCAGTGGTTCCGACTGCGCAATTTCAACGGCCCTTTTCTTGCCAAATTTTCTCGTCTGTGGCTTTTGCAAACCGTGGGCAGCGGTAAGGCCTACTTGCATTTCTGGAACGTAACACAGAAATACGGTTCGTACCGTGACTCCGCCGTTCCACCCAACTCCCATGTCAGGTCACTGTCGTGTGCACCGTCGTGTCCACCTCAGGCAAGAGACAAAAGACTGACGCTTGACGCTTGACCGAGTAGGCTCTATTGCTCGCGTTGGACCCAATGATTTGATCACGAGTGATCCCGACCTTGTGAAGCATATGTATGGTGTGCGCTCTGAATACACACGATCAAATTGGTATTATGGTATGCGATTTGACCCAAGTAAGGATAACTTGCTGTCACTGCGAGATGAGGACGACCATAAGAGTCTGCGCGCCAAGATGGCCGCCGGAGTAAGTAATTGCTTGATGCATTGTAATTTCTTTTATTCTGTTGCAACAACGCCGCGCCCGTCTGACTGGTCACCTATTAGTACTCCGGTCGCGAAATCGATTGCCTGGAGGCCAAGATTGATCAGAATATCATGCGTTTGACGCATTTGCTAGGCAAGTATGCCGACAAGGGGGCCGCCGTCGATTTTGGAAAGAAGACGCAGTATTTTACCCTCGATGTAATTTCAGACATTGCATTTGGCGCCCCCTTTGGTTTCGTAGAAACCGACTCTGACGTCTACAAATACATTGAGACCACGGAGAAAACACTGCGAATGGTGATGGTGACCACTGTTGTTCCTTTTTTGGTCACAATATTTGCATCTCCGTTACTCAAGCCCGCATTTCCATCCGAAAAGGATGTTCTTGGGTTTGGGAGGGTGATGAGGTATGTTTGACCCAACCGCCGTTTCTTATGTCTTCCACAACTATGCGCCATGAGCACGACGTGCAGAGATGCTGACTCTCCGAACACAGCATGGCCAAACAAGTAGCCGCTGAGCGCTACGGACCCCAGAGAAAGGTTCAAAAAGACATGCTTGGCTCATTTGTAGCACACGGCTTGATGCAGCATGAGGCTGAATCCGAAATTCTACTTCAAATGTGCGATTTTGCCTGCTCCGATGCCACGAAGGTTTTTTATTTCATTTCAAACGCCAACTAACACGACTGCCTTTTGTAGCATTGCCGGCTCCGACACCACCGCCACGGCCATCCGGTCGACAATGCTCCACATCATGACGAGTCCGAGGGTGCTCACCAATCTGCGCGCAGAAATCGAAAGCGTCGAAATCAGGACTCCAATCATCAGTGATGCCGAAGCCCACAATTTACTCTACCTACAAGCTGTAATCAAGGAAGGGCTCAGGATCTTTCCTCCGGTCGCTGGGCTGATGGCTAAGCAGGCACCTCCCGAGGGCGACCACTGGAACGGCATATTTATTCCTGGAGGAACCCGCATCGGCTCCTGCGCGTGGGGAATCTTCCGCCGCCAAGACATCTGGGGTGACGACTCCAACGAGTTCCGTCCCGAGCGGTGGCTGGAAGGCTCGCCAGAGTCGTTACGCTCCATGGAGAGTGCCCTAGACCTCATTTTCAGTCACGGTCGATGGCAATGTCTGGGACGACCGATTGCTCGGATGGAACTGAACAAGATATACGTGCAGGTACGAAGCTCGCAGCGTCTTGTCCATCCCCATCCTAAGCAGCTGGCTGACATATTTCTGGTCAACAGCTCCTCCGCCACTTTGAATTTACTATATGCGACCCCACGAATCCGTGGACAATCTTCAATTGTGGCATATTCTCACAATCTAACTTCAGAGTCCGGGTCGAGAGAAGAAAGATGTAATACTCTTATTGTTAAAATTGTATTTACATTCCGCTTGAACACAACTAGCGAACATGATGAAAGGACACGACGCGACGACACCAGAAACGACGTTTGACCGGGCTTGGATATAGCAGTGCGCAAAAAGTAGTAACAATTTCGAGTTTAGTCTCTTGTTGTAGTTTACATGGTATCCGATATGTTTGGTGCAGGCGTATTTGTTGCGATTGTCTTATGCAGTTGCTCATCATAATCGATGGATGATATCTATCACTCTGGTTTTAAAATATTATTTCATCTCTGTCCCATGTTGACTTTTGACAAATCAATTGGGCTTTTCTGTCGGCCGTATGCGCTATAAAGACTTATCCCTTCTTACTCTGTAATCCAGCCTAGTACCTTCCAAGAGCCCCATGCCCCTCCTTCCGGACGAAATGTGGCGGCGGGGTTGATCGGCCATGTCGCGCCGCGCCGCATCTGAATTTTTGCGACAAGGTAGTCAGTCCTGCAGCAGCAAACAAGCCAACATCATCAGCTCGCTCGTCGCTGTTCCCTTAGCTCATCTTGCCTTCTCCTCTTACTTGCTTGCAGGAACTGTAGGACACCTTTGCTCACCACGCTGGCGACGGACCGCCGCCATGCCTCGCGATCCGCTCATCGGCCTGGTAGGCAAGCCGTCTGCCGGGAAGAGCACCACCCTCAACAGCTTAACAGATGCGTCGTCCAAAGTCGGTACGTTTCTCACCATATTTTGGTGCATACAGTCTTCGCCCGTCTTTTCAGTCTGCTCTCCCATGTTGGAGAAGAACTCGTTCTCACTGTTTCTTACCTCACAGGCAACTTCCCGTAGGTCCCCTTTCCACCCACCCCCGTGCAACATGTATCACGATCCAAGCTAGACGTCTCACCGTGGTAGCTTCACAACGATCGACCCCCAACGAGCAATAGGCTACCTCCAGATCGCCTGCGCCTGCGCACGGCACAGCATTTCAGACCGATGCAAGCCTAACTACGGCTCCTGCGAGGCCGGCCGTCGGTCGGTCCCCATTGAGCTACTCGACGTGGCAGGCCTCGTGCCCGGCGCCCATCAGGGCCGCGGCCTGGGCAACAAATTCCTCGACGACCTCCGCCACGCCGACGCCCTGATCCACGTCGTTGACGCATCGGGCACCGTGGACGCCGAAGGCAAAGAAACAAGGGGCTATGACCCCTCCGTCGACATAGCGTGGCTACGAGGCGAGATCGTGGCCTGGATCCTGGGGAACCTCATGCAGCGGTGGCCCAGCATGCGAAGACGCCACATCGCCGTCAAGGCGACCGCCCTCGAGACCCTGCAGGGCCAGTTCTCGGGCTACGGCTCTACATCAACGGTTGTAGCCCGCGCGCTGGACCGCTCTGGCGTCAAGGCACCGCTCGAGGAATGGTCCGACGAAACGGTGGAACATGTCGTGAATGCCTTCGTGGACGAGAAGTTCCCAACCGTGATTGCGCTCAACAAGATAGACCACCCTGATGCGGATAAGAACATTGCCAAGATTGCCAAGATGCAGGATCCGAACACGATCGTGCTGTGCTCCGCCATCTCGGAGATTTTCCTGCGCAAGATGGCGAAGCAGGGGTACATCAAGTATGTCGAAGGGAGCGAGTTCATCGACACCAGACAGGATCTCATTGAGCAAGGGGATCCGTCGGGGGGAGGGCTGAAGGAGCTGGACGAGAAGAACCGGAACCGCATCGAGAACCTCAGGGACATGGTGCTGTACAGGTTCGGCTCCACGGGTGTGGTGCAGGTCTTGTCCAAGGCCGCAGAGCTGCTGGGCTTGGTGCCCGTTTTCCCGGTCAGGAACACAGCGACGTTTAGCTCCGGCGCCAACGAGTCAAAGGCTGTGTTCCGGGACTGCGTGCTCGTCAAAAAAGGGTCGACGGTCGGGGACGTGGCTAAGAAGATTATGGGCGATGCGCCGATTGCGTATGCCGAGGGAGTTGGCGGACTGAGGGTTTCAGAAGATGATGTAGTGGCCGTCGGAAAGAACGATGTGAGTTTTCTCTGCAATCCCCGTCTTGGGGGGGGGGGGGGGGGTTTCCCGTCGCTCCTTGTGCTTGTCTGTTTTTGTTTTTCTTTTTTTTGGGTTTTTCGAATTGTTTTTTTTTTTTTTTAAA
>KQ061716.1:203359-222819 GCA_001008035.1 Atkinsonella texensis | reverse complement strand
CATTCGCGGTGGCTTCTGTCACCATTCGAGTGAGCATTGGCAGGCCATGATGCTCATCTCGGATGCGCCGAGCGGCGCCAAATTCGACGTACCTGGCTATAGCCATGGCCCGCTTCTTGGGCAGGGCCTTGATGGTAGGGATTCTGCTGTTCGTAAGACATTATTAACGCCTGCCAGGTGCCACTGGTCAGTAATGCAGCAACAAATTCAAATGCGTATGCTGCGAATGATGCTTCGAGGAAAGGACGATGTAATTTGAGAAAAGGGCAGTGGTGGGTAAGGTCGTTGCCGGGACGAATGGAGACGGGAGACTTGGCACGCACTTTGGGGCGAGGGGTGGACTTGGAGGACTTGGCTTTTTTCCGTGGAGCCGAGATGTGCGGCTGGCAGGATTCGGCTGCTTGTACATGTACTAAGTACCAGGCAAATAGGAACCAGCCTAAGGTAAGTACTAGGTACCTACCTAGTCGTATGCGGAATGACGCTAAAGGTACAAGGGCCTAGCCGAGGCCCGTTGGCATCATCACACTGGAGTACGCGCAAGTGGGCAGAAGACTGAATCAAGTGCACGATGGGACGCTATCAAGCGATTAGAGGACAATGCTTCTTCTGTCAGGAACTTGAAGCTGGAACAAACAGTTCATGGCAGATGCCACAAATGCCATGTTGCAGGCCGTTGGAATAGAGTGCGTAAACGCGCAGCGGAAACTAAGCCTAAAACGGAAGGCGGTACCTCCAAGTACTAATTTCCCTGCAGAGGTACCTTGATGCTCTTGCCGTCTATACTAGAAATCCACAATAGGGGCGAGAACAATTGCGTAGGAATTGTGCTCGCATTATCCCAGTCAATAATATTTAAACCCGTAAGTCTAGGTGATGCAAAGAGTACCCCATTTCATCAGAATCAAGATCAGTGGAAATAAGATGTCCGTAAACTAGACTGTTTGAAAAGGTTTAAAAACAGCGATATAGCTGAGTACTTTGTGCTAAGGATCATAAACAAACGGCAGGATCGGGATCAGGGCAACACATTATATTTTATCGTTGAATTCAACAATAAAGTTAATATTACAACTCCTACTATTGCAGTTTGTGATACAGCGGGAATCTTGTGTGCTATAGCCGCTAATTGCCCGGAGAGGGAAATGAAATCGGAACGGATCGTCCGTTGTTTTTCTTGCTCAGGAGTCGAGTACAAAGTCGTTCGTCCTCCACTTTACAAGGATATTACAAGGTCCTAGCGTGCTGTAATAATTAATCCATATAATCTCAACTGGCGGAATACTATGGAGCCACTTCAGCACCAAGATAATCCGAGTTGGATACACGTGGATACACCTGAGTATGCTACAGCATGTATTTTAGGGCACTCAGTGCCACCTCTTAGGGAATAGCCAAGCAATTCAATCACATCAGTTGCACTTGTCAGTCAACCTTCAAGCATCAAGTCATCATCCGTTGTGAACAGGCTGCAAAGATGGCTCCGGCTGTCGTCGATATCGATCCGGAGGGAGAAGTATTCATCGTCATCCCCGCCGTGGTCACAACTTTCGAGTTTGAACTTGCAGACGAAGATACGGTAGCGTCTCTGGGGAGTGAGGAAAGCAAATCTCGACGTGCGGGTAGTTCTCAGAGTGATGCGCATGACAAAGGTTAGTGTGATCATCAATATCACCATGCATCCTCGAAGCCTGTACTAATTGATTGCCATGGACAATAGCGGACGACGAGGCTGAGCAACAGTCAGTGCTGCAACTAAGGGTTTCCAAGAAACATCTCATAATGTCATCAGCACGTGCCAAGAAGATGTTTCAAATGAACTGCAAAGAGTCAACGCCTGACGAAAATGGACACTTTCATTGGCATTTCCAACCGGGATTCAATCAGATGGCCTTTGAGATAGTAATGAACATCATACATGCACAGACACACAAGGTACCAGATAAGGTGTCTCTCGATACAGTGGCATATGTGGCTGCCATTACAGATGACTTGCAATGTTATAACGCTGTTAGATTCGTCGTCAACGCCTGGATGCAACCAATCAAAATATTCACACCGAACCAGATATGCCTAGATCTCTGCAGATGGGTTTTGATCTCGTCAGTGTTAAATGAACCCAAGATTTTCGAATCCACAACGTGTCTTGCAATCATGGAATCTACTGGTCCCCTGTCTACGGGTAGAATTCCTATTCACCCCAGGATTATTGGTAAGTTTAGTGCCTTTCCGTGCTCATTGTGTGCGTTCCGTGCTAATGTAGAACAGATGCGGTTGAATCAGAGAGGGTAGAGCTGCTCAGTGATTTGATAGTGGGACTAGAGAACATAGTAGATGATCTCAGCCAGGGTCGTTCCAATTGCACAGTCGAGTGCCGATCCATGTTACTCGGCGCATTGATTCAAGGGATGCGCTCTACCAGACTATCTTCGTCTGCTTTGCCTAAGTTAGTTCATAATACCTCTTTGGCCACCGCATTTAGAACTATCGACAAATTTGAATCACCAGCGATCTACTCGACGCAAATTGAATCTCATTCAATCAACAGCGGATACAAAAGCCGTACATACGACGTGCCACGGAAGCGCAAGCACCCAGGTCATGATGACCAAAACGATGATGACGATGAGAGCCTGTTCAAGCACTCATGTTGTTTAAAAAGTCTCCTCCGCCCTTTGATTGTGAGAATAGAGAATCGAATCACGGGACTTAAGCTCTTAAATTTCTCTAGTATTCCTTAAGTTTGTGAGATCTTTACGACTCTTTATATATTGTCATAAATCTCATCGTTGGGGAATATTAGTACCTGGAACCCCCTGGGGGGGGTGGCTATTGATGGCAGCAATAGGCAAATTGTTTTCTGTTCTCTTTACAGCCCATCCTCGGAGCTCAGAGCCATAGGCTAGTATCAGACATTTAATACCTTTGATTGAATTGGTAGGCATCATTCAAGTGCAAGTTAAACGCCTAGACTGGACTGACTTAACCTAACAAACGACTGGAAATTGAAAGGAACGTTCATGAATGACATAAAAATTCATTTTACGTTCCTCTCCCGGGCAGGCCATGTGGAATGGAACTGCTGAAACCGGTCAAGTGGAAAGCATCGCCTTATGGAGCAGCCCGCACGACCTGAGTGCGCCAGAAACACCGAATCGCCTACACCATTATCGCCGGTCCTAGATTCCGTCCAGAGATATGGACCGCTGAAGATTGGTCGAACTACATTACCGAAAACCGGCCTTGGCTTTGTCGGTACTAGATCCTGGGGCTGTCCGCTGCAGACACTTCCAGTCAAGGGGGTATTGGGTGCCATTTCTGATGGATCTGACAATCCGATTGATTTCTACTTCAGAGAAGCATGCTGGCCGCCCAGATACTTTGAACAGATTACCCTGGTGTATCTGCTTGCCAGGAAGAAGTCTTCGCTGTCTCTTCGCCACAAGCGATCGGAATCGGGATGACAACAGCTAGCTCGACAACATCAAGCAATCAGAAGTCATGGGAGACAAGATTTCACAGTACAGGTATCCGTAGGACTTGTGCTCTAACCCCTTCCCCCCAAAAAAAAGTTTTTTGTAAAACCCGAGCTAGACATCGCCGATGCAAGTGAACGCCTCTGCAAGGACCTCCTTGGTGGTAAACAAACAGTTCCCTATGGGACATTGTTCCATGATGCAATGCTCAACAATGCCTGCGAGAACATACAGGGAAGGAATGAAACGAGGCCTGTCCGACATGTCACTCGTCTGATGGTCGTGTTGGCGGAAACGCTTGGGCCTTCCTTGCGAAGGGTTGGGCTCCTTGCCGAGAGTGTCAATGAGAGCTAGAACAACTCCTCTGTAACCGGAACTCGCCCTCAGCTCGACTATACCCTGGGATTCAGACGCGGGACTTTTGATGAAAATCAGCTCGACAAGATCTCACCGTCTACTGATGATTGGATGGCTGGCCCCCAATCCATCATTATAGCCATGTACTACAATCGTGCATGAATGCCGGGATATCTGGAAAGAGTCCGATTTGCCATCGATCAGTTGCCGTCGGACCTGGACTTTGATGTCCCGGCGTTTTTTAGGCAGCAAACAGAGTCCAGACACTTCACTTACAGAATCGGCGGGGAAGAGAAAGAAAGGTCAGGGTAAGCAGAGGTAGGATATGCATATTTACCAAACTGTCATCACTTGTGATCTGTCGTTGGACCTTGGATTAGTCAAGAATATCCTATTCGAAGGCTTGCAGGAGGCACAGGCGCTGATATTACACTTCAATTAGCTTCAGCGTCACGAGCTGTCTCTGGTCTTAAGCAGAAGATCTGCCCGAAAAGCTCAACAGCCTGTTGATCGTATCGAAAACTGCTCATGACTCGTGTGTAGTAGACATTTCACCATTTGGAGCTACGACATAACACAGTTCTGGCCGATGATAGTCATTTTTATTAGCATCTATGAAACCGTAGGTATTGCACATTCGATGCTTGGTTTCTATCATGTACATTTACTGGCCACAGAACTTCTTGACTGCAGGCAGAACTACCCCTAATGAATGGATTAGGATCATGTAGAGAAAAGATCAAAGAACAGTATGGCAGACTTACTCGTTGCATCGGCCTTGCCGCAGTGAGCGACAACGCAAGGAGTGGCAGCATTTTGGATCTTCTTGAAGTTTTCGGTTTGGCAAGCGCACTTGTAGTCGGTTGGGTGGCAAGTGGTAGCTCCCTTGATGGCATCGGCGAGGCAGCTGCCTGCACACTTGGGAATGTTATTGATGTCCTGGGCCATTACGGCGCCGACGATAGCGCCGAGGATGACGGTGTACTTCATTTTGGCGTAGTAAGTGTGGTTGGGGGTTGTGTTGGGTGTTTCAGAGATATGGCAATGGTCAAGCAAGATGAGTTTGAGGGCTGAGTTACGACTTTCTGGGGAGGAGAAAGTAGGGTTTATATAAGTTGCGAGTCGAGAACTTGGTCCATCGCAAGAGGCACTTGTCCATCATGCCCGCGGCCAAGGCTCTCTGCAGTACCCAAGACACCACCTTCGTCATTACAACAAGCCTCGTCTCTCGTTAACAGAGACAAGAAAGGCCGGTCCACGAATAAGGCGAAGCCTCTTGGGAGCAAGTTGCTAGGTGCGACCACAACCTGGTTGTGTTCCGTAGCACATGCGTACTTGGTTCTGGGAAGGGAAACTGCCGATCGCGTCCACAGCGGCTGTTCCAGTCGACAGGAAAACAAATTTCCTCTGTCAAATGCTTTCAAGTGCGTCACATCGCCGCTGGTCAGTGTCCCCGGGATTTGTATCCTTGCCAGTCATGAGAGGGATATGAGGCCAACGATTCAAAGGATTGCCCCAAAGAGGGGAACAAGTCACGACGGTATCTCAGCGGTTCCAGAGATAATTGCGATCAGAATGTAGTAATTTTCGCAGGCTTTTCTGGGGCTGGATTGCTTGACTAGCAGATTGGACGATGTGCCTTGGCTACGATATGCGTTGGCATATACAAGAAATTGCTAGTGAAGAGAATTTGTATGTTCCAAAACGGAGATAATTATCCACATACATGGGAAGTCTTCTGCCCACAACTGGTATCTTAATCTTCTCATGTCCTGTTTTGTCTCCTCGCTGGCGGGGCTGCAGCCTTTGTGACTGGTTTAGATCGATCGGCCTGCGACTTTTTGCTCGGGCTGGATGATTGTTGGTGGGAATAGTAAACCTGTAGTTACGCAAATCGGCGGTTCACTGGTGTTTCATATTCGGAGCAAACGTCCTATTTGGAACAGCTGTGTGACAAAATCACATCATGGTGTACAGTAGAGACGCCTTTGCCACCGACTGGCCGACGGTACGTCGGGTTGGGTCACCGGCGTGAATTGTTCTGGGTGACGATGATCAAGGTTCTTCAGTCCATCAATGCAGCGTTGCATCGTTGCCTCTTGCATTTGCATTTGCATAACTACTACAGTTAGCGGTCGACAGCTTTTTGGCTAAACTGAGACACTATATACCTTCTTTTTCTTTGTGTTTATTTCATTATCCAGGCATTTACAGGTGTGAAAACCATGGCGAAATATTCAAGGCACCCCGCACTATATGCAATGTTCTATATTCTGAGTACTCTCGTGTTCTTCTCTCGCCCGCTTAATGTCTTCACCAAGGTGGATCTCGCGGCATGCTTTGCTCTGCGAGATGGTCCTTTTCTTAGTTGAAACACCACACACGCTGCGAAGCATCCATTATATATTTGCCAGTCTCTGACGATGTTTGCTTCGTATAAATCTTATCTTGATGACGCTCTGTGGCTATTTCAATCCATTATACCTTCGCTTTTTCACTGCGGCCAAGGCTGCTGTATCGTGCAAGTGCGCGAAGGACTGTCCAGGGCTCATACCAAACTGTTGTCTTGCATCTTCAGCCAAGTCGTGGTAGAGTACCCTCGAAATTTGTCAACTAAATGGCCTCTTAGCTGCTCATAAACGGACGTTTCAAGGTTTGTTGTGAGTCGGCTAAGGTAGGTCGAGGCAGAAGTTGCGCCAATAAAATTATTGCTTCCATGACATGTTTATAGATAATTTTTCTTCTTGGCAGTCCTTGTGTATTGGGATAAGTGCCACTCGACGTCTCCATCTTTGTTCTCTAGCGTGCCTCCCCGAATTTCGAAAGGCCGCATTGTCATTCTAGGCCCAACTTCAGCCAGTTCGATGCTGTCATAGCCCGTTCGGACGAAGACATGATGCCTGACTTCGATAGTATCGTCAATGTTCTTGAATGTGACAACTCGATTGCCCATCTTGTTCTTGCTGGTAATTGCTTCCCTTGGCGGGAAGATATGTTTCAGAATTTTGGCAATGCGGTTCCCCAAAGGTGTTGTGAAGCCGTCCATTATAATATGGGGGTACGACTCGGAGACGGTTCCCCTGACGCTTCCTGGGATGTCATGCCTTAATACCACATTGTGAAGCGAGAAGGATATCGTAGGTCCGTGAGGAAAATGTGACAAGGTCAGAGCAGTGGGTGTGCCACGATGCTCGTGAAGGAGGATTAGATCGGATAAGCCGGCAGACTGAGCTGATTTTACCAGATCAGGAAGAATGAGATTGCCACGATTCAATCTCACGGACGTAGGGAGTAGCAGCCTGACTTCCTTGGCGAAGGCTGATAATCGGGCTGAAGGATCCCTTGAAGTCGTGACTAGTGTCGGTCAGTAAGTAATTTCACTACAACGAGATTCTAGCCTTGCCGTTTCGCCTACCCAAAACACGAGGATCTACGATGCCGGATAACTGTGCATACTCGTCATCAAGATCTAGCTGCTCAGTTGTGCTCAAATCGGGAGCGCTCTCGTCGTACTGATAGTCTTTGCGCAAAGCTTTATCGTTGGCGATGGAAGGATCCAAGGGCTTTCCTGAAGCTAATGAAGCTCGTAGCTTGGCTCGCTTTTCCGCAATCTCGGCATCACGAAGGAGGAGCGCCCTTCGGTAGAGATAATCTCGCCGTTGTCGTGCTTGTTTGCGCTTTGAAAGTCCTAGTTAGAGTGGTGGTCCGTACATGATACACTTTTGTCAAGTCAAGTATGGTGTCTTACAATCATCCTGCTCTGCTATAGAGTCCCTTTCCTTTGGAGATTGTCTTGTTGTGTTAATTCGATGGGTGACCGTCGACGTCGTCTGCAGAATTTATGCCAAGGTCGCATTGGCAATGACCCACTGCAAAAAGTTGCCTTCATTAATCAAACTAGAGCCTAATAAACTTTTTTCATTTTTGGTTATTCCGCGACTTATCGACAAAACAGCCCGCTTATCACGTGGGCGCAAATTGTCCCACTAATAAACTCCGTCGCCGCATCAAGGTCAAGCTTCTCTCCAAGGCGGACGACAGCAAATCTGTGATTTTTCGGAAAAGCACAGGCCCTGTTTGCAATTTTCGTCAGTTCTGACATTTATTTTTTTTCTCTAGCCAAAAGTAATCTCGTTAAGGTAATTGCGCATCTGCCGACTGCAGGCTTTTCTATTTTCAAGACACAAGCTTTGCCGCGATGATGTGAAAACTACAGCACAATTTGGAACCAACGAAATCTTCACCCATCCTGTGCCGAGCCACCTAGAGCTTGCTGCTGCGACGGGCAGACTTTGCTTTAACTCAATACTCGAGACTCACGGTATGTATTCCACATATCTGAGTTAATTTTGGTCTGTTGACAAATACGGGTCGCAAAAACCTGTCACTGCAGGCGTTTTGCATCACTCCGCTTGCCACTTGGCTGACATACGTCTGTGAACAAGACCACACGCCGTGAGCGACCACTTGGTCCCCAACACCCCCGACAAGAAACAACATGGAAGGTGCTTTCACCCATGTTGGCAACCATCTTATCTCCGACTCAGCCGCGGCTATCAAGGCTGGGGCTGATGACTTATCCGCCCTTGACCCTGACGAGAGCTTGCTTTATGGCAACTATGGTCCTGGTCACAGTGGCCGCCGCCGCGCCGATGATGAGGATAATCAGACGGAAGCCTTTGAAGATGACGAGAAAGATAGCCTGAATAGTGTCCCTGTGGACGGTATGAGGGGCCTAAAATTGAAAACTCCCGAGGAGCCAAAAGAGCTACCTGCTCATGCTTGCGCGTAAGCAATGTCGCTCATTACCTGGATATCTGGAAACAATCTACGCTGACACCATGAATCAAGTTACTGTGGCATCCACTCTCCTGCTTGTGTCGTCAAATGCTTGACATGCAATAAATGGTTCTGCAGCGCCAGAGGTACGGGCACGTCGACTCATATCGTCAATCACCTAGTTCGAGCGAGACACAAGGAGGTTCAGCTTCATCCCGAGTCCGCGCTCGGGGACACAGTCCTCGAATGCTATAACTGCGGAACAAAAAATGCTTTCCTGCTTGGATTCATACCGGCGAAATCGGACACGGTCGTTGTGCTTTTATGTCGACAGCCATGCGCAGCAAGCACTTCGAACAAAGACATGAACTGGGATATATCACGATGGGAGCCGTTGATTGAGGAGCGAGCGTTTTTGACCTGGCTTGTCAGCGCGCCGTCCGACGTTGAGCAGCTGCGCGCCCGTCATTTGTCACCCAACACGATCGCCAAGCTGGAAGAAATGTGGAAGGCCGAGCCAAACGCGACTGTTGCAGACCTTGAAAAGGCTTCTAATGTCGACGACGACCCCGACCCGGTGCTCCTACAATACGACGACCCGTACCACTACCAGAACATCTTTGGACCACTCGTGAAAATGGAGTCAGACTATGATAAGAAACTCAAGGAAGCGCAATCCGAAGATGGCCTGACCGTTCGATGGGATTTTGGTCTCAACAACAAGCATCTTGTTAGCTTCAACTTGCACAAAATCGAATCCGGAGATGTCAAGCTCGCTGTTGGCGATGAAATGAGACTTCGGTACAATGGTGAACTCCGGGAACCCTGGGAAGGTGTTGGTTATGTCATCAAAATTCCCAACAGTCAGTCTAACGAAGTTTGCCTCGAGTTACGCAAGACTGGAAATGAGAAGCACGTTCCTACGGACCTATCCCACAATTTCTCCGCCGATTATGTCTGGAAAGCTACTTCTTACGATCGAATGCAGCTTGCCATGAAGACATTTGCCGTTGATGACCTGAGTGTCTCTGGTTTTATTTTCCACACTCTTCTTGGCCACGAGGTTCAGCTGCAGCCAATGCAGTCCAAGCTTCCAAGAAAATGGTCTGTGCCGGGGCTTCCAGATCTCAACCAGAGTCAGGTCGACGCCATCAAGTCTGTGCTTCAGAAGCCGCTGAGTCTTATTCAGGGACCACCAGGAACTGGAAAAACTGTGACCTCTGCCACTATCATTTACCATCTTGCTAAAATCAGTGGCAACCAGGTTCTGGTTTGTGCCCCTTCCAACGTGGCTGTAGATCAACTATGCGAGCGAGTCGACCGTACTGGCCTGAAAGTCGTGCGTCTCACGGCTAAGTCGCGTGAGGATGTTGAATCCTCGGTTAGTGACCTGGCTTTGCATGAGCAGGTTAGAAAGGTGGAGCATAACAGCGAACTTGTCAAACTCTCACAATTGAAGAATGATGTCGGCGAGCTTTCCAGTCAGGATGAGAAAAAATTCAAACAGCTTACTAAAGCTGCCGAGCGAGAAATTCTCAACAACGCCGATGTGGTTTGCTGCACGTGTGTTGGTGCCGGAGACCCCCGATTGTCCAAGATGAAGTTTCGAAATGTGCTCATTGATGAGTCTACCCAGTCGGCGGAGCCCGAGTGCATGATTCCCCTTGTTCTTGGCTGCAAGCAGGTGGTGCTTGTAGGAGATCACAAACAACTGGGCCCGGTCATCATGAATAAGAAAGCAGCCAAGGCTGGCTTGAACCAGTCTCTATTCGAACGACTTATCCAGCTTAACCTTGCACCGATTCGGCTCACCACGCAATACCGAATGCACCCATGCCTATCTGAATTCCCCTCAAACATGTTCTACGACGGCAGCTTGCAGAATGGCATCACCCACGAGCAACGACTCAGGAAGGATGTTGATTTCCCATGGCCAATCGTAGAGACGCCCATGATGTTCTGGTCAAACATTGGCCACGAAGAAATCTCGACATCAGGAACTTCCTACCTCAACCGCACGGAGGCGTCCAACGTCGAAAAGACGGTTACTCGATTCTTCAAGGCAGGTGTTCAACCTTCTGAAATTGGTGTTATTACACCATACGAGGGCCAGAGAAGCTACATTGTTACCACAATGCAGAATTCGGGAACCTACAAGAAGGAGTTCTACAAAGAGGTCGAAGTGGCGTCTGTAGATGCATTCCAGGGTCGTGAAAAAGATTTCATCGTTCTTTCGTGCGTTCGATCTAACGAGAACCAGGGTATTGGTTTCTTGTCTGATCCTCGCCGTCTGAACGTGGCTCTCACTCGAGCCAAGTATGGTCTTGTCATTCTGGGTAACCCCAAGGTCTTGTCCAAGCATGAGCTTTGGCACAATCTGCTCATTCACTTCAAGGATCGCAAGTGTTTCGTTGAAGGCCCTTTGACCAACTTGCAGGCCTGTTTGCTGCAGTTCAGCCGGCCCAAGGTTAGCTTCCGCCAGAAGAATAACTATCAGTCTCAAATGTATGGAGCGGGTGCTGGTGGGTATGCCAATGGTCGCTTCCATGGCGGCGGACCACCTGGACGAGACTTCGACTCGGGATCTATGCTATCTTACATCCCTGACGATGTGTCGTCCATTCAGGGCTCGGCCTTTGGCGGCGCCAATCTCAACACAGCCTTCCCGCCCATGTTTTCCAGTTTCACACCCGACCAATGGCCGGGGCTGCCTGGTGTGCCAGCCCCGGGACGCGGCAACAAGGGACGCGGGCGAGCCACTGAGAGTATTGCGGGCGAAAGCGTAGCTAACTCTGAACTTACGGATGCCACCAGCAGTGTTCTTGGCGGCAAAGGCGTTGGACAGGGTGGTGTTAGTCTAGGAGCTGGGTTGCACGATGCAGTCACCGGCATGCGACCGGTGTCCTACACCCAGAGCGACAGACTCAAGCAATATGTGGAGAGCAACGGTCGTATGGCGGCAGGCAGTGGTTTTGGTCGACGATACGATGACGACGAGAAGAGCATTAGCACTGCATTTCACAGCCAGATAGGCGGTGGCTATGACTGAGCAACCTAACAGTAAGCCAGCGAAGCTGTTTTTGAAGCAGCAACCATGCACTGTTGAGCATGCTCAAACATCCACGCGGATGAGGTTTTTGAAAGCACAAGCTAGGACATGACTGCTAGTCCAGCTAAAGGGCTTGATTGGCCGTACTGGCGGATAGCGACTGCTCAAGATCATAGTTAAACATGTTATGCAGGCCCATGAAAAGACTTTCGGAAAGACTTGGGCCTGTGAACCTGTCGAGCGGTCTCGTCAAGGACGAAAGACGGCCCTCTTCCTCTGGCTGTACTACAGCCTGGGTGTACGAGCGTGCAAGGCAGAGTCGACCAGGGCAGGCTGGTGTGCTTTTCGTGGCAGATCTTTTCTTGGGACTGGCGGAAGGGAAGCTCGAGTTGTTGGCGGCTCTCAGAAAACGTTTGGCATAGCGAATGTATTTGACTGTTGCAGCAGTAGTGGAGGATGGTAGCTGACGAAGGAGGATGCATCAGGCAAAGGTGCAGACACTCCACGACGGCCATTGTTGGCGTGTGCAGATACGGTTGCCCCCTCGTGTTGTATCTGGTTGGTAAACTAACCACCGTCAATGGTTATGATGATCCAGGGGGGAGGCTTGAGGCACCGCTTGCTGGAATCTGACTTGGGGACTAACTCGAGATACACTCACTAGGAACATGGAAGCAGAGGAAAATACAGAAAATCGATGCAGCATGTTCCGTGTCTGTTTGTCTTATTTCTTTTTGGGTGTAGTGATGGATGCGTAGAAGCGAGGCCCCTACGTGGACTTTGTGCCCCAACATCAGGTCCGGTTGAGCTGTAAACTCCTTGCCGTCTCACACACTCCTTCCGCCCGTCTCAGGGCTGAGAACTGCTGGCTGGCCTTGGATTCGTTATGGAGCAAGGATGAATTTCACTACGCCGTCAAGGAAGTCGCCAAAATTAATTGGTCCATGATGACGGTAGCGCCATCAATGTCATCGAGTCAACCATACGCTACCCTGGACTTGCATTCGGCCTCGATTTGTCCCACGAGGAAGTGCTTCTTTACAAAGCTATTGCATGGTCTTTGGCGTCCCAACTTCCTCTCGACGCAGTGGCTCGGGCATGGAAAGGCCCGGGTCGGTGAAGCAATGGGCGAACGCACTACTTCAGAAGCTGCGACGGCACGATCTACCCAGTTCACATGTCTGAGCCTGCCGAGTACTACGATGCCGCGGGACGGGTCAAGAAGGTCTTGTACGATGATTCAAGATCACACCAAGGCTCCTGGCCTATGACCATGGGAGACGGGATTTTCTATTCAGGTTTTCGCTGCATGGTAGATGGTGTAGTCCATGTCACCATGTGAAGTGGTTTAAAAAACGGTGCATCGCGCAGGTCTGAGCTCACCAATCTAATCAATCAGCCCCAGCCAACCCAACCCCATGACCTCACCACCTCCAACCACCAACTTCCCAACGTCGCCACGAAAGAGCCCACGATGCCATGCCCGTCCGGCGCGCACCCCTCACAATCCCCCGGAAGCTCATGAGCCGCGCATTCCACAGCTCGCCCGCAAGACACGAGCACAACCACGCAAGCAAGAACCACTACGAGCGCCTCAACATCCGCCCCGACGCCTCACCAGCCGAGATCAAAAAGTAACGTCCCCCCCTTTCTCCCCCATCCATAAAACACACCCCCCTTCTAATACGGGGAAACACCAGGTCCTTCTACTCGCTTTCCAAGTCCCACCACCCGGACGTCAACCGCTCGGATCCCGGCGCCGCGCACACCTTCTCCCTCCTCTCCGAGTCGTACACCGTCTTGTCGGACCCCTCCCGCCGAGCAAGGTACGACAGGGACGTGCTCGGCCTGCGTCGTCCCCAGGGCGCGTCGTGCCAGGGCTCTGATCCCGCCGGCGGGAGGGGTCCCTCGGGCCTGTCCAGGCGGCGAGGCTCGTTCCGCGGGCCGCCGCCTAGCTTCTACCGGAACGGCGGATGGGGTGCGCAGGCGGAGAGGCGCAGGACGGAGGCCATGGGTGCGCAGGGGCAAGGGCAGAAGGAGCAGGCGAATCCGTGGGCTGGTGCGTCTGCTCGCATGGCGCCCGGGCAGAGATCCTCGGGTCAGGACCATCATGTCCCGCACTTTGACAAGCAGGGCCATATGAGGACGCAGCAGAGGGAGGATGAGCGGCGGTGGCGCAGGAGGGCTGTAGGTGACGACGACGTTGAGTTTGAGCCGCAGACGAGCTTGGCGGGGCATTTCCTCATCGTCGCGGGTATACTCGGCGTCACGTTTGTTGTGCCGCTGGTGTACCTTCAGTTGAAGAGACTGGGGAGACAGGAACGGGATAAGGTGTGAGGGGGAGGGGGGGAATATATGTCGGTTGATGAGAGGTGTCTTGAGATGGGAGGAGACGCCTTTCGTCTATTCATATGGAGTGCGTGACTGGAGCTTACCACATCTTTGGCGTTCAGGATGGATTGGCATTATATAGACATGGAATTATTGGGTCACGGTATTTCATCAAAGTGTCAGGATAAATCGTCAGAAGTATTCTTTCTTCATTATTTTTTAAGTCTGACGCCTCACTCTTAGATCTACACTGGGAAGCCTCTACAGCCCCTGCCTCCCCATTGCTAATACGTCTTTGTACTTTTCTTTCAAAAAATTTCCAAGTACGATACAAAAGCAGGCGTAGGACACCAGCTTGAAAAGTGGAGGTGCGCCCTGGTAGCGTGTGACGGGGGCTACTAGGATATGTCATGCTTGCGAGATAGCAAATGTTTGCTTAACCCTCGAAGGTGAAGCTGGCACCGAGCTATTCGGGCAAACATGTTGTTAGTTTCATGCAACCGAGATACCTTGACAAGTAGATAATTTTTGCGAGCTCTCTCACCTTGTGGGTAGCCTGGTCGAGCTTCTGGGTATCGAAAGAGCCACCGAGGCCCAGGGTTACGCCCTCACGGAGGAGGACATTGTAGGCGAGGGCGGCAATACCGCGGTCATTAATCTTGACCTGTTGAAGATGGCCCGTGTTAGTGCAGCTCCAGCAGTTAATGCATTGAACAACACAGATACTCTTGTCGTCGGGACAAAGATGGGAATGGGGCTAGGTAGTTCGAACCTTGGCGAAAGAGACGGGGTCGATACGGTACTTGCTGGCAACCTCAAGGCCGACAGTGTTGCCAGTCTTGGAGTTCCAGGTAGCCTTGGCACCAGCCTCGACCTGACTGTTAACCTTGTGGTAGTAGGAAGCAGCGAAGACGCTCAGGTTATCAGTGGCGGTGATGGCAGCGCTGTATTGAGGAGCGGCGTAACCGATAGCGGCGCTGTAGGCGGTAACAGCGGCCTTGTTTACATCGTAACCGGCAGAGGCACCAGCGAGGAAACCCTCGTGACCGACAGTGGCATCGACGTTGGCAACGGGACCCTTGAGGAGGTCGAAGAAGGCACGGCCGTGGAAGCCGGGCTGCTTGAAGAAGAGGTTGAACTTGGCACCCTTGCCGGCGGTGGCAGGGAGGAAGTTAAAAAGACCCTCGAGCTTGAGGCCCTTGGCGAGCGTGTCATTGACCTCAATCTTAGTATCGAGGGCGTTGGCGGTGTTCCAAGTCTGGGTCAAGGTGAGACCTGTACGCATATACCACATTAGCAGCTGAGCGTAGCCAGGTTGCCAGAAAGCAGCGAATTCAATCGGCCGGCCGGGGGCGGGGCCGAGGACGCGCGATATGCAAAACGTTGGCAGCGAATGGCGCCGTCTTCCACCAGGATGACGGAGGGGTTTGGGACGGGGGGGGTTACCGGAAGGCTTGTCGGTGTATTTTCCCTCAATCTGCGGTCCCGATCCTCGTCAGCTCGTTGTTCGAGTTTTTCACATGCCGAAGTTGATTTCGGCACGACTGTTTCTGATCTTGCTATGGCCGGCTCTAGGAATTGACAATGACCAAGCTAGCTATTCCACAATCGAGTCTCAATATGAGGAACGAGCTACTTACGGCAGCAGAGGTGGCCTTCTCGTGGCTGGACTTGCCAGTGACCTTGAAGGCGACGCCATTAGGAGCAGTGTCCTTGAACTCGAATGTGGTGGCAGAAAGGTGGTAGAAATCCTTGTTGAGGAGCTATCCATTTTACAGAACGTCAGCTTTTTTTTTTTTTTTTTCTTTTTTTTTCTAATATCGGTATTGTAACATCACGTTGTTGAGCTCTCCGGAAACAAGCCGAGGAGCAAAAGTGAGCTAGCCTGCAGGCATTCCGAGGAAGAAAGTGCGTACATCGTTGGCCGCTTTGGCTATGTCGGAGTAGGCAGGGACAGACATCTTGACTGATTAGGTGTGTATGAGAAAGATGTGAAAGAGAAAGGATTCGCGGAGGGACGGAATGGGTGAGAGCGAGACTGGCGATCGTCGTGACAATGCTTTGCGATGGGTAATAGGGAGACAAAGACGTGGGAAGTTTTCGGGACCCCAAAAGGGAAGAGGGAAAATGTCGGGCTCAGCGCGACGCCAGGTGATTGGACAGCGAGGACAGCTGCGGGTCCGCATCGGTCGGGGGTGGGTTGTTTTCAACGTTGCTGGGGAAAGCGACGGCGGACGGCACTTCATTGTCTTTTCAAACACCCGCGCTTCTTCATCCCCTATTTATCGTGACTCTGCGCCAGGCGCTGGGGCGATCAACCCATGTGGGCAGCTCGTTCAGTCGAAACAGCCTGGCCGTCACATTTCCTTGTAGTTCGCCGAGCCCGAGGCGTTGGGCGGCGCTTGAGCATTGTGACTGCTCCCGCCGCCAGACTTGAGACGAGACAATGGATTGTTTTGTGACTGCGCAGCTTCATCGTCTTGGTGGGGGCTTGTTGGGGCCCGCACAGGTTGAAACCGGCTCTCATGTTCTAACCGTAACCGAGGCTGTCAAATTTGCATCTCCTGGCAGTCATGGTAGTCTTGCGTCTGTCAGGGACAATATATCCAATGCATTCTTGAACCTGTCTAGATTGCGGATACCTCTACAAAAGTGCCTCATTTGCTCAAACGTAGTAGAGCCCGGGAATCTCGATCATGTCCCTTTCACTTGATTGCAATATCCGAGCCTTGTATTTAGGTCCTTCTGAATGCTCCCCCCCTTTCCTCTCACCCGCTTAGTTGGAGCTCTTTATACAGCGTTGTCATACTTAGCGTTGTGGGTGGAAATGGCTCTGCGGCGCGTTAGTTGTGCATGATGTGGAGAAGGGAAAAGATAATTACGGACCTGCCACTGGGGTCAGTCTGCTTGGACCATGTTGGTGTCCATCGCATGACAGTAGAGGCGCATGACGGAGGGTAGTGCTCGTCAAACATCAGGCGATACCAGTAGCTATTGACACCATTAGTCCTCGTGGTCAGATTTTCGTCAGCACCATGCTTTTACGTACGCCTCCTTGGTGCCAGGAATATCGTTGCCCCATTCCGTCTTGGGGTTCTTCATCATCTCATCAGTAACATGCAGTTCAGCATTGTCCTTGAGGGCGTCAATCCAGCCGTAGCCGACACCATCTGAGAACTGCTCCTTTTGGCGCCAAAGAATGTTGGCTGGCAAGTAAGGGGCTGTCTCGGGCTCGTCGCTAGTGTCGAACGCCTTGCGCAGTATGTACTTCTCCATGCGGTCTTTGGTGATCATCTTATCTTGAGGGTCGATGTTCATAGAGGTCTCGAGAAACTAAGAATGAAGTTTAGTACGTACGAGTCGGGGGCCTTTCTGCATAGTGAAGCAACATACCTCCTTGTCAAGAAAGGGAACTCGCGCTTCCAGCCCCCAAGCGGATGTTGACTTGTTGGCACGCAAGCAGTCGGCAAAATGCAAGTTTTTCACACGGCGGACAGTCTCCTCATGGAAGGCCTTCTTGTCGGGGGCGGCATGAAAGTAAAGGTATCCGCCAAAGATCTCATCACTACCCTCACCACTGAGCACCATCTTGACGCCCATGGCCTTGATCTTCCTTGAAAGCAAGTACATAGGAGTTGAAGCACGAATGGTTGTTACATCGTACGTCTCAAGGTGATATATGACGTCGGAGAGAGCATTGAGGCCGTCCTCGATGGTGAAGGTCATGACATGGTGCTTAGTACCAAGGAATCTGGCCACCTCAAGAGCAGCCTTGTTGTCGGGGGATCCAGGCAAGCCGATAGAGAAGGAATTGAGTTGCGGAAGATATGTGACAGTAGAAAGGTTGTCATGATCATCGATACCAACAAGGCCTTCGCCCGAATCGGGGGATTCCACAGGTTCGACGCCACCATTGGCTTCAAGCGCTCTCTGCTTAAGACGAAGAGTTTCGCGTTGAGCAATGGCAGCAACGAGACTGGAGTCAAGACCACCGGAAAGCAACACGCCATAGGGGACCTCGGCCATGAGCCTCTTTCTCACGGACTTCTCCAGCGCATGTCGCAGGACTTTGTAGTCAACAGGTTTTGATGGTATGCTAGTAGGATCCCACCAGGTGGGGTTGAAGTAACGGGTTGTCTGGCCCGTTTTTGAGTCGAAAATGTGGCCGGGAGGAAAGGCAACAATCTTGTCGCAGACGCTGTGAAGACATTTCAACTCGGATGCGAAGTAGACAGTTCCTGGCTCCTTCCACGTCCAGCCCTGATACAAGGTGGTGATGCCAATAGGGTCTCGAGCAGCAATAGTGCGATCTTGCTTCTTGTCATAGAGCACGAATGAGAACATGCCATCGAGGTGGTTGGGAGCATCGAGGCCGTATTCCACATACTGGGTTTGACCATATATTAGCTCCATGTCGACTATTCTGGCATGTCTGTAGCATATCTACAGGTTCATACTTGAGTACTAGAGACATGAACATACCAAAGGAATAATGACTTCACAGTCAGATGTAGTCTTGAAGTGGTAGGCATGTTTCAAGCTCTTTCGGATCAAACGATGGTTGTAAATCTCGCCATTGACGGCGAGAACAAGCGACTCGTCATCGTTGGTCAGGGGCTGCGCACCGGACTCTTCAAAAAAAAGTTAGCGCGGTCAATGGCACTTGAGATGCGCCATATGACAGAGAAACTTACCGACACCAACGATACTCAGACGCTCATGACACAAGACTGGCGGGGATTGTTAGCTTGGCCTGGAACACCGTGGCTAAGGTTTTTTTTTTTTTTTTTTTTTTTTTTTTTTCGGGAATAAATAAAAAAGCTGAATATTTACGTACTCGTGTTGTTGGAAATGACGCTTCCACCTATTTAACGGGTCAGTCAGCAAAAACTTCCCAAGGTTATAATATAACACTCCACGAGCTTCGCTATGTATGGCATGTGACGCAGGACTCACTCCAGTCGGGACCACGGTGGCGGATTCTGGAACAATTGAATCAGAAACGACGCACTCCAATGCGACACCGAGAATGCGACTCACTGTTTGGCCAGCTTCAGAGCGGTCGGCTTGAACCGCTGCACGCTTGGATGGCTGCGCAATTGAGGCCGTTAGCAAGACTGTCCTGCGTCCCATGGTGTGGGGTGAGGATGCGGTACGGCGACCGATCGGACTGCCCCTCCAAAGGCCAAAAGCAAGCACAAAAATAAAAGCAAGCGACCGAGTGCGGGAGCAGCGCGAACTCACCAATGGCAGGCGAATATTCCGCACATGATGACTTGCGGTGCTTCAACCAAGACGCTTTGCAGCAGCTCACCAAACGACGGATGTACCAGTGCGGGATCGAGCGTGGCAACAGACTCGGGAAGCTGGATGAAGGAAGGACCGATGGAGAAGAGGGCACGGAGTACGAAGATAGGGACGACGATCCATGAGTCAAGCGCCGGGCGCGGCAACGAAAAATTGGGCCA
>KQ061716.1:175462-202572 GCA_001008035.1 Atkinsonella texensis | reverse complement strand
AACAAAAAATTGGCCCCCCCCCCCCCCCCCGCTCTGAATCCGTCAAGCAAAGCAAGGCGACATTCAGAAAAGACAAAGCCGGAAGAATAAAATAAAATAAAAAGACCGATAACAGCAAGTCGATTCAGCGATTCAGAGTAGCGCTCAGATTCTCAGGGCTGGCCGGCTTTGGCGGGCAGTTAATTCCTGCGACGCCATTGGTGCGCAGCCTCGATAGATAAAGAGAACAGCTAATGTTATCTGTTATCTGTTATCTGTTGTCTGTTGTCTGTTGTCTGTTGTCTGTTGTCTGCAAAGTGGGAGTGGGCTGTCAGTTTGCCAGGCTTTACAAATACCTAACGCTACTATGTCAAGGCAAGTATAATTATATGGCTAGATAATTACCTACTCGAAGTTCAGCAATTTAACACCCGGGTCTATTGGACGATTCGCTGCACTTTTAGCTGCACGACGTGTGCCTGATGAACAGAATTTCGACACATCTTGTCCGTGCTGGCGCTGCGGCCTGCAATGGCGTAGATTGATTGTGAAGGAAACGTCGCCGCTTACGACAAAGATTTTGGCGAATCTTAAAACTCATTCTAATGAATTTTCATGCTACATTCCAGGTTTTACACTGCTTACGAGCACATCGGATACAGTAGTCGATCCTGTGATGTTGTGTTGGTGCTTTCACAAGATCGGATTTAGACTGCCACTGGTCCATTGATTGCATTCATAGATCTCTCTCTCGAGAAATGTGGCCCGGAGAAACAAATGAATGCAAAGCTGTCAAATTATGCTCCTTGATAACGCATGAAAGCAAAATACTCAGAGAGCAAATCACAATCTTGCCGATTCTACCTAGTCGTAAATAGCCGGCTTCTCCGACTTATCGGGATGTCTCGTCCACCCATCATGACATGCCTGATACAAGAAGTGGATATATACTAGAGACTGAACCCTTTGACGCCTGTCGTGAAATAAAAAAATTTTTTTAAAAAAAGAGCTTCATAGGCGGAGATACCTGAGCTGTATGGTATTCATGCTTGATAGAACATTATTGTCTTCAGAAGCCTGCCTTACTGCCTCATGCTCCTTCTCAACGCCATGTATAGGTTGTTCCGTGTCTCCCAAAAAGGTCCTGTAACGTTATGCAGCGCCATTCAAAAGCTTCGACAACCTCAAGGAGCTGGATTCTCACGCACAACACGTCGAACTCGCTTTTCATACTCGACTCGATCTCGTTTAAAGAGGTTGTACGCCTCAGCCTGTGCAGGCGACTCCGGATTGGGATCGTTGAGCAAGTCCTGAATACCAAGAAGAATCTGCTTCACAGTGATGGCAGGTTTCCAGGCCTCTTCTTCGTTGAGGATTGAAAGGCAGACCGTGCCTGACGGGTATACGTTCGGGTGAAACAACGGAGGAACGAACTTGCCTACACTGTATGAGAACGAGTCGAGTTCAGGGAATCTTCACAGTCTTTGACTTACACTTTGGTGGCTTGGTTGGATATTCTACGGCCATGAAACATTAGCTGCGGTTTTTTGTCCTAGTGAGGCGGTGCGACGTACCTTCGGGGAATGCAATCGTCAATTTGAAGAGCCCCCCTTCCCATATTGTCTTCTCTTTGCCCGGCACACCGCATTCCCAGTTTTTCAAATCCAAGACGCCTTCCTTTGTACGGGCTGGCTTCGCATAGAAGCCAAAAGGGTGATCGCGCCGCCACTGCTTACTGTAGCAAAAGTATCAGCACACGACCGGGACGCATGTGGCCAACGCAGACTAGCTCAACCCACCGTTCCTCTTGAAGTCGATTCTGACACAGAGCCATGGCTGCGATGTGCTACTCGCGGCGGCGATGGTTCGATTCAACGGTGGTTTGATCAAATGCGTTACCGCCCAGGTTGTTGGTGCGCGGGCATGTGGGGTTCTATGACTCGGTCGCCTCAGCAAGTGTAGTGGTAGCTCGTCGCGGTCGGTGGTGACGAAAGGTAGGCACTGGTAGGCACGAGTATCGGAGGCTTTCTGTTCGCACCAAGTAGGAAAGATGGCAGAGCTCCAAAAAGCTGCCGGAAACGCGGGCGATATAAATCAAGAATCCGTGCCAGACGTGAATGAGCAGAATTGCGGGGCAGAGCATTACGCAGGAAACGCACCGACTCCCGAGCGAGGCTGGCGGGGCAAAACTTTTGGCGGCCAGCGGACATTTTGTGTAGGCACGCGTGCGTAGTGGCGGACAGCCGGCGGTTGCATGGAGGGGCAAGCATTGATCCACAACTGTACTCCGTACACAACTCCGTGCACAACTCCGTACACATGCTCGCATACCTGCTGTATCTCATCCTCCAAAGGCGTTCGTTCTCACTTTAAAACAGCTAATGTGTTCTTGATAACGCCATAGCGCCATACAGCCAGAGACATCCCGGCATCCCCAGCTCATTAGGAACGACGTGACTTTCTAGGATTTGCATTAGGGTTTGAGTATAACTGGTCAAATATAAGAGACGAAGTCATGGACACGAAACCTACTGCCCCGGAGGAGAGCAAAAAGGAGTATGTTGCTCCCGACGGCGCTTCTACGACTGCGGCTCCTGTTGCAACAGCTGAGACCGCGCAACTCGCAGACGCTGCTTCCACTGAAGATGTCCCTGATCCGGACGAAGACGACCTGGATGATTTGGATGGTGAGATGTAGCAAACATTTCCGGCCGACATAGGATACTAACAAGTCTCTTTCAGACATGCTTGACGATTTCGCAACTGTCAAAATAGAGGAATCGGCCCAGAAGCCCGCACAGTCCACAAATGCTGCCCCTTCAGAAGCAACTCATAAAACCACGGAGGCCACTGCGAAAGACGCTGCAGCTTCCAGTGAGCAGCCATTCGCAGAAGAGGATTTTGCGAAGCAGCTGCAAGCTGGAATGGCCGATCTGCTAGGTGAATTAGAAAAATCGGTATGGTCTGCCAATATCATGTACGGCTGAAGACGAAGCAGAAACTAACAAGCCGGACCAGCCCGAGATGCAAGAGCAGTTTGAAGACATGTTCAAACAAATAGCCGCGGCCGCTGAAGATTCAGGAGCGGGAGCGGGAGCAGGAGCAGGAGGCTCATCCGCCAAATCGAATACCCAAGGAGGCGGAGACGCATCCTTCCAAGAAACCATTCGTCGCACCATGGAACGCATGCAAACCTCGGGAGAACAAGCTACGGCTGCTGCAGCCGCTGGGAGTGGAGATGACTTTATGTCTGAACTGCTGAAACAGATGAGCTCCGGCAATTTTGGCGGCGAAGGTAGTGAGGAGGAGTTCTCCAAGATGCTCATGGGCATGATGGAGCAACTGACCAACAAAGACATACTGTACGAACCCATGAAGGAACTTGATGAAAAATTTCCGGAGTGGTTCGAGAAGAACAAGTCGACTACCCCGGCGGAAGAGCTAACTAGGTATGAGGAGCAAAAGTCTTTGGTTAGAGAGATTGTTGCCAAGTTTGAGGAGAGCAGCTACTCTGATAACAATGCTGCTGATCGAGAATACATCGTCGAACGTATGCAGAAGGTATGGCAGGCCAAAACCCTAGAACGCACGTGGAAGACCGGCCACTAACACTTGATAATGTTAGATGCAAGCTGCCGGCTCGCCTCCGTCGGATTTAGTAGGGGATATGGCATCAGCGCAAGAGGCGTTTGCTGGAGCGGATGATCAATGCAACCCGCAATAGTTTATTTGGTTTTGGTTGTTCTGGATACAACGTACCCGTATATACCCCCCGTACACGGATTTATGCATTCAACGAACCAATTATCATGCCAGCCACGGCAAATCTCGACAGTAGTATTATTCAACACCAATATCCCCTACCCAATATCAGAAAAACGCCTTCGGTTCCTTTGGGTCATTATACGTACGAAGTGCAGCAGGAGAGCACTTCCAAAAATGGTTATGACATGTCCATACTATTTGCCGTTGACTGTATACATGACTGCTTCTGCTCCTGCGCGATGAGTTCGGCGAAGATGTCGTCGTAGTCATCGTCAGATAATGTTGGTGATCTTGGTCGTTGGCTCCCATAGCTCGGATCTTGTTGTTTCTCGAGAGAAGCGACCATGGATTCGATGTCATCATCATCATCATCATCATCGGGGTACTCATCAAGCATGGCTTCGTCCTCTGGCTGGTGCTCCTCTTCTTGAAATATCATAGCGTCCTCCAAATCTTGCTCCGACAACACTGGTGCATCGTATGAGAGGCGCCCCATGTCAGCCAAGAGACTGTTCTTTAGAAACTACACATACTCCAGTCAGTACGTCTGCGCTTATGCTGCGTACATCATTGTCAGAATCTCACCTGTCCTTCAATGTCCCTTCTCAGCCACGCTTTCTCATCCGCCTTTTGTCTCACGCTCCGCAGAAAAGTCCTCCTTCTAGATTCTTGTACATCTTCCCGTTTCCGGAGCAAAGGGTTTTGACGAACTGACCGCGACGCGAACTTAAATTTGGGCTGCTGCACCGGAGACGACTGGATTTGGCGCTGGGGTAAAGAGTTCCTGTCGAGGGGTGAAAGTGGTGATGAGGGACGGATAGGCGATGAAGATAGAGGGGACGATACAACGGCTCGGTGGTCCCACGACCCGGAGGAGATTGTGGTCGGTGCGCAGGAGAGCATAGTTATTGGAAGTGGTGGCGAAAGAGGTGGTGTGGTGTTATGCATATGTATTACGAGAAAGGTAAGATGTCTCTTCTCAATTGGATAAGTGGCAGTGCCTGTGATCGTATGTGGTCGTGTCAGCTTGGAAAGCGGTAGATAGATTACTTGCTGTGTTAGATGGGCGAGTGTATGTGGGATGTCACGGTCTATCGCTTTGTCGTGTAGATCAATTAAAGACGCGATTGAAGTCGCGGTAGCGCGCAATCACGTGTGAACCCACGAATTGAATACGCTGTGGTGGGTCAGGAATAGGGCCGGGAAGAAGGTGTGGGCAAATGGTTTCTGTTTGCCGAGCCGATTTACCCGCAGGGATAAATAATTTCTGCTGTGCGTTTGAAGTTCCATTTGTCTTGTTCCTAGTTTGGCTCGCCAGGAGCGCGAGTATGGGGTTGCAGGTCGTTTTTATAGCAGAATTTTCGGAAAGTGGTAAGGAAACGAATCATGGGGTTTTTCGGTTCCTTGCTGGCGGACTGTTCAAGTTGTTGTAGGAGACGTCTGTCCATCTACCCGACTGACTGAATTGCGACTTGTCGCATGTCCACGATTATAAGAGACCATCATGATCCGGACGTATAGCTCATAGCGGGACATGATTGCTATCATGCAGTACAACATCATATCTCTGTGCGGCCTCAATCAGCCGCTCCACGATATTGTGTGCTCAGCCATTTTTTACAGACACCTCTCTCGGTGAACTCCTCGTACCCGTTCAACTCTTTATCCTCTGCGAGAAGGCATCCTTCCAGGACAAAAGTGGCAAACTGGAATGGCATCCTCCTTACGCTCTGCAACCTTGGGCTGTGAACTGGTAGTTCCGTTCGGCGTCTATACCGATTACATTGCCTTTCAGAAGCTGCCGCTTTTATCGAGCCCTGTTTCTCTTTGTTCTGTTCTCATTTTGGGCGGCGTGAGCACAAATGGAGATGTTTGGATGTTGTATGATCTTGATAGTAGGGCAGACGTAAGGTTGGAAGTTGAGTTGGACAAGTGCTGGCGTCAAATGGCCAATGGCGCCCTGGTGTCCTGCGGGGGCCAGGCCAACAGGTGTCAGCTGACAACTTTGGCAGTTCCGCAGCAGTTGGCACGTGGCACGCCCCAAGCTTTGATTGCGTGAACCCACCCACTTGCCCCGACTGCCCGGGCGTGTCTCCGTTCCCAACCGAACGATGACGCCAATACCTCGGCGAATTACAGTGTTGCGAGAAGAAAAGTTGGTGTTTCCCATGACGATGTTCGTGATCCGCCCCAGCTTTTTCATGATCCCACCTGATCCCCAGTCGGCACCCCTCAGAGCCACACATCTCATGACACTTTGCTCTTCTCTTTCAATTCTATCATGATTGCTCTGGTCGTCTTGCCAATCGCATGACGTTGCTGGGAGCAATTGAGCAAGTTCGTCTCAGCGCACGTCAGCCCTGAGCCCTAATCGTGCTCTTGTCCATCGCCCTTCCTCGACAATGAATGCAATCGCTGCTCGTCGACTAGCCATAGCCGCTCGCATTATCCCCCGATCATGGACATGCTCGACGTGTCAAGGACGACTGGCCACCGTAAGATCGGGTCCGTTTTTCACGGCCCGGCAATTCTCTTCGGTCAGGGGCTCGTCGCAAAAGACGAGTGGCAATGGGAGTTCAAGACCACGTCGAGTCCTGCTTTTCGCTTCAGCCGGCGCTGCCGGTATCACGAGCACGGCGCTGGCTTTTACCGAGGAGATCAAAAACAGCTATGATTCGGTAGAGCGGACAGGCAGAGTGGTTGCAGCGCTGGCGATCTGCATAAACGAGTACGTTTTCATGTTCATGTTCATGTTACTCGTTCTAGCTCCAACCTGCACGCATGCACAAGGAGGATGAAGCAAATGCTCACAAATACACTCTGTAGTTATCGTACAACGCTTAATGCTGTGGCAGTTACCGAATGCGAGGAAGAGCGGAACAAGGCCCTCCAGGCATGTCACAAGCGCTGCGCTGAAAGAACGTTGAAGGTGATGGAGAAGAACGGAGGTATTTTTATCAAACTTGGGCAACACTTGGTATGGAGAGACAGCTTGTCTGCCTGGCCCGACTGCATATTCAAGACTAACTTGGCACACCTGCGTAGAGCGCAATGAATTACCTTTTGCCGCCGGAGTGGACGACCACTTTTATCCCACTGCAAGACAAATGTCCCGTTTCCTCTTTTCAGTCCATCGAAGGTCTGTTTCGGAAGGATACGAACCAAGACCTGTGGGCATTCTTCTCCGAATTCTCGAGAGAGCCTATTGGGGCCGCGTCTCTTGCCCAGGTCCACCTGGCAACACTGAAGGATTCGGATCAGAAGGTTGCTGTCAAGGTACAGCATCCTGACCTGGAGGTGTTTGCGCCATTGGATCTTGCCCTGACCAAATATACATTCTCGACGCTCAAACGATTCTTCCCTGAATACGATCTCGAATGGCTCTCGTCTGAAATGGAAGTCTCACTCCCAAAAGAGCTTGACTTTCAGGAAGAGGCTGAAAATGCACGGCGCATGGAAGCGCACTTCGCCAAGATTCCAGAGTTACCTCTTGTCATACCAAAGGTGATCTGGGCAAAGAAGCGAATCATTGTAATGGCATGTGAATCTGGCGCTCGACCTGACGATCTCGAGTACCTTGACAGGAACGGCATTGATCGTGACGAAGTGTCCGCCACTTTGGCGCGTATTTTTAACGAGATGATTTTTGGAGACGGCGCGCCGTTACACTGCGATCCTCACGGTGGGAATATTGCCATTCGCAGAAATGATTCACGCAGGGGCATTGGAAGGGGGCCCAACTTTGATATTATTCTGTACGACCATGGTCTATACCGAGACATCCCGCTGCCTTTGCGACGATCATATGCCAGGATGTGGTTGGCAGTTATCGAGGGCGACATGGATCGCATGAAGAAATATTCCCGAGAGGTGGCAGGTATCAGCGACCAGGATTTCCCACTTTTCGCGTCTGCTATCACAGGCCGTGACTTTACTGTTGTCAGCAAGCAGGGCTCCATCTTGGAAACTCGTACCGCCGACGAGGAGCGAAATATGAGCATTTCCCTCCAGGAGGGCCTCATCGTCGACCTAGTTCAAATGCTCAGTCATGTGCCACGTATCATCCTCCTGATTCTCAAGACGAACGATCTGACGCGCAGCTTGGACGAGAATTTACATACTCGTCAGGGGCCGATACGCAGTTTCCTGATTCTTGCGCGGTACTGCATGCGGACGGTATTCTACGAGCAACTAGAGGAAATTCGGAACAAGGGCTCGCTTCTGTGGCCGCCGAATGCGGTCAGGCTATTCTCTGCTTGGCTGGGCTATTTGCGTGTTGAGGCCAAGTTGGAAGCGTTCGAGTTGTGGCTGGGCGCGAAGCGCATGTTGGGGCTGAGGGTGAATTTCGCGAGCGGTTCGCAACTGTGAGGGATGCTAATACAGAAAAATTCCTAGTCGTTGTATGGCAAAGATATGATAGACTGTATATAGATGCGGCATGAGCATGGATAGCTGCAACAGCGTATGGGACTGATACCCTGTAGGATTAGGCGCAGACAGAGCTCGTCGGGGATTGCATTCAGGGACTTGGCGGACAGGAAGCGAGGGGACGTGAGGATGTTCCCGTGGATGGAAATAGCGACAATAACTCTTCGGGATCAGAAGCTTACTGTGTCGGTGACCTTACGCTATAATAATTTAATGCAACGATGCTTGTCCGAATCCCACGGCCAACCCAGAATGAGTTTAAGCAAGGCACCACATGGTCTAGACTTCGAAAACAACCGACAAGTATTAGATGACAGCAGAGTTTGAGTACATATGGACAAACCAGCATGAAGCAATTTTTTCTCCGTTCTTGCTTTATCAGTCGCTACATTTAGTCATAGGTCTACTCCGTGTTGTGTCAAAAGAATTACGTGAATCCGCCCCGAAGGTTTCAATGGCCCCGCATATGCTAGCGGCAAGGCAAGGTAGCTTGCGCTCGCAATCGCCGATGGCAAGTGAAGCCCACGTTGGTTGAATCGTTGTGATGAAGCGGAAGGCAATGGCAGGGCGGCTGTGGCTCGTATTGAGGTATGACGTGGACGGCCTTGATAATGACCTGCCCCTGCAACATTCCGTCCTCGATTTTCCACAAAAAAAAAAAAAAAAAGAGACGAAGAAAGCACGTTGTTGAGACGGGTACGGAATAACCCGTAAAAAGAAACCGCGTGATTTCGCCCGGGCTCGAACCGGGGACCTTCTCGGTGTTAGCGAGAAATCATGACCAACTAGACCACGAAACCATGACCACTGACGATAGACCTCTTGGGAGCTGCTATGTTGGCAACAAGCAAGATCAGTTACAATCTGCAACCGCTTGAGATTGTGACGAGGCACGACACTTTCGTGCTTTTCTGGGCTAGTTCTTCTTTCACACAAGACGTTGGCGCACTTTTCATCGTTAAAATATCAGGTCGCTAAACTTGGCTGATTTGGCAGCAGCTTCGAGGACGGTGGCGCCCGAGATTTTCTGATCAACAGCTAGAGTTTCATATCTGATAGTGGGAACAGGACCAGCCATCTTTTCCTGTTTCTTGAGTGATTTTCGACCCGTTGGCAAATACTGGAGAGGGTGCTCTGCTGTCAAACAATGCCGAGTTTAAAATACCCAGCGAACCTGAGCGGCCTCGACTAGGACTTCTAGCCCGACAACCCTATTAAGCCTATTGTTCCTGCTCATCCAAGCCATCCGTCACGGCTCGCCACTTTGGCCTCAAGCGAGGTCCATCTGATAGCATGACCACAAGTGATCATGCTCCAAGATCTGCAATGTACGCTTATTTGATGATTGTCTCAGAAAGTGCTTAACTCATGGGGGGGGGCAATTAAAAAAAAAAATCAGAAAGCAGAGAATATGGAGATGGAAAGTTGCCGGAGGCATAACTCATCGCAGAGATGCAGAACAGGAGTGTAACTTGAATGATGTTAAGAAGCCCTGCCGCTGACAGACGCTTCATGTCCAGGAGCGCAACGCACTACTGCACGGGAGAGCCAGGATTAGGAAAAAAGAATGAATAAAAAAGAAGGCATGCTTACTTACACCCGACCCCAACGCTCTCAATCAGGAGGATTATAGGAAAAGCCCGATGCGGGGGTCGGAACCCGCAACCTTGAGATTTCGTGTACTCTAAGAGTCTCACGCTCTACCGATTGAGCTAACCGGGCAGGGTCCGATTTGCAATTTGGAAGGACGCGAAACACAACTCACTTATGAAGATTCATCTCAGGGTGGGTGGTCGGGTGGTCTGGAAGGTTTTTTTTTCTGTTGTTAATTATGCAGGTTGCATGCATGTGGTGTGGATTTTATATGGAGACTGTGGGCCTGGGCTGATAGGGAAATGCTTGACATGATCGAAAACAGCAGATTGACCAATGAGCAGTCCCAAGAGGTCCCGCCATCTACCCGGCACGATTTACGGTGACTGTGAGTGCGATAAGCAGTAACTAAGCAGAACAAAGGTTGCTAGCAACGCGTAAATGGATGCATAGTAAGCTCGAGTCGCTGCAGCCTATGTGAACAGAAACCGCCATTATTGCAGACCCAAGCCACTACTAGCACTGTCCTGCGGCGCACCCGTCAGTCAGTAGGCAAACTCGAGGCACCCCGCTCCAGGTAGTGGCCGAGACGTAAAACGTCAAGCATCATGTCGACTCCGGATCAGGTGGCCAGGCAGTAGGCCTAGCATACAAGACACATCCATTGTAGGTTTGTGGGCGCCATGTAGTGCCGTTCGCACAAGGTAATGTTTTCTCGGCAGCCGCATGACTCCGTCTTGGCAGCTTCGCCTTCAACTACGTCACAACCAATCACCATGGAAAACTCGCCATTCCATGCCTCAATGTCAAGCTAACCGCCGCTATGCCGAGTACAATAATTTGCACTTCAAATCGAAAATCATGCGCCGTTGCAATGCGCCGTGCCCCCCTTTTTTGGATGATACCGCCAGACTGGCCGGTCAGTCAGTCTAGGTGCTATTGCCGCTTCCGACGCCGATGCTCTCCTCAGACTCCGTCCATCTAAGCGCCTCTTCTACATCCATGACAAAATGCGATTTCCCTCCGCACAGCGCCACAATCCCGCTCCGTTCCACGAGCTGCCACACCGGATGGTCTCGCCGGCTGGGCCCGCGCGAGAAGAAGATGCGCACCCCGCGGTCTCGATAGCTGCGCACAATCTCCTTCAGCACCTGCGTGCCGGAGCCGTCCATAGACGTCACGCCGTGAATGTCAAATATGACGTTCCGGTTGGAGTCCTGGTCGCGGAGGCGCGGGAGCGCCGGGTGCGCGGCCGAGGTCCCGTACAGCTCCAGCCTGCGCAGGCGGGCCTTCAGCTCACCCGTGTTGGCGAACGTGAGCGGCTCTGGGATCTTTATAATGAGACAGCCTTCGACGAACTCGAGACGGTGGTCGCCGCATTCGGCATTCTCAAAACGGTTTGTGCCCGGGATGCGTCCGAGAATCTGGATGCGAGGCCGTGTGCTGTGCTTGATGACGAGGAGGATCGAGATGCCCACCCCAAGAGCCATTCCGAGAGTGAGCGAGTAGAAAATGGTGGACAGGAAAATGATGGCCATGAGCCCAAGCTCTGTCCATCCCCGGATGCCGAGGAAAAAGGCAATGTCGTGAGGTGCTTCTTCGACCAGCGAGTATGCCACGACAGAGATCATCGATGAGAGAACAGGTTTCTGATAATCCGTGAGCTTGGATACTTGCGTCTAGACAATGGGCTTCCAAACCGGGCGCACTTACTGGCAAGTAGTAAAAGGATGGTAGCAAGAACAAGATGGATAAGAGCGTGATCAAGCTTAACAGCATCGAGCTCACAGGACTCTTGCCGCCAGTCGTCTTGTTCACTTTGCTCCTGCCGTAGCCACCAAAGGCGGGTAAGCTCATAAAGCACGCGCCTACAAGATTCGCTGTCCCAAGAGCAATCATTTCCCGATTGGCGCTCAGTTCGATCCCCTGAATGGCGTCGTTCCCACCCAAGCTCTTGGCCGCGACAGACGACTCGAAGAATCCGAGCAGGGCGATGAGGAAGGATGTAGAAAGCGCGGAGCGGATATGCTTCATGTGAGATAGCTGAAAGGGCCATCTGAGTGTGAAGAGACCACCACTTGCGGCCTTGACACTGCCCAGGATCTCAACCCCCTGTTTATCCCAGCGGAGATGCCGGCAAAGAATCGCCGACACAACCACAACCAAGAATCGATCTGGAATGAAGACGACTGACGGGAACTTGGGCTCGAGTCGTTTCTTGAGCTCACTGTAATTCGTCAATTTTCTCTCCCAAGAATTCAAAAACAAGTGCGATCGCTGCAGAACTCAAACTTGGGAGGGAAACCTTACCGAAAAAGCATAATGACGACAAAACTAATGCCGGCAATTGCAAATGTTAAACGATGAATCTCACCAATGTTCTCAAGGATAAAGCAGATTTTTTCCACTGTGCTTCCATGGCTTGCACCGTAGTCGCTTGCAAGATCAGTCAGCCCAAGCTCAGGAATCAACTGGTCGACGGCAATGACGAAGCCGATCGCACTGATGAACCCCCTGAGGAAAGGTCTGCTCAAGACGCTGTCCAAGAACCCCAACCTCGCCAGCCCTGCAATCAAGACGGTGGCCCCCGCCATGCCGGCAACAACGCCGCATATTTGAGCATGTATGAGGTCGTTATCCTCATCCACATTGCCACTATCCACGCTGTGCTGAACGACGGTCCCGACAAGCAAAGAGCCTGCAGCTTCCGGTCCCACAACCATTTGGGGACACGAACCAAGTAATGCATAGACGAAAGGGTTGAAGACAAAGGCATACAGCCCGTGGATCGGCGGTACGTGAGCCAGATTAGAAGCCAGCGACAGAGCCATGGGCAAGTAGAAAGACGCGATTGTGATGGCAGACACCATATCCCCCTTAAGGTACGCCCACTTGTACTGCCGCATCCAATTCAAGCAAGGAATGTAATAGGCCAGGTACATCAGTGGTGTGTCGTGAAAACCTGCCTGCTGCGCAAGCTCTCTGCTCTGACCCATCTTCTTGGTTCTTATTCTGCCCCCGAACCATTGCTTCCACCTATCGTCGGTTGACGTCTGAGACGCGGAACGGTCGAACAATGCGCCAGAGTCAGCATTGACAGTCTCGCGCCTGGTGAAGGGAAATTCTCCCTCAAATGGGCTCATGGGTCGAGGACTGAACGTGCCGTGCTCGCATACGCCCGGATGGACCGTCGACCGTCTTCGCTGGCTTGTTTCTGCTGGGATTAGAGGCGTAGACTCGCTTGCGTCCGGATTCCCATCAGCGCCGCAAGTCGGCGATGGCAGTGCATGTCGGAATGCCGGGCCACTATCTTGGCTGCTCTCTCGACTCGATGCTGGATGGCTATTGCGGAGCGCGCTGGGCTGCGTGGGCCGGTGACCATTGTTGAAGGACGAGCCCTCGCGGCTATGCGTGGGTCGCCCTGCCATTTACGTTGAAGGTGGCGGAGCTTCAAGCCTGTCTTGCTGGCATTGGAAGCTCAATGGGCGGAAACGAAGGCACCGAGGTTTATTTTCTTGTCTGTCGCGTTTCCTACGTAGCTGAGCCACAGGAGCTGCGAAACGCGGGATCGTGCGAGCGGCGGAGGATTGGAATGGTCAGCTGGCGAGAACGAAGGACGAATAAAAGGAGCAATCAGTGGTTAGAGCGAGGGTTGACGGTCGGCACAGAGTCCGGTTGCGAAGCGAAGTAATTTCAAGTAGCCTGTTCGTGACACTGACCCTTGCTTGTCTTGGCAGGCCAAGGCAAAGGTCACTGTCCACTCCCTGGAGTCTGTAGATCACCTGGACCCGACCTGACCTGACCTGACCAAACTGTGGGTCCTAGTGGCGTTAAAAAGCTCTTTTAATTAGTCCCTTTAATCCTAAATTAACTAGGGTCTTTAGCTGTATAAAAAATACAAAAAAATAAACTAAAAAAAATAAAGCTATTAAGTACTATGAACATTTTTTTTCTATATTTTTCTATATTTTTCAAGATAATATTTTAGTATGCTGTACTGTAGTGCAGGGGTAGTTAAAATATATGATTTAATTGGTTAAAAAGTCCCCAATGGGACCCACAGTTTAGCCAGGTCAGGCAAAAGGTCGGGTGAGATGTGAACTCCACTCCCTGCAAGCATGCAGAGATAACTCCGGCGTAGGCGCACGCCCACTGTAAAAATAACAAATCAACTCTGGCCGGTGCAACTACCTAGGTACATACCTAGGTACGAAGTAACGTGCAAGGCGGGGTCAATTAGCGGTCCCTGAAACGGCGGGGACCGGCGGACAACTGACGGGGAACTAATATGGGTCGACCCAGCCGGCCGGCCACTGAGGAGCCGCCTATCACAAACACGTGGCACCAACACGTTGCACCTTGTACCGAACCGAGAGCCTCGTGACGACAGCTTCATCACCCCGGCAAGTACATGCGGGCATGCATTCGTCGATTCGTACTGCTGACCGAACCACGTTGCCGCCCAGTGCCTAAGATGGATGATCCAACGTTGAACCACTATTGCTCATCCAAAAGAAACCTTGATTCTCAGAATAAGCCTGCACAAGCTGTGCGACACCACTAGACTTCGAGGAACTAATGGCCAAGACCCTCGTGCATATGCAAAAGATCGTGTCGCCCATGTCTGACGAGGTCAGTTCTGTCGGCTTGGCCGCCGCCTGCATCTGTACCTACATACTCCGTAGGTAGGGACCTGGGTATGTAACAGTGAACAGTCGTACCATCTTAATTCATCCAGCATCACGAATCATATATGAGCGATTAGAATCACGATAAAATTCTTATCGTCACAGAACAGCCTCGCCAGCTGAACTAGACCAAGCATGCCCAATCTTGGTGATGAACCGACAGCAAAGCACTATGCCAACACCTCTCGTTGCGTGGTATGCAGACTCCAAAATCCTAACTCCTCGCCGACCCGTACGACATATATCAAGTGCCAAGAACAAAAAAGAATCATGGCCACCCTGGGTGAAGGCTGCGCAAAATCGTAAAACAGCCACAGAGAGCAATTCTCTCACAGCGGGAAACCTTCATCAAAGTCGAAACCAAAGGCTTCCTGCATTTGATGCTTGCTAAATTCTGAGCTGCCGACGCCGAGACCAAGCTCCGATGGAGCGACTTCTTCGCAGGAGCTAAGGCTCTCGTCGCTAAGACTGAGCACACTATGTGGTGCTGTCGCAATACTTCGCCCAAAATTTCCAATGCAGGTATTGCCATGCAGATCCCATGAGTCGGGAGACCAGCCTGAGCTGGTAGAATGTGCTTGAACTGGTGACTCATTGACGAGACTAGACCCTCCATAAATAGCATCGTAAACATTGTTCAGACTACCATCCATAGAGCCGAGCAGTGCCTCCCACTCAGCTGGCGAAACCCCAGGCACCTTGGAGGCAGGATCACCACTTCCCATCATCGGCGCAACCGGTGCGGTTGAAGAAGCAGGAGTTTGCATGCGAATCACCCCAGCAGGCGAAGGCACTCTCGTCTGACGCGGCGTGTTCTTGAGTGATAGATAATCCAAGTTTGGAATTGCGCGGGATGATCGAGACCGCTGACTCCCGCTTCCTGTACGGGGCATGGCCACTGCACTACCTTGTCGAGATGCTGCAAGTTCAAGCTGGATGCTGTCAAAGGATTGGCGGGAGCGAGGGTGAACTTCTGGCTCCGTTCTGACATTTGGAATAGTCACGCGATGCGCCCTATCCTGCTGCCGACCGGTATCAGATTTCCTTCTTGAGCCCTTGGAGGAGGATCTCTGTGAAGGAGAGAGTATCAAGGCCTGCAAGGAAGGAGATGGATATTGCCCCTCTTCGACTGTGATCAGGATCGCAGCGATTCGAGCCAAATCGACGCACCCGGGGGCTTTGGCGTTGTTAAGTGTTTTAATTGTGACATTTACCAATCTCTCAATGTCTCGTGTTATCTTGCTGTCCTGCTTTAAATCAATCACCTGATGAAGTAGGGTCAATCCGCAGAGAGCCAGCAGATCAAATTTGTTCAAACAGAAGGAGAAGCTCATGTTCCTCTCCTCCAGAAGCTGGACGATCTGGATGATGCGTTTACTCGAATCAGCAATAGAGAGCAGTGCTGACCCAGCCCTAGGGCCTAGGCTGGACCCAACGGCAGGTCGATAGATTAAAGCACGGATATGGTAATAAGCCAATGCCTAAGTTGTGATATTGGGGTTAGCGTATTCTTTGTAGTCCTCACATCAGTAAACAGTAGGGTTGCGAGTTATGAGCTTACCAGCAAGGGAGATCGACTACTCGTGACATCTGTCGAGGGTTTGTCTTGAGAAAAGGTGAGCCGCAAATGTATTGGCAAATCCTGGTACCAGGCATCGAGTTCTGCCTCGAAGTTACCCATTCGCTGCAGCGAGAGCTCATAATTGGATACTGCGGGATAAATCCTTTCCAGAATTCGTGCTAGGATGCGGGAAACTCTGAAGAGAGCCAAGGCACTGGAGAGCCGGGTACGTTCTCCAGGCAATGTTGGCTGGAATCCTTTCTCGGTAATGTATTCGTCATCTGTATCGGATGGGTACTCAGTCTGAATGTCTTCCTCCTTGAGAAGTTTAGGAAGGCCCAGCGTTGCAGAAGTGAAACTGTGGTGAATGTCAAAACTAATTCGTCGTTGCACAAATTTCAATTGAGATACTTACCAATCTAGAGTATATAGAGTCCAGAAGACTTTCTTTCGCGTTTCGAGTGTAAGAATGCCAAAAGAGAACCGCTTCTGACTCTGATGAAGTCCAAGTCTGTGTGATAGTCCGACGGCAAGACCTTTAAAGTGCTGAACACGTTTGTTATCTGCTCTCATAGTGCAGTATAAGAGGGCTAGAATTAGACATTGTAGGGTGCTCATGGTATTTTCCAGAACAATGGTCTGTACAGCTTGATTCCATTGATTCTCGCAAGAGGCAATTTGCTGGTAATCAGGATCCTCGGACGAGATGCCTGCGATGCAGAAGACGAGATACAGTTGAGCAGTTTTGTAGCGACATCTTATTTTCTCGGGGTCCGAAACGAAGTCTTCATAGATGCGAAGAAATGTAGGCTTGTGTAAAACTGGAAAGAGGGGCGCCAGTTCCTGGAAGTAGACATTGACACAACGGTCAGAGAAGATCCGAGGTGGGAGCTTGAACGCTTGGGGCGGGTTATCAGGCGTCAGAGGGGCACATCCTTGAACATGAAGGAAAGCCTCCGGGTTAAACTCTGTACAGGAGTTGCCTAACTCCTGAAGCCTCCGCTTGAACGAAACTATATGAAGGTTTAGCATTTTTGCCAGGAGAGGGATATGAATAGGTCATAACATACCGATAAACGAACGACCACTGGACGGACCCATAAAGTAGGAGTCTGAATTTTCCACGCCCAAAAGCAGTGGTGAGCCCTGTACACGGAAAGAGTCCTCTTTAGAAGTAGAAACAGGGCTGTCTTTGGACGTTTCGGGTGATGGCAATGTGTGAGAAGCAGACGCGATAGATGGTCGCCTGCGGTGGTTGCCATGCATAGCAGAGAGCATATCTAATTTCTCATCCTTTTCGTCTAAGAGGTCTTTCAGCTCTAGAACTTCAGTTTCCAACTGCCGAACTCGCTCTTCCAGAGATTCTGTATAACCGCGGGGAAAGGCACGGCGGCTTAGTTTGTCGCTTGTTCGGCATTCGAACCCGACATTGGCACACTGGGAGCACGTTGGACGGACGCCATCACAGCGAATCTTTTTGCTGCGGCAGCGATCACAGGCCTGGGCAATGCGGCTTTGGGCGCTATTACCCACCTTGATAACCTTCATAGGCAAGATGCCTGGCATAATTGCGGTGACCTCGCAAGGACCGTAGAAAGCACGATTTGGTGAGGATGTTGATTTGAGAGATGGGGGCGAGAATTTGGTGATTTATGTGTGCCACCCACTCTTGCGATGAGCGTCAGACCTCGGCTTCGGCGGAGATAGAACAGGTCTCCCGTCAAAACCTCTGGAGACAAAAGAACTGTGATATTCAACGCGGGACTGCGTGAATTGATAGCAGGACCCTGCTCGTCTCGAAATCTGATTGCTCGTGGCCTTGGGTTATGGGGTTGCTCGGGACGAGTGTTTACGGCAGCTTCTGTCGACGGTAGCGGCCAGAGCAGAGAGCGCAAAGGGTCAAGTATTGTATGGGAAGGGAAGAAAGGTGTGGGATACTTCACTTATTTAGTATTAGTGAGAGCGGGTCGGGGAAGCCGAGAGATTTTGTGGAGTCCGGAGTACCGTACGAGCAGAGATGCTACCGATCATTATCTGGGGCAAAGGGTCCACCGGTACGAGGTACCTGGTAATATTACAACCCACACTAGCAATCGAACGGCGGAGCTGACAGCCACTAGCTAGGCCAAAGGAATCTGGGGAAAGGCATCTTGGGTCTGTCCATCCAGCCTTGCCCGGTGGATGTTGTACCCGGTAGGTTTCGCTTGGGTATTACGGAGTATCAGACACTCAAATCTAACGGGGCCATTCGCTTATTCAATATCGAACCACGGCAGGAGCAGGCAGGAACACTTGGCCTACGTCGACGATGATGACACGGCAGGTGCATCCTACACTACTACGTACCACCTTCTTGTCCACCCGGCGAAGCCGGTAGGCCGCAGATTCACAGCTGCACAACCTGTCAATGACCATGACTGTGTTTGGCTATGACGGCGACCAACATGAAATCTGGTCTTTGTGTTTCGACGTTGCCCATGATATCGCCTTAACGCTGCCCGTCACCACATGCAAGCCTTCAGAGTATCGAAAGTTCATTTGCTCCGTAGTCTGGTACCAATTCGGGATCTGCTGTGGCGTTAAAAATACCGCGTTGGAGCCTCATCGGCTCTGAAGAGATACTGGACTGTATGCTCCCCATCGCCCGACAATTCATATCGGCCAATGTCGGATTCCAGACCCTGGTTGCTTCGCCGTGAATTCGAGGTTCCCATGATATTAATGCCGAACGATTTTGTAACAACTACAGCCACCCACCGCCGAGCCTCAAGCGTTCTTGTCTGCTCTTCTGCTGGACTGCAGATTAATATGTCGGCTTCTTCTCGATTACTAAGTCTATCTCTGCCTTCATGCGCGACGTTGATGCCGCCTTGCAGTACACTTTTCACCATGCCGCGAGATTGCATGCTTTCGACACCATGTCGCACATTAACCGAGGTGGAGCCAAAAGTTCAGCAACGATCGTGTGCTCCATCTTCCATTATGTTGATTGACGCCGCCACATGGCGCACAAGATCGTGGCTGATCTGTTTGACGTTAATCCAGCACTAGTGTTTCTTAGTACTACTACCCCGGATTTTCGGTCAGCGACAGCGTGCGGGGAAGACCCGGAGAGTCCGTGGCCTGTGCTTGCCTTCCACATTAACTTCCATTTTCTTTTCCTCAATCGGTCGCTTAATATAGTGCTCCATCAAAGTATCGCTTTGTTGGCTTCCAAGCTCGAGCTTCTCAGGCAAAAGTGTAGTTGGGCCGAAATGTTACTTTGGCATGATGATGGAAAAGCTCCAGATCATATTGGCACCCAGAAGGTAGTAACCACCTTGTACTATTGACTTGGCATCCACATGATCGAGTAATGAGTCCACAATCGCATGGCCAACATTCAGTAGCCATAGCTCTTAGAGGCTAGGGACCGCCAGATTGACGTGTTCTAAGAGAGGCCAATCCCACAAGAAATAAGATGGGACTGGATTCTTAAAAAGATATTGTGTGTGTGGCAATAGTTGCGCGGGGTTGTGCTTCCAGGCGTCCAGCCAAACGGTGGCTTCCGACCCTTGATAACGAGGGTTAGTGTTTGACGCCACGCGACTTAAGTGCACGAATGACATTATTGCTACCTCTTAGCGCGAAAAAGATCACATACCAGCTTGGCGAGCAAGTACTTCCAACCCAGTTGAGCTCGATGCAGGTGCCTGCGCGATTCAAGTTCGACAAGAGACGCATCACGGGGTACTGGCCACTACCATGACTTTGAACTTGCCCGACCGCTCATTGAATGCTAGTAGATGTAGTCTAGGAGCCAACTCGACTGGCACTCGATCTTGGAGATAATGTTTGAGAGCGACAGCTGAGAGGACAAACTGAGGACCTCACAGCAACAATTTTCCCCGTACCGTCATTCCGCGTGCTCGTCAAAGATGTCTTGCATGCAATGCACTGCGCTGATGCGCTATCAATACAACCCTGCCGGGTTTCTTGGGATAGCGCGAAATCGACGGCTGGTGAAAACCGATGGGTATTCACCTGGTACCCTAAGCACTCGTGTACGTCCTTACGCTTGGCTATGGACAAAGCTGGTCCCAACTCGCCACGTCTCCCTATGCATAGACGAACAGCGTTGTTGGAATGACACTGATGAAGGTCCGGTGGGCATCGCCCGAGATTGAAATGGCGCCCATGAAATGGAATTGATTATCTGGGTGTTACAGACTTACAATAGATGACAGTGGCCAAAATGTCTAAAGCTGTGGCAATAGCAAAGACCTTGGTCAGCTGAAATCGACGTCGTCATCGGCCGATTTCCCGGACTCGTCCGTCGACCCAAGATATGCCACCACGTGGTCATCAGCTAGCAAAGCCTCTTTCTGCGCGGGTACACAAAGCAAAGTTAGTCCACAGCATCAATGGCCGGCCAATGTTTGGAGACAAAATCCACCGATTAGCTTCGCTTCAGCCGTGACCGCATGAATATGCATGCCAGACCCCGTGCAAAGCAGCCATATTGTGCATTCTAGCCGGGGAGCAGAACACCAGGCAGCACGCTAGCTGTGCCATAAAAGAACGATGAGAGCATCTCACCTCTTGGTCTAGGGCCCTCAGTGCTTCGCCTAATAGTTGCCCTTCCGCTTCTTTCAATGCCTCTGCTGCAGCCACGCGGCCGGGACCCAACAGCCCAGCCGCTAGCAACAACGGTTGAACTTGGACACTACCTGGTCCGCTGATCTTGCTCAATTGATCCTGTACTGCTTTGTGAGCAACTGTTACAGCACGAAGCCTAAATACTGGATACAGCTGATGGGTCTTGACCAGGGCTTCAAAGTCGTCGGTGCGGTCGGTTACATCCTCGTCCTGCCACAGCAGACGCAGTTGCCTGCATCCCTCTGTGTCCTGTAGCAGTTGGAACGACAAGCCATCTTCTTCGTTGAGACACATCAAATATGCAAAGGGGGACTGCCAGCTAAAGCAGCCAGCTCCTTCGATCTTGGCTTCTTCGTCTTCTCCTTCACCACCTTTCTCTGCCATGTTCAGTGATAATTGTAGCATCCTGAGTCCGTTGAAAATATGTACTTTGGCCCTGGCCAGAGGATCATCCGGAAGGGGCTCGAGATACAACGTCATTGCAGTGGCAGAACTCTTGGGGTCCACAAACCCGTAGCTAAAGAGCATCTCGGAGGCAGGCTTCGTTTCTCCGTACGATATCGTGGCCTCCTCACCCTCAGAAATGCTGGCCCCAGAGCGCAAAAGCAGAACAACATCATCATGCACGTCTTCTTCATAGAATAATGACGGCTGGCTGGAGTGGTTCACCATGTCAAGCGCCGGAACCATAGCAACGCCAGACTGGAGAAGCTCCACACACCTAGAGCGATACCAGGCGTCTACCAACAGCCAATCTTGTATGCTGACGGTTTTGTTTGTCCAGAACAGATTGTTCCAAAAGAGCAGAGTGTCCGTCTTCTCGCGGAGCTGGTCAAATTCCGTCTCCAGGACAGCAAGCTTGGCTCTGAGGGCGACCTATGAAGAAATCAGACCGACCCCCGCTGCTGAGTTGGGAAGAGTAGCGTGCTAATGGGGTTGCTTGCATCCGCGTAGCATCATCAGGGGTCAAGTCCCACGGGCGATAATCTAGGGAAAGGAGCAAGCTTTTCTTCTTTCATAGGGAATTCATTCTTATGTACCTCTAATGATGTACCTTTAAGCAGCAGTCTTTCCGCATCACTCCACATTGTCGGGACGGGGACAGGCTGCGGCAAGAACCGAACGTATTCCGTCCATGACGTGGGTGTCAGCCCGCCGGGTCGGCGGCTCTGCGCAAGATGTGCCAAGAGGTAGAGCAATATATCACCTCGCACGGACTAATGTGATCAATATCAGAGAGGTCATTCATGTATGCCGACGATGGCGGGGTCATGGTGAAGAGACGCGCACCTCTCGTCCCGCTACTTCCAGTAGCTGCTTGAAGTTTTGGTCGACCTTGGCGTACTCGTCCACAGCTTCAGCAGATAGCACTAGATGATGCGGGATTCTCAAGACGGCGCGGGTGTGCCCGCCGTCCGTGTCAGCCGTGCTACCTTGAAGATGGGAGTCGGCCAGTAGGCCTAACCCTTTCCCATCTCCCACGCCATGCAGCTTGAGGCCCGTGAACTGCACGCCATTGAGATGGGCCCACGCTGGAAATGCCTCTATTGGAGCTGGGGAAGGCATGATACTGACGGCTGACTTTCCCCGGGGGAAATGGCCCGAGTACAACGGTCAGTAAAGGAAACGGGGCCCTTGGTGAGTGCCTTTGCTCCGAAGGAGTTGATGAAAGGTATGCGCGATGAGTGGCCCTGTGTCCGATTACCTTGTTACCGTGTTGGGGCTGGGGAAGGAACGAAGGCAAGCTGACTGATATCGGTCGGGTTGCTCCCGTGTTTATTGAGCATGTAGAGAACGGGCAGGTGGACCAATCAGGACCGGGCTTTTACTCCGTAGGAGGTATTCTTATTACCTGCGAAAGTCACTGCGATAGAAGCCCAGCCATTTCCGGGTTGTAACATCGCGGCCATATTAAACACGACCCTTTTTCTATTATACAAATATACTTCCGGTTCGAATAGGTGCGAGCAGCCGGCCTGTCCTTGCAGTCTAGGCGCTTGAGGTCGTCAACATTCTTGCCTTGCTGTGTTTACGACGTTAGAGAACGACAAGAGTGCCAAAGGTCATTTTCGCCACTCTGAAATTACCAGAGTATGCACAATATAAATACTAATACTGCAAGACATCAGGCAGGGTCTGTAGATCGCCCGACCTTTTCATCAAACACGGCACTGATGATGGGACTTCGGTCAATTTCCGGCAAAACAACGGAGTACTAGAATGCCGTTGCAACTATTATTCCGCATCTACTTTATCTGGATGCAAGCATCAAGTCGCCGTGCAACATCTTTAACCTTTCGTCTCTTGCTGAGTGTCTTGTTGACTTTTGGGCTGTCATCTCGCTTAGCGGCGAGCTCTGGGTTACCAGAACGAGAGCCTTCTGGCTGACCTCCCAACGAAGCCAAAAGCCGTGATTGGAAACTGATATAAGGCTCGAATGGAATCATTGTGCGTTTTATAGCCGGCCATTCCTTGGGCATACTAGCCACGTGCGGCCTTTCAAAGACTTGAAGCAGTTCCGACGTGACCACGAGTTCAAAAAGGTATATGAATTGTGAGTTTGACAACTCCGTCATCAGAAGACATGCCTTGATCAATTAGCAAGTCTGAACAATGAGGAAAAATTATATAGCCATAGTGGCCTACCTTGTACGCTGAGCTTTGGTGCTGGCGGTGCCGGCGTTCCCTACGGCTTTGTTGCTGCACCATCGAGAGTAATAGGCAGAATATGTACGGGTCTTTTAACCGGTCCTTCGGAGTCAAGCGCAATAGTCTATCCCGAAACCCATAATTTGGATTGACGAGAGATTTGTGTGGTAGCATATGCATAGCATAATTGCGGCGGTCCCACGGGATCGACGAGTATTCAATGAAGCCCGTCAAGGGAGGGCCCTGCTCGCCAGGTCGATTGCGCGGGTAGAATACAACATAGGACGGCCGATGAGCAAGGCGACCAGCATAAAAAAGCCCAGGCCCGTTGCTGTATAGACAATATATTAGTAAGCCGCGGAATCTTATTTTTCTCTCGCCATGTTGGCGTGCCTACCAGCTCTTCCCGAACGGGAGCATCTCGCCTAATAGCAGCTTCTGGATGCCACGTCTTTTCCCCTTTTCCCAGTTAGCACGCGCAAGGGACCAAACCGCTCGTTGTATGGGATCAAGCGTAGATGGGTCAACGCGTTCAGCCTCATTTGACTGGGTTGGAGGGTCACTGGGAGCGGCGCCGGACGACACCTCGGTTGCGGTTGTGAAGTCGTCGAATCGGCACCCAAGCCAGTCGAGATGTTCGGAAGTCCAGAAGAATGGGCATTCAACTGCTTTACGATGTGTAGAAACGAACTGATTAAGTGTGTATGGTGGGGGAGTCGAGATTGCCATTTGAAAAGTTCTTATGAAATCTAATGCAGTTTGTTTTCGTTGTTGAGGATTACGATCCGCGAGGGTTAGAGTCATACAAGCAGAAATGATAATAACAACCACCAACGACTGGGTCAAAGCGGAAGGCAAGCACATGACTAAAGCGGAATATTGTTTCACCGGCGCACTCCCCCCTCAACCACTTTGGTTTACGGAGTACATTGATTATGTTCGCAAAGATGGGGGCCTGCCCATCGCACGTGAAAGTAGATCTGCTCTCTGGCGCTAGACCAAGTGTCACAGGAACTTGGGATTGTTATTTTTGTAGCTTCCTATCTTTAATATTCGTCGTTGTGGAATGGCAATTGAATTAATACACAAAGGTGAGGGTTGGGGCAGCCTAAACCTGATTGGCTGATAGGGGACCTACTTGTACATACGCCTCAGCAATTCCGCTCAGGCGGAATGCGGATCGTGGTGGCCGATGTGGAGCAGAGTGAGGATGCAAGATATGCAAGATGATTCTGCCGTCACTTTTCAAGCATGGCTGTCGTGCTTTGCGTAAACTGACACAAGGCGTGTCACTTGTGCATCGCTACTGAGTCTGTAGCAGATCAACCAACGAGTCTGTACTCCGTAGATCACCCGACCTTTTGGACCCGACCTGACTCGACCTGACAGCTTTCTAACGCCACTAGGACCACAGGACTCCTCCTATCGAGCAAGAAAAAAATTGCGGTAACTCATGGTATTGTCTAGGGCTTTGATCCCGGCTGACTATGAGGTAGTTGGCTAGTAGTTAGTTACGGTTTCCCCCTCACCCCCGGCCAGAGTCCTAGTAAAGCCCTAATTCCTAGCTAATATAAGGCTGTAAGTAGCTAGGATATATTGTAACCAGAAGGCAACAACCAGCATCAAATAAACACACACTTAATACACAATGGTGATGTCTCCCATTGTGTCCGCTATGCTTCCTCGTGCGCCCAAAGCATTAATCTGCGCAAGTATGACACAACCTGCATCCTACCACTCCTTGAGCAAAGGTCAAACCATGGAGTTGAGTTTACGTATATGAACGAAGATGGCGTCGAGGTAAAAAAATCATTAAGGTATTTGTCGCTAATGTCAAACTGCAGAAAACAAACATAATGTTGTATTGTATTGATAAGAATGACACTGCAGTCTCTCGTCAGATGTGATACTGAACAATACAACGATCAATTCAAACCTTACCTGCCGCATTTCAACTCTTTATGCGGATCTGCTCGTCTCGCTACCAGAGCCTCACAGGTCATCTGTGCTAAGCAATTGTCCGAAATCGTTGGCTCGCCGTCCGCTATGCACTCGAAACGCCTCTTTGCTTCTAGAATCGCCAAACGGTTCTTTAAGGTCTCGACGATACCTGGTCGTCCTTCTTGTCTCAAACATAGACCGCCGTCATCTGTTGCCTCCAGAGTACACTTTAGATCCGGTATAAGCACAGCTAACCTGGTTTTTGCGTCACGGAACTCCACGACGGTATCGACGCGTTGTCCATCCTGTGGTGGCGCGAAATACAGGATATGTCGAATGACACAAGATGCTAGGCGTGCAGTGTTGTCTTCCGCGGGTGCAAGCAAGCCATGCCCCCTTGGGTCGATATAACCTACAGAGGACGCTGCTAGAGAGGACGTCGCCCGAGAACTCTCGCTGGTTGACTCAACCTGCATCATGGCAGAGTCAACAAAGTTCACTTGAAATGTCTTTCGCCGTGTACGACGTCTGCTTCCATACTCGTTATTACTCTCACCACCACCGCTCTCACCACCGCTCTCACCACCGCTCTCACCACCACCCTCATTACCACTATCACTACCACCATCACTACCAACCTTACCACCACCCTCATTACCACCATCACTATCACCCTCATTACCACCCTCACCACCACCCTCAGGTTCGTCTATGCTCGCTGGATCGGCTATCCGGCGAGCTAACGGGCCGATGAACATGACCATAGCGGCCCAAACTTGGCCAAGAGAGGTGCCATAGGTCCGCACGAATCGATGCTCGCTCCACCCTAACTGGTCCGTCTTAGGGCCGTCCAAAAACTTATTTATTTCTTCCGGGAGTGTTGTATCCCGGGGCAGGGTATACTGTGATAAGATCGGAAGGTCGTTGCGTTGTGATACACGGTGTATGACACGACAAGCAAAAAGATGCTCGCGACCCCACTCACTTGCAGAGGAAGGTCTTAGCTCCGCGAAAGACTCTGCCCTTTCAGCATTATAGCGGTTCTTGAAGTGTGCTTCAGAGGTAATAGTTCTGAAATACGGTGAAGGGGCCATCACACAATCACCCTGTGCAGAGGGGCTGTTGCACGATACGTGCTCGTTCCAGGGATCGAATGATGGGATGAATGAACTCTCATGGATTGTCTACGAGACAAAAAGGATAAAAAAAGGATGTGGCCTCCTTACGTAAGAAGGGGTTTCTGCTAATGTGCCCTAGCCGCACTTTAGCTACCTCGTTGGCGGTTTCGCGCACTCAAAGGGATAGCCCGAGCCTATAACAATTATAGGCTTATATATGCGGAGTAGAAAGGAAAGATTTAGCTGTAAAAACTGTATATTGCGCGCTGGCAGAGACAATAATAAACTCTTATAATAGTTTTAATAAATCGAGGCTTAATTAGGGTGTGTGTTGCCTAGTGTACTCTGTAGCTTCCTGCTCCTAAGAGCAAGGGTCACGGGACCCACACTGCCTTCAATACATGCAAGGTAACTTCTTAACAGTCTACAGTAAAGACGCACCCAGAAATTGTAAGAACTTCTACTATAATAAGGTTTCTACGTAAATTCAAGTATCTCTATTGCCCGCTAGTCCTGATTGGCACACGAGCTAATTCGTGACCTCGTTAGCGCGCTAAAGGCATCAGTCCGAGTCTTTAGGCATCTAAAATAGAAAATAAATAGCAATAATGATATCTAAAAAAAATAAGAAAATTAGGTAAAGTATAATAAAGCTAATAAATACTTTATACATATATATATTAGTTTTTAGAATTTTTGAAGGTAATAGAATAGGTAGTGTAGGAGTAGTAGAGCTAATGTATTGGGTTG
>KQ061716.1:149770-175057 GCA_001008035.1 Atkinsonella texensis | reverse complement strand
TAGTAGAGCTAATGTATTGGGTTGGTGTTAAATTCCTTATCTAATTGGTTAAAAAGTATCTACATTAGGACCCACAGTTTGGTCAAGTTAGGTCGGGTTCAAAAGGTTGGGTGAGATGTAGACTCTACTCCCTCCTTTGGATACAAACTTTCAAGATTTGGGGTGCCTGCACATGCCCATGAGCTCCCTGTGACATCAATGTGCTCTGCGATGGGCTCACGAGTAAGTACGTGACAGCCAATGAAACCAATTGCTTCGGAGCAAAACCAACCATGTGCCTTATTCTGGCAAAAAAAAACATCTCCACGTGTCGCGCCGCTCCCTGCCGCGCTTCAGAATCTGCAGATGGCCAAGCTCTGCCTCATTGTCGAAACCCAGCCCAAACCAAAACAACGCCCTTTAAAAGCCTGCGCGTGGCCTCCGTTCCGACGACGCCACTTACCAGTCTCCGCACCCCAACTCGGCGCCCCCCTGGAACTCGCTTGAAAGACAAAAACCAAAGGCCCACGAAAATCCATGGTCAAAGATGGCAGACGAACAGAAGACGTTGCTGAATGAGTTTGACGACATGGAATGGGATGTTCCCCCAGGTGAGCTTTCTGCTGAAACCATGCTTGGGCTGGGCTCGTGAGAGTTGGCTGGCTTACTTTTGCTTCACGACAGCGCAATGGACGAGGGCCATTCCGTCCAGGCGCGTCCCGTCGCGCTTCCTACCTCAGGCCGTTGCTCACCGGGGCTACAAGGCTGCGTGGCCTGAAAACACAATGGGTGCGTTCAGGGGCGCGGTAGAGGTTGGGGCGCATGCGATTGAGACGGATGTTCACCTGACGGGTGACGGGGTGGCTGTTCTCTCCCATGTAAGCCTGCTGTCGCCATGTCCCATCTTCTGAGAAGACAGAGCGAGATTTCTGGGGAGAGAGGGCATCTACGCCTTCTACACGAAACTCGTCTCGTCTCCTTCGTTTCTCTGGTCCATCCTGATCCGATTTCCCCGCCTTCTGACGCCTCCAGGATGCTACCCTCGCCCGGTGCTTCGGCATCGGAAAGGCCCTCAGAGACTGCACGTGGGAATACCTGTCCACACTCGAGACCCTGAGAGAGCCCAAGCAGGGCTTGCCTCGTCTTCAGGATCTGCTAAGCTGGATAGTAGAGCAGGACAAATCAGCCCAGGACGGAGCACACCGACCATGGGTGCTCCTCGACATCAAGGTACGCTCCCCAAACCCTCTCTCGCAAAGCAAATTGCGATGCTCCGGAAAAACTTTCTCTGGTACTCATCTCGAAAGCAGCTGGACGATGACCCCCGCGAGCTTGTCGAAGCCATCAGCAAAGCTATATCCAGCGTGTCCTCCCCTGTGCCCTGGGAGAATCGCATTGTCCTCGGCTGCTGGAACGTACGTCGTCCGTCCCTCTTGTTCCCCGACTCTATCCGTGCTGACAAGGCCAGGCGTCCGTCCTTCGAGCTTCGCGCACAACACTGCCCGCCTTCCCCATCGCCCACATAGGCTACTCCCTTTCCTACGCGCGCCACTTCCTGCCCATCCCCGCCATCTCCCTAAACATGGCCTTCCACACTCTGATCTGGCCCATCTACGGTCGGCGCTTCATGCGCGACCTCGTCAACTTGGATCGATCGCTGTACGCGTGGACGGTGAACCACCCTCGGTGGATGAAATGGTGCATCCAACAGAATGTGCCACGGTCTTCGTCTTCACAGCCAAGTCACGGCTCTGTCAAGGTCATCGATGTAGTCATTACTGACGATCCAAAGTTGTACCTGGAGGTATGTGAGCAGTATGAGGATGAACTAGACGGCTTGGCGGGACAGGCGGATCGCAGTTCCTTGGAGGAGATCGTAAGGCTGGTCATCGGTATCGTCAAGAGCCATGTACGAGCAATGTTGTTCTTCTGGTACAGAAGGCGTGTGGAGGGCAAGTTGGACGACCTTGACCAGAAACGATTGAAGCAAGAATAGAGGCATGAGTGGGAATGCATCGCACGCCGTTTACTGACGAAAGCCCATACATTGCACATGTAGAATTTGGCATTAATCTCCAGAGACTATACTGGCATAGCTTCGTCATTTTCCAGAGCAGTTTGGCTTTTCTGTCTGTATACTGCATGCTTTTGTAAATCACTGCCGTCGTCCGTAAACTCCTCGAATGCATTTTCACGACCCAACCAGACAACATCGCGTTGTAATTCGATCCCCATACCCGGGTGGACACCATGGGTTAAATTTCCACATCAATGTCCAGATCCAGAGCCCCAATGACGTCATCATCCATAAGAGGCTTGTGAATCGTTGGCGCACCACTAGTTTCGGAAAAGTTCTTCTCGTGCAGTTTTGCCAAGTGGAACGACATTTCCGGGTTCATCGGGGACACCTTGGGTGTGCCATTTGCAGGAGTGCTGACCTCGCTGCCGTTGGCTGACAGTTTCTGCGGCGTGTCATTGACATCGTAGACAAACTTGGCCTTCGTTCGCAGCCTCCGCGAAGGGTCTTCGGCCACTTGTTCACCCCGCTTAAGGGCCATTTCGATCTCTCGTGCCTTGGCCTTCTCCTTGAGTTGTGCCTTGCGTACAAGCTCCGCATTCATTCTCCTGTTCTCACGATTGCGTTCCGCCAATCGGTCTTGTTCGGTGGTCGCCCTTGATGCACCAAATTCCTTAGATGGACCCAGAGTCGTTCTGAACGCCAAGCGTTGGCTGCCCAGCTTTTCAAGTTCTTCTTGTAGCTCCTGGGCTCTAGTCTCGTCGCCGCGCGCCACGGCTTCGTCTAACAGCTTGGCGACACGTTCTCGCTCAGCTGGATCAAACTGACGCTTCAGCTTATTTCGTCTCGCTAAACGAGCTTTAATCTCTTCATTCGTCCACTTGTGGTTGATGAGGTTGTTGATACCGTCAATTTTGTCAGTGAGGAAGGCTTTGGTCGGCAGTTTGACGTTTTCATTATTGCAAGTCACTTGATAGCGGTTTAATTCACTCTGCAGATGGTGTCAGTGTTCCAAACCCAGTTTCGAGAACGGTACATATAGGCTCACCTCGGTGAATTTGCCGCTTGATGCAGCGATAAACGGGAATTCTTTGATGGCCTTCCCATGAGCCGCCTTAACGTATTGATCTGTAACAAACGGCCCTTGTGGTCCTGTGAGGGCGTAAGGTCGACTAGTCGAGAAGCCTGCGTCAATTGTGTCAGAAAGTCCTAACAAGCCCTACATTGATAGTAAGCAGATAGCCCAACCTTTGATAACCGCCATTCGGTATTGTTCAACACCCGTTTCAGGGTGCGGGCCCAGAGCGATGCGGATGTAGCAGCCAGTTATTGCTGACTCGAATCCTGGCGTGAAGCAGACCTGGGAAAATTCATTACGGCCCAGGCGAACACGCTCGAAGTCTTTCAGCTCAGGCGGCGGCACTTCTTTCTCTTCCTCCTTTTCGGGTGTCCGAGATCTGGCCCGGCTGAAACCACCATCACTTTCTTCGCCACCGGAGTCCCGTCGTCCAGGTGAATAATCACGACTGTGAGTCTTGTCTTCCCTTCGCTTAGCTTTTTCAGCTCGCGCCCTGCGTAAAGAGTCCATGGCGATCTCCGCTTTACCCGTGCGTTGACGTGTACCCTTACGCTGGCCGTCATCTAGCTCAGCAGTATCAGCGCTGCGCTTCTTCTTGACACTTTTACGCTCTTCAGTCTCGACCATCTGTCGAAGAAGGCGGTTCTGGCGTTGCCGTTCGATTTCAGTGGTACGCTCTTCGAGGATCTGTTCTCTTTCGACTTCCCGCATGGCCATAATTTCAGCCTTTTCTGCCTCGCTCATGAACAATCCATCTACAGGATACTTCTCATCCTCGTTCATTCCACCGCGTCGTGGTGCCGGCTCTGCATCAGAATCGGACTCATCCATAGCAGCTGATGCTAGGGAATTCGGTGACGAAGGTGTCGATGAGCTAATTTCGCAGAATCGCAACCATGGCGTTAACAACGGGTAGCTGAACATCGCAATGATGCTCAGGGGGCGATCCGATATCGGGTTCGGGAGTGATCCAGGGGTGAATCAAGATACAATGGATATAGAAAGGGGTGATCGAAAGGAACTTACGCTTCGCCTTCCTCTTCTGAATCATCTTGCCTTACCCTGTTCTTCGACTTCTTCGACTTGCCAGAGGCCTCCCTTGGGCGGCGCGGCGATTCGGATCCAGCGCGACTCGGGTTCGCAGAACCCTCGTCCTCAGAAGCACCACCAGCGAGGGCGAGAAGATCGTCATCAAGGTCAGACATGATTGTTGGTTATGTAGACGTGGCGGTTCTTGGCTGCTGTCAGGAAACCGGGCATGGACACGCCGACGTTTTTTAAAACCGGCGCGATGGTAAGTGTGTGTGCAGAGACCAAGAACAATGCCGTCCCAACGAGGTGTGCAGGAGTCGGTCGTTGCGCTGAGCCAGAAGCCACTCAAAGCCTGTCCTGGTCGTGGGAGGGGACTGGCATGCGTGCGATGAAAGAATGACGAGGACAAGAACAGAAATGGTGCTGGATATGAGGAAAACAGAAGGTCGGCTCCTAATTGGACCCGTCACTTGTCTCTTTGCTTTGTGTTTGTTCTGTCTGGTTCCTGGAAATGGCCGCTCCTGCCATCTTGCAACCAAACCCGGCGAAGGGTTTGTCCGGCCAGCGCTGCAAGAAGCCACTCCAGTTCCAGCGAGCGGCACTTGCCAGGTACGTACCGTATGCTACATCATGCTCCATCTCCCAAAATAGAAAGCATCATCCGCTTCCACCTCGAGATACCCGTTCACCTCGACGTCGTCAAGCTTCGAGCTGCATCAAATTCTTCAATCATGCCGCCCACCCGGAGTCTAGCACGTCCCATAAGGGCAATTTATTTGCGCAACAGACCCTGTTCTCAATGCTCCCGCGCATTGTCAAGCACGCCACACCAATCGCAAGCCTCCGCGGCCGAGCCTCACAATTCCAGCCCAAACGAACCGAAGAAGCAAAAGCCCCTAACCAAGGAACAACGCGACTTTCTCACATCTGCCGTACGCTCCATCAGCCTGCCAAATCTCCAATGCGACGGCTCCTCGCTCAAAAAAAAAAAAAAAAAAACTGACAACATCATAGCTTCGGGTCAACCAAGCTGGCGAGTTAGCCGCCACGCTCATCTACAGAGCCCAGACTCCCCCCATTGTTCGCCAACACCCTCACCTTCGGCCTCTCATGGCGCACATGTATGAGCAAGAAGCCGGTCACTTCAAGACGTTTAATGAACTCATCCACAAGCATCGTATACGCCCGACGGCTCTATACCCGCTCTGGTCTGTTCTCGCCACGGGGCTGGGATGGTCCACGGCCCTCATGGGCCGCGAAGCAGCCATGGCGTGCACCGAGGCGGTAGAAATTGAGATCGGGGATCATTACAATAATCAGATTCGAGAAATACTGGCCATGATCGCTCAGTGGCGGGAGGAGGGGTACGAAGTGAGCAATGAGATGGAAGAGTTGGTCCATACGCTACGAAGGATACGCGATGAAGAGTTGCAGCATTTGGATCATGCTGTGGATAACGATGCCAAGAAGGCCGAGTCGCATTGGCTGCTGACCGGTGTCATTCGTGCGGGATGCAGAGGGGCTATTTGGCTCAGTGAGCGTGTTTAGAATGGTAAAGGATTACTGGGATACTAACGGCCACTTGTTTTAATACGAACCCGGGTACATGTATTCTTAGTATATATATATATATATATATGAATATAAAGAAAGAACTATAGGAATATTATATGGAAATTACTCCGTGACTGACGTCACGTCGGGACCAGACATGCCAATGGTTGTTGCTTAGTAGACAGGTCCAAAAACAACCATCACAGAAATTACAACGCTAAATCTATATATAAACCCTGATCGTGCTGTGAGATATGACGCCCCTTATGAATGCTGCCCACAATTAAAGCGCCATGCGCCATGCAAATCGATTTACATGCGTTCTAGTACAACTCACCCCCTGGGGCATGCAGCGCATGCGTTTCAGTCATGCGACTCTGGCTTCAACGTCTGACTTAGTTACTGAGAAATGGTTAGCAGATTATTCGCACATAGCAAAGGGAGAGTCGACGTACTAAATTGACAACGGAGCTACACCATCGACCTGGTAACCCCAATTGCCGTTCTGTTCCTCTGTAACGAGCCAATCATATGGGAACTCGACAATGTTGCCCTGGATCATTTTCAGCAACGCTTCAGCATCAGCTCGCGGTGGCATGTCATCTATCGAAAATCCGCGACGGCTTCCCTTGGTGGTGGCGCGGCGTCGACGCTTGACAGAGCCGAATTGGGCTTGGGCGGGAAGAGTGGCTGTTTCTTTCGAAGGAGATTTGTCCTGCGTGGAGAACGTCGTTTTACGATCCGTATTGCTGCTGGTCTGTGGCTCAGACAACTTCGACGAAGTTTCCTCATGTGCTGACAAGCCAGTATCACCCTGTACTTCCGCATCCTTCTCCGTTTTGCCAGCGGCCTTCGAGTTCACAGAGCTGAGACGCTGTGTATTTGAAACCTGCGCTTTCTCATCTGGCGAATTGCTGTCCTCCTCGGGAGACTTGACATCGAGTTGTTTCAGGTCGTGACCGAATGTTGGAAGCTTCTCTGTCATCCTCTCTGTGGCAGCCGACACAATTGCTTCAGGGCCGGGTGCTCCAACCCCTGCACCAGCCGCAGTGGACGCGTGGTTATTTGATTCGGATGTCGTTTCGGTGTCCTCGGCAAATGGTTTACCATCCATGCCTACACAAAATTTTGCGACGTACTCCATGTATTCGCGATACTCCTGCCATGTCGTGACATCGGAATCTGGCATGCATCGGAAGACCCTTCTGTAGAGTTTCGTATTGTTGCGAGCCACGCGATTCCAAACATCGTCAATGAAACTGGGGAGCAGAGGATCTCGCATGCAATCTCTAGATATATCTACTAGTTTGATATCTGCAGCCATAGGGTGGAACTGTCCGCTCTTGGCTCGACCTGTCATTGGATCAACATGCACCGGCGGACCCCCTATGTCGGTATCATCAGCCACAGGCAGTGGAGGAAGTTGAGCAGGGCGAAGTTCCTCTGTGGCAAGTTGATTCAGCGGCGGCGTGGGAGGAAGTTCGCCAGTGTTCGTCGTATTTGGGTCCAAGTAACGATTATCCGAGGCTGGAATACGCTCATGAGTAGGCTTCGGGCTGGAAATGGTTCCCTTACCCTCTGTATTGATATCGTAAACCAAAACTTCGCGGCCTTTCACAACGACAGAGTCTCGACCCTCAGCTAGGCCCATCTCTTCTGCGGCTTTCCATTGATCTGGACCATATCCAGATACATCCAGCTGCTGCTTTTGCTTTTGCTGGGGGCTCATTCCCTCTGGCATTTTGCTGTCGTTTCTTTCGGCCGAGGACAGGAGAGAATCGTCTGGAACTGCCTTTGCTTTTTCCATATCGAGTTCGTGATTGAACGATCGTGAACGTAGATTCAAGAAAGTCTCCTTGCGGACTGCATCAGGACCAGTATCAGGGGTCAGGGGATCTTCTCTGTAGATATCGTCCATTTCTTCCTCGAATGCTACGCGATCCAGGTCCTGTTGCCTTTCTTGCTCCAAAATCTCGTCAACATCGAGACCCAGGTGTTCGCGCATGAGCCTCAGTCGGAGAGTATGCGCGAAGCGGCCAACTTGATACGGTCGGCCAGCCATGGTTGAAGATATCATGTCAGTATCTCGAACCAGAGCCGCACATTCAGAGTCTCGAGATCCCAGCATAGAGCGCTCGTTAATATTGGCAGATCCTATCAAAGCAACGCGATCGTCAACTATGATAGTCTTGGCATGAATGTATAGCTGCTCAGTTACCAGAGCATCATTGCTCATAATGCCCCATTGGCGTAGGCTGTAAAAGCCAATGTAATCTTCAGGCTCAATGCCAGCAGTTCGCAATCGTCCAAAGATGGACTGCTCGCCTCGACAAATACTCTTATACTGGCACATGAGGATAAGTCTCACGCTAGTACCTTCTTGCTCATCCACTCTATTTTGGAAGCCCGGCATTAGTGGAATCATGATTGCACAGCGCCAGTCTTCGCCGTTTTCATGGGCACGGATGATGCGCTCAACCAGCGCGTCTCCGATCCGATTGACAATCTTGGTATTGTATGCTTCGGTGCTCGATATGAAGAATTGATTTTCCATGTATATGAAATGATCTGAATCTTCAATCATTTTGATATACGCATTCTGGATACTATGCTCAGTCTCGTCGATGCCCAGAGACCATGTGCTTGCGGACCGAAGCATCTGAACTTCACACGTTCCCGTCAAGCCGAGAGCTTCGAGCTCCTCAAACCTGGCATCTGGCGGAGGCAGGAGAAAGGGCAACGGACGGGTCGGTCTCCTACCTCGACGAAGGTAGTTCCAGCGTTGGACAAAGTGGCGGGTCAAGTCACGAGCTGGCTGGCCGACAACCTGCATCGCAACATCGTGCCATGGCATGCGTGGGACCTTACTGCGGTCATACATTTCTTCGTATGGTTCATTAAGCCTGAAAAAGTCCTGCACTCTGGGATTGGAGTAATCTTTGCCAGGGAACAGTTGGCAATGCTCGGCATCTTTTGGCTGCTCAGTCATCTCGAAACCGGTAGGCTTGTCATCCACAATGGGATGCTGAGGGCAGTCCCATCGGCCAAAGCACAGATCGACACCGCCGAGGAATGCCACATCGTGATCCACGACGCAAATTTTCTCGTGATGTGCAAAAAAGAATTGGTTCTTTTTGAATTGATTGGGAGATCGTTGAACGAAAATGTTGGGATGGAGGTTCAGCAACGAGAACTTGGTGTACTCAGAATCGATTGGGATAGCAGCCTCGACATTCCTATAAATGATGACGAAGATTTTGACTCCTTCTCTTGCCTTCTTCTGTAACAGTCGATCAAGACGCCATTTCTGACTGATGGCGGCCGGCCGGCGCATGTAGAGCTCCGGGCTTAGCCACCAGTCGTGGATATAAATTACGTCTCTGGCCATATTGATTGCTCGAGATACGTTCCACATATAGTCACGTCCGTCAACAAGCCACTGCGCAAAGACACCGGTTCGGACAGGAGCAAAGCTATCGAACCGTTTCTTCTCATACCACGCAGTCTGCTTGAGCATTTCATTGATTGAGTCCTCAAATTGTTTCAACACTGACTGGTACCTTGAGAACAGCCGGACTTTGCGTTCAGATGTGTGCAGTGTGAGTGTGTGGTGCTTCTGTGGTGGCGACTCTACAGTCAAATCTATTTCCTTGTTTTTGTCTTTGGATCCAATCTGTGCAAGTGCATTCTTCTTTGAAATAATGCTGAACTTGGTGTCGACAAGATAAACATCGTAGATGTTCATGTTCTCCGGCGAATCTACACAAACGATATAGCTTTGGCGAACAAGAAACCACTTCCGGCTGTGTCGAGCAATGACTTTAGCAGGCGTCAGGACTCGACGAAAGTCCAGACCTTTGGATGACTGTATGTGCAAGTATCCTTCTTTCCCATGGTAACTACCTTCAGCGGCAAGTCGAACACCGAGTGCTGATAATTCGAGGAATCGACAAAGACGGTTGCTATCCGCTCTGAACATGAGCCATCTGATCATTTCTGATAAGTACTTCTCGAGGATGCGCCTTTGCTTCTCCACGTATCGTTGCCTTCGCGCAGCCATATCAACGGCCGGAGCGCTAGCACCTTCAACATTGGACGCTTCGCCAGGATCTGTGAACCCTGTCGACCTTCTTCTCATCCCCCACAGATTCGCACGAGACTTCTTCCTGGTAGGCTGGTGTTGGCCCTCGGCTCCGCTTGCCAACCCATCCTGGTCCTCTCTGCCGGTACCTTCCCCGGCAGTCTCGTCACCTCTCACACTAACTTGGTCCTCCTCATCGCTCTCATCTCCCTTGTCACGCGCGCTTCTTAGATAAGGGAATGCCGAGTATGGGAACTTGGGCTGCTTCGGGCGTGCTCCGAGATCACGGCTGAGCATATACTTGTCGTTGTTGAGGGCGAATTTATACCGAAAGTGAAGATTATAGATGTCCTTTATAGTTCTGATGACCGTCCAGCCCATTCGACTCGGCCCACTACCATATTCCAATTCGATTGTGAATATCCAATGTCGATCCTTGTCATCATCTGGCACGGGGGAGCTATCCTTGACCTTCAACTTCAGCTGTTCAAGCAGAACAGGGATTCTCTTATTCCCATGCTCATCTCTTTGAATCATGCTGGCAAGCATCAACACAGCAGGAGCCCCAGCTCTGAGCTCGGCCATCAATTCCGCCGATTTGAAGTAGTCGAAGCGATCTTCCTTCTTTTGTCGCAGGAGCTTCAGTGTGCTCTTGACCTGCTTCCATTTTTGAGCACCAAAACTAGACGCCTTCTCGGAGTTGAAGAATGGTCGACGAGGTGTCATGGCATCGCCATCCGAGACACCGCCACCACCAAAGACAGTAATTCGTCTAATGTGGCCAGTACGACGGCCAACTGCAGCAGAGCTTTCTGGATAGTTGATGTACTCGCCCTGGGAATGCGTCGTTGCTCCAAGATAAGAGTGGCCACGGCGAAAAGACCGACGCTTCAAAGTTTCTCGAGTATCCCCTTCTGACAAAGCCTGATCGGTGTTGCCGGGTGTAGAAGTGTCGGGCATACTTGCCCTTCGCCTAAGAAGGCGGTTATAAGCGCCCCAGGCGTCCAACTCCCCTGCAAATCGACCTGAGGTTGATGGTGTTGAAACATGACCTTTCTTGAATCGTCTTATTCTACGCTTTTTTCTCTTGGCGGCACCACTCGCTGGGACAGCTCCTTCATCCGCGGTTTCTTCAATATCCGCATCGGCATCAGCATCAGATTGCTCCTCCACGAGAGTCTCTGGCAGTCGGTTCCCAAATCGGCCGGTGGTTGGGGAATTGGCAGCAGAATTTGAACCTATGTCGGTGAAAGGAGCCGATGGTGACTTGAGTGTCGGCGTGGTGGGCACAATGGCCAAAGCCTTGATTTTTGACATGAAGGAAGTGCCTCTGTGTTTCCCTGGGGTGTCTGGCCCATCCCAAGATCCGTGTCGGCTGTGAGCACCTAGTGTGGGAGAAACCAGCGTCTGGGGATCATTGCTGGCAAACTGTACACTCCTTTTCCCAACCAACGTTGAATTGTCGGCCTCTACAGGCTGAATTTCAACGTTATCTCTATTGAGTGCCAAATCGCCGGACAACTTGTGCTCCTGATCGTGTTCCTCGTTGGTCATACCATTTCCGTTTGCTGTGGTGGGAGATATACCGGCATGTTGCTTCCCTCCATTCCAGTAATCCGTTGCTCCAGCATCCCTCTTGCTGTCATCTTCATCTTCGTTTTGTGTTACTCGAAGTTCGGAGGTAGGGATATGGACGAGAAGTTGTGGTAGGCTCGGTGGGGGAAATCGGGATGTTGACTCGGGATTGCTTGGTGTTTCGTTTTGTGGAGTGCGGCTCATGGGAGACACAGAGTCTTCCCTCTGGCGAAGTGTTTCCATTCGCGGCTTCGATGTTCGGTGTCGTTACTCTATCTGTTGCTTAACGACTTCGTCACAGCTCAGACCGCGGCGGATATGCCTGGTGGCGTTACTGGAAATGCGAGAGATCAAGTCGTATATTTGCAGGACATGCTGATATCAAGAGCATGCAATCCACGGGAAGCGCCAGCGATAGTAAGAGCAATGAAGATAATACCCGCGACTAGGGACTGTGCTGTGATCCAATTCGCGGATTTGGTTCGTCGGCGAGCTTCTGTCAGAATGAAACCGCTGGTCCGCAGCGTCGTCCAGAGAGACTGAAGCCGAGTTGGCGTTGTGGCAGCAGCGTATTGTACACAACGCCGAAAGGGGACCCTGCCAAGTGAGCAATGATCTGTTCGTCGCGAGACAAACCGTGCAGGAGACGGAAGATGAGAAAGCAAGAAGTGGACGGCCAAGTGGTCACCCACGTGGGTTAGAGAAAGGATTGAGCTTCACCGGCAGGTGGCATCGCCGCAGTTGTTGATCCTGTGACCCTGAATCCGGCACTAAGGGCCGCCGTTGACACCAGTTGCAAGCCAGCACCTGGCCCAAGTGCCAGGGCGGTACTGTGCTCCGTACTGTAGGTCGGGGAGTTCTGTAGGGGTGTTCCGCAGGGGCAGGGGCAGGGGCAGGGGTGTTCTGTTGCGTTCCTCCAGAGCCAATCCATTGTCTGGCCTCCTACGACTTTGCTGTTCCCCTTCATGGCGGTTGTGTCTGCCAGTGGTGTTTCTTCCCATTCTATGCTGCATCGCAGATCCATTCACTTGATATGGGGTTTACGTGCTACTGACTAACTGCATAACATAATTCGCTTCTCCGCCCAGTTCTTCGTTTCTAGAGTTCATCTGCTTTTCATTCTCTTGCCCTCAACCTTTAATCGATACCGTACGAGTCTCCGGTGCCACGATTTTGCTACAATGTCTCGTTATTCGCTGCGTCAGACGCCCAGGTATGTCACGAAAATTTTATAACGCTTGAGCACAGTCAGTTGGTGCCAATGACCTATGTCTTCCTAAAAAAACCCCGAAAGTCGAGATTTCACCTCGAGAGCGCAACTCGCCCCGACTTCAAACGAATTGACTGACCTTCCCGTACAGGAAGAAGGAACTTTTCGATGGCATGATCGCGACGCCCGCTACTACGCGACGCTCATCGCGGCGCCAGTCTTCCTTTCCGCCCGAGATCCAATCCGATGTCGAAACGCACGCTGTTACGCGACGCTCATCGCGACGACAGTCTTCATTTCCGCCTGAGCTCCAATCCGATGCCGAAACGCACGCTGCTACGCGACGATCATCGCGACGCCAGTCTTCCTTTCCTCCCGAGATCCCATCCGATGCCGAAAATGAGTCCAGCTCCGCGGCAGAGACTTCGGTCCGAACTCGTTCCATGCGCCGCCGCACCGGCAAGTTCACCGAAAACTTGAAGGAGGAGCTGGGTGAAGTTTCTACTACCGCCAGTGGCAAATCCGTTGCTGCAACAGAGATGGCGTCCAATGGCTGGCCTGAGAAGAAATCAACCCCGGAGTCGACTCCCACGAAGGCAGCTAAGTCGCCGGATGACAGCGTCGATGGCTGGCGCTATGGCCGGGACCCCGAGATTGACATTACCGGCGAATTCGAGTTTGGTGGCTCCCTTGGCACTCTGTCCATAATGCTTTTCTTCCCAGTGCTCATGTGGTATATGTGGATTGGAGCCACTTACTATGACGGAAAATTCCCATCTCGTGCTTCTGGTCAGACTTGGCTCGCTTTTGGATCTCAGTTGGTGAATCATGTCTACATTGGCGCTTTCCCCCATGCCAAGGCCTGGTTCTGGTACTGGTGTTACCTCATTTTTCAGGTTGCCTGCTACTGCTTGCTTCCTGGGGTTTGGGCTTGGGGCAAGCCTCTCCCTCATGAGGGCGGCAAGCAGCTCAAGTACTTCTGCAACGCCTTCGTCACTCTTTATTTTACGCTCGCTGTCATGGCAGTTCTGCACTTCACTGGAATCTGGCCTTTGTACACTGCCGTTGACGAGTTCGGACCTCTGCTTTCTGTCGCCATACTGAGCAGTTTCCTGGTCAGCTTTGTTGCATACCTCTCTGCGCTGCACGGTGGAAAGCAGCATCGAATGACAGGCTACCCCATATACGACTTTTTCAAGGGTGCCGAGCTGAACCCCCGGATTTTTGGACTTTTGGATCTCAAGATGTTCTGCGGGGTCCGCATGCCGTGGCACTTCCTCCTCATTCTCAGTCTTGCCACCGCCGCTCGTCAGTGGGAGCGCTACGGCTATGTCTCTGGTGAGGTCCTGTTTCTCGTCATGGCTCATCATCTCCACGCCAATGCCTGTGCCAAGAGCGAGGAGCATATCATCACCACATGGGATATGTACTACGAGAAGTGGGGATTCATGCTAATCTTCTGGAACCTTGCTGGTATACCTTTGACTCACTGCCACGGCACCATCTATCTCGCCAACCACGACCCATCCGAGTACCGCTGGAACAAATTCTTCTTGGCAGCCATGTTTGCCGCCTATCTCTTCTGGTACTGGGTGTGGGACAGCAGCAACAGCCAGAAGAACCGCTTCCGCGCCGTGCAACAAGGAAAGCTGCTCGTCCGCAACACCTTTCCTCAGCTCCCGTGTCAGACGATTGGCAGCCCCAAGACTATCAAGACTCCTCAAGGTGCTATCCTTGTCGATGGCTGGTGGAGTCTGGCGCGCAAGATGCCCTGCACAGCAAACATGTGGTTCTCCATTTCCTGGGGCTTGATCACGGGGTTCAAGTAAGTGCTGTCGAAGAGAATCGACCAGGCGAGATTTGTCTTGTCGCCGTTTTCTCAGAACTGTCTTGGCTAACACTCGTAAATAGGAGCCCCTTTCCCTGGTTCGGCTCTATCTTTTTCTGCTGCATGATCGCCCATCGTGCCGCAAAAGACATTCAACGCTGCCGCAACAAGTACGGCAAGCACTGGCTCGAATACGAGAGACAGGTTCCATATCTCTTCATTCCTGTACGTTTTACCCACCTTCCCCACATCTCAAATCCACAGACTGCAATCAGCTCACACCTCGTCTCAGTATGTATTTTAAAACTCTATCCGCAAGGCATCGGCCAAGCTGCGCACGAAGCGTAATATTCTACGTACATACTCAGTTCCGTAATGTAATGACAGGACGTTATGAATGGCTATTCTAGCTGGCGAAGAGGCAATGGGCCTGACAGCGTATTTACGGTTGTGTAAACAGGGCTTCAAAAATCAATCTTTTGGTGTGGGGGCGGCGTACTGCGTGGTATGATGCATTTTTGTCATGCCTGGGAGATCCAATAATGTTTTTCTTTCCCTCTTGATACATGAATTTGCAAATACGAAAAATTCAGCGCGGGCGAATTCCGTCAGATGTCGATACGACTTTCATCCCAAGAACGTAACCATATCTCACAGGGACTGATTATCAATCCCCGTAGTCCAGACCCTGTGCTGAGCATCTTCTTACATGATGTCACATGCTCTGCGCTGCGGCCATGCGCCATTAGAAAATGAGTGGGTATTCATTAAAATATAAGCACGGATCAGCCTCCACGATCGGCTAATTGCAGCTCACATTTCTCGTGAGACTTGCGAGCTGTTTATGGTCCAGCTTTCAGGACAATTATCGTCAGTCTGCAGGAAGGTGCAGAAAACCCCGGGTTCTCATAACGGGCAGGGCCAAAACAACAAACCAACACTTCGCGAGGAATCGCAGTCCGTTGCGCAGCAAAAAAATATACAAAGGAGTTTTGTGTGTAAAGCATGATATGAGCAACAGAGACTACACTAGATTCCTCTTCACTGCCGTTGTCTATAATGAAACTGCTCAAAACCAAACCTCGTCTCTCACTAGTGTACATATACGCGACCTGTCATGTAATTACCGATCCTTCACCGTAAAAATCATGTTTCGCGAGCTCTTCGAGAATAATCCTGGCGCATCCCCAATGCTTTTGCAACAATTCTGAGGCTGTCTCCATCGTAGTTGTTTTACCGATTTGAAGCCGGTAATTGCAACTCTTGGCTAATAAGTACACACTGTAGAGTAACAATTACAGCTGTTGCTGCACTCCTTAACAGGTGGCGTCTTGAGTAGCCTTGGAGTTCATGAGAAGAGCAACAATCAAACCGTATAGACCTAATAATTTCGTTAGAAAGCAAAGTTCGCTAAACGTAAATCGAGTAAATCGCCTTACCCAAGACTTCGGCGAAAATGAGAATCAAAATCATGCCAACGAATAGACGCGGTTGCTGGGCTGTGCCACGCACACCAGCGTCACCGACAATACCGATGGCGAATCCAGCAGCTAGACCAGCAAGACCGACAGCCAGACCAGCGCCGAATTGGATGAAACCGGTGTAGAGAGGAAGCTCTTGCTTAAGGCCGTCGGAGATAAGGACAGACACCACAAGACCATAGATACCGATAATACCAGCCATTATAACAGGAACAATGTCTACAGATACATGTCAGCTTTATGTCAATATGGGCAAGCTCGAATATGAAAAAGAGGCTTATACGCACTCTTCACAATGAGATCAGGGCGGAGGACACCCATGGCAGCGATACCGACACCAGACTTGGCAGTGCCGTAAGAGGCACCCAAGCAGGTGAAGACTATGGCGCAAGTGCAGCCCATGGCACCAAAGAAGGGCTGTGAGAATGATTAGCGGAACCTGGACTTTGAAATATTCAACTGTTGTGATAATGCCGACGATGGATCCATGGGAGTGACGTCGGTCGGTAGATGGGCTGGGCTTGAACTAACTGCGTAAACGGGACTGTGGACACATATCGAGTTAGCTTGGAAGGCGTTCCATGTGATATGTTTTTCAAAGGTAGCATCAGTCGATTCCAATCTGATCTAGGGATGCCGAGTGCTTCGTTTGATGAGCTTTGCAAGCTCGGTTCATCCGGTGATTATGGCAGGGAGGCAGCGGCGACAAACGTACCAGGCTTCGGTGATAGGCATCTTGGCGGTTATCGAGCTGTCAACAATAAAGTATCAAAGAGAGGTGCGTAATGCGGGGACTGTTGGAGTGATGCTCGATGGCTGTAATTGCAATGCAAGTATCAGCGATGGCTGTCGTCGTGGTAGCAACGTCGAGATGCGGTGGTTATGGAGGACTCCTTCTGTGGTTGGCGTCGTCAGGTCTTGCCGCAGTGAGTTACGTAATCCAAGCCATGTCGGTTAATTGTCGGCTCCGACGGGACATGTAGCAGGTACCTAGGTACTTAACATTGTTCGAAGCAGGTGGGGGGACAGATTATATGTCGACCGGTCATGAAATTTCCACCCCGCGCTGTCGTGATATTTTAGGTACCTGCAAGCAGGGAGTTTTAGCCTTTGTTTTGTATTTTTATTCTTTTTATTAATATGCAAAAAGGGAAGAAATAAGCATAAGAAGTCAAGAAATATGGCACGTGATGTATTAGGATGCCCAAGTACATTTGACCACTCGCTGTATTACCGATACCCAATGGATACGTGTCTTCAAACACGGTAATCTTGCTCCAAACCCGAGCAACGTTTTGTAGGACATACATTAACGCACCTTCTGAGTCCCAAGTACAGATCGGCTGCAGAAAGAGGCAAATCATATGCCGCGTGCTCAGTATCCTGGCTACGTCATACGTGGTTTGCGCCATTTGTAATCATTGCCATCGATTTATTCATAGCTTCTTAGATCTTTCGAATTGCTAGCGAAGGGCATGACACGCTGTGTCTGACGACAACTCACTTATTACCCTGTGCTCAAAGAACTCACAGGCATTACTTTACCTTGCCGCGGCGATTCCATGCAGCAAAGAATGTCAAACTCTCTGCAGATATAGGTTTCTTGGAGCGCATGGGTAACCCAAAATACATTAGAATACGGTTCAAAAATTTGGCCCGTGAATTTGGCAATCGCAAGGCTGGGCAAGTGACGCCGTCTATGACGTTTCTCCACAGCAGAACAAAGATCTCCGCCTCAAGACCACATGTTTGGTGGCCATGGAAGTTGATACCCCGCCCGCTGTAACTCCTAGCGGATGAACGGCACACTATGGCGAGATCGCATTATCTATAGACCTATGGACTTACAATATATATTCCTATTTTTTCAACCTTATACGCGGCCTTGTACATTGGAAAGGTGGCATGCCCTTTGCTTGCATTATGTCGGGAGTAGCTCGGAAGGTCCTGGTTTGTGCTGCCGTTGACGGCCTCATCGTTCAGCCACTGTCGACCAAAGGACAGCGACCATTCCAGGCCATTCGAATAGATTATGGAGACTCAACAATATCAGCCGTTCCACGCGGTCAGATCCCAGATCCGTCTGGACCAGACTCATCGTTTGAGGCGTTTGGCGTAGTCGGTATGCCTTCAATATGTAGCGCAGGGCCACTACATGACTGACAACTCCACAGGTTTGATAAGAGTTTCAAGATTGAGCTACCTCGTTACAATTACCCATCGTCAACAGGTTGCGCAGATATTCGGATATCCGGTATATGTTGTCACTGGTGTAGCTGTAACCCCTTGCAGCAAGAAGCAGGAGGCAGATGAGTCCATCCGGAGAACCGCAAACTTGCTTCAGAAGCACACACCAGATGTCTTAAACGACGAAGATGCCGAGAGTAGCGACGAAGAAGTTGAGAGTCATCATGTTGGTCTGGATGAAGTCGAGGACGCTGTCCCCGACACGGAGGACGCCCAACTTGCTTCACCCCGGAGCAGCGTGGTGGATGATGTCATGAGACGTAGGGGGAGCTACGGTAGATTTGCACAGCGTTGGTTCAGCAAGAGTGGCTGGACGATGGACCAAAGAAGAAGCTTGGGCTTGAGTGTCTCAGCTGCTAGCTCTCCGACTGCTCCAGAAGATGACGGTCTTCCTTCAGCATCAAAGATATCGATACAAGAAGAGGTGTGGGCTCAAACCCGCCCGACAGAGTTGCTGCCAAAGCTGCTGAGGACTATGCAGATTTTATTTGGTTCCTCTAGGAGCTTTTACTTTTCTTACGATATCGATATCACTCGGAGACTTTCAGGGAATCGTGTCCAAGCAAGTCAGAATATACCGTTGCACAACCAAGTCGACAGCCAGTTCTTCTGGAATCGCCACATTCTGGACAAATTCATCACCGCAGGGCAGGATTGCATTAGCCTGCCTCTCATGCAAGGGTTCGTCGGCCAGCAAACTTTCACAGTAGACAGTGATCCGCCCCAAATGGATGAAGCCACTACGGAATCAGTAGAGCTTGCGAACATGTCGGCATCAAGTTCACCTCCTGCGTCTCCGCACACTGACCTTGTACGAGAGTCAATTGATTTCCGACCATCTGAAAAACGTTATCTCATCACCCTCATCTCCCGACGATCTACCCAGCGAGCGGGACTAAGATACTTGCGTCGAGGTATCAACGAGGACGGGTTTACGGCAAACATGGTGGAAACAGAGCAACTATTATCTTCACCGAAATGGGAGCCTTCCACACCAGTACACTCGTTTGTGCAGGTTCGAGGTAGCATACCACTTTTCTTCACACAGTCTGCCTACTCGTTGAAACCTGTGCCTGTAATACAACACGGAATGGAAACCAATTTCAAAGCTTGCAAAAGACACTTTGAAAGACTTCGTTCGCAGTATGGAGTTCTGCAAATTGTCAATCTTGTTGAGAAGAAGGGTGTTGAGGAGCCAATTGGTTCTCAATACCAGACAAACATTGAGCGTCTCAATGCAGATTTAAGCGACGACGACAAAGTTCCGTTTGAATGGTTTGATTTCCACCACGCCTGCCGTGGAATGAAGTTTGAGAACGTTAGTCATCTCCTGACGATACTAAAGGATAAAATAGAACATCTGGGGAGTACAATCCAAGTTAACGGGAAAATCTTGCAAAGGCAAGCAGGCGTTCTGAGAACGAATTGTATGGATTGCCTGGACAGAACCAACGTGTGCCAAAGCTCGTTCGCGAAACACATGCTGGAGTTGCAGTTGAAGACAGATGGCTTCGATATGACTGCGCAAGCAGACCAAGAGACCAAATGGTTCAACACGCTCTGGGCAGATAATGGTGATGCAGTCTCAAAACAATACGCGTCAACAGCCGCTATGAAGGGCGATTATACCAGAACAAGGAAGAGGGACTATCGAGGAGCTCTTAATGACCTAGGACTGTCACTTGCACGCTTCTATAGCGGGTCAGTAATTCTTGCCTGCCATAACCTTTTTGGTGGAAACTCTAGTGTTCCAAGCCAGAGACTGACAAAGGTCCCAGCATGGTCAATGATTATTTCAGTCAAGCCGCTATAGACTTCTTACTCGGCAACGTTACCGAAAAGGTATTCGACGAATTTGAATCTGATATGATGACCAAAGATCCAGCTATCTCAATTGCCAACATGCGCCGAGGAGCCGTTGAACTCTGCCAGAAGCGAGTCGTTGCAGATGTGAACGAGGAGATACACGGAGGTTGGGCATTAATCAGTCCCAACACAGCCAATACCGTGAAAACATGGTCAATGGAAGAGGTCATTCTGTTATTAACCGATTCGGCCCTCTATCTATGTCGCTTCGACTGGGACCTTGAAAAAATATCCTCTTTTGACCGGGTGCATCTCGCTAACGTTACGCACATCAAATTCGGAACATACATCACCTCGACCATAGCCCCCATGCACATGGACGAAATGAAGAATGTCGGCTTCGTCATGTCGTACCAAGCAGGGGAAAGCAACGTCAAGAGGACGAACACGCGAACCCTATCAACGCAAGAGGACATTGTGCCAAGCTCAGCCTCTCAACTCGGCAAGGATAAGACTCATCGTAACTTTGCGAGCTTCTTTTCTCCCAAGGTAAAATCGTCCGATATCCGAACATTAGCATTTAAAGCCCCGTACATGGATACTTCAACTGCTGTAGCAGGGGCCGGAGGCGTGCAACAGACAGAACTGCAGCAAGTCGTAACTATATGTGCTGAGATTGAGCGGCTTGCCTTGGAGGCACAACTGCGCAAAGACGGGAAAAATGGCAAGAGTTTGATGGAAAAGGGGGAGGTCATCTCGTTGCAGGAAGCCAAGAAGAACACAGGTTTACTGGAACAACTGGGGCATTCTATCAAAAAGCTTGTATGGGCGTAAGTAGGTTTTGCGCGAGATCTGCTGATCCTCACCCCTTCTTTGTCATCCCTATGAAGAGACATGCACCACGAATCAACGATTAAATATCACAATCATTCGATTTCTTGAGCCTTATGATGACTGTTCCCCCCTCGCCCTCAAGTCCTATGGATGCGATACAAATGCATCTGGTACCGCATGTTCTCCAACTGAATCGGGTACGTCAACCCTTCTGGCAACCTAAACCACATTGAATCATGCGACTCGAGCTGTTCCCACGTATACCCCTGGTTTTCGGTCTCCAATAAAGTATGATTTAACAGCCAGTGCATCGGGTATTTCTTCTTCTCCTTTCCCACTGCTGCCTCAGAATAACTTCCCGGACTGTCCACAACGAGCAACAAGCTCTCCGAAGGCAAGGCGCTGCCTAGAACCCTCAAGAACTTGGTCGTCTTGCCGATATCTCCGTTTGTATATAGCTCATTCAGCGTGAACAGGAGAGTCACCACCTGTGGTTGCGGCCCTATAATATCAACAAGTTTTTTCACTGTCAATTCAAGCGCATCTGCTTCTGTAAAGGTGACTTCGAGCTGACTTGGTTCGACTAGCGGTTTATTCGACGCTTTAGCTGCCGCGGACGCGTATTTGGACAACACAGGAGCAGTCATTAGTACGTTCTGCAACGACGACGTGACGTGTGCCCATGGACCAGAATCAAGCAATGTGAGAGCTCCATGGCTATTTGTGCTCTGGATGTACGACGCGAAAGCGACATGTTCGGCTGCGCAGCCTCCTATGCAGAGCATCCGGAGTCTTGGCCGTGATTTGGACTCTGGCGCATTACCCTCCTGATTCTGGATGGTCTCCGATGATCTAGAGACGGATTCAACACTTGCAGCTGGTTCTACCGGCTCATGTGCATGAGTTACTATTCCATCTGTGTATTGCTGAAGGCGCAGAAAGATGGAGGCATAGCACAACGCCCTTGTAGGGCTCCATCGCGCAGCATAAGCCTCTAGATGCTCTTCGTTCCCGAAAGCGACATGAAAATCCCGATTGAACAAGGCATGCTTGATCTCCTGCAGTAAAGTGGGAAACTGATCTGACGACAGTACAGCGGCAAAGGCGTTGGAGAAGATGTCAAGCAAAGTCTGCTGGTCTTTAGGTGACTGCGTGACATCGGCAGCTGGAGGAGCAGCACGCTGGTTTCGTTGCTGTGCTTCCGTCTTGCGAGAGTTCTTGACGGGTACTCTGGGTTTCTTCTTGGAGAGTGATGTCTTGCTGACCATTATGTTTTAAATGAGCAATCCGGACGTAGCAGCGGTTTGGTTCATTAGTTGTAATGAAGTGATGGAAGGTTTTAATGCACAGACACATGAAAAAGCCTCAATGTCTGATTCAATGCCATGTACTGAGTACGGAGTACCGTCTGCTTTATTAGCCGTCTGCTTTATTAGCCGTCTGCTTTATTAGGACGAACCTGATAAGTGCCCGGCTACTTACTGATTCCACGGTGTGCTGTAAATTAGTATTTATTTGATTGCGTAGGAGTACCGTGGCGGGTTGTGTCAGTTAACTGTGGGTTTTTGCCGCCGACTCGATGTATCGGAGGGGAGCTGGCCCAGTTTTCTGAATAAGATGCCATATCGATAAGCCACACAGCGGCATTCATCGGCGAGCACGGAGTACTTGTTGGAGTTAAACGTCGCCGCCGGATCGCCAAGTACCACACGACTCCCTCCGTGATACCAGTCTGTCCGCTGGCTCCTGCATGACGGACCCACTGGCAATGTACCGGGTACCCAGGTACAAGGGTACCTACCCAGTGCCATGACATAGCCGTTGCCGCAAGTGTTGTCACTTTTTTTCCCACTCTCCCCCGAGACCTTTATAACGCAAGCCGCCCTCCCCCCCCGACGTCCGTATCCCCTAGGTCGTCTTTTCGCCTTGTTCTCTTACAACCCATTGTTCAGAAAACACCGCCATCATGTCTTACAGCGAGATTGACCAAGTTGCCATCAACACCATCCGCTTGCTCGCGGTATGTTGAGCTTTGTCTACCCCGCCACGCTGCCCCGCCATGACCGCTTGCTTGCTCGCTCAGCGCCGCGACGAGAAGTCCACGCTCGCACGGTGGAAGAGGGAATCTCGCCGTCAATACATGGAGATTTGGGGGTTGAGCGATAGTGATGCAACAGACTGACGCTTTCGTGACTTGCAGGTTGATGCCACCTTCAACAGCAACTCGGGTCATCCCGGTGCTCCCATGTCAGTATCATCGGCTTATCCCAGCATAGTGCAAAGAATGTTGACTTAACCTTTTGGCCAGGGGCATGGCACCCATTGCCCATGTTTTGTTCAACAAGTTCATGAAGTTCAACCCCAAGAACCCCAAGTGGTTGAACCGAGATCGCTTCGTCCTCTCGTAAGTCTGGCGTCTGGATATGGATGAGGGAAAGCAAATACTTGACGGCAATGAGTGACGAAGCTAACGTGAGTGGCGACAAGTAACGGCCACGGGTGCATGCTGCAGTATGCTTTGCTGCACCTCTTTGGCTATGACCTGAGCATTCAAGACCTCAAGGACTTCAGAGTAAGTACAGAAAATCAACATGGTCTTCACCAGCCACAACAACATCTGACAGCCTTCGTAGAAAGTCGACAGCAAGACCCCAGGCCACCCTGAGGCCCATGATACCCCCGGAATTGAGGTAACCACTGGCCCACTGGGCCAAGGTGTTTGCAACGCTGTCGGTCTTGCTATGGCCCAAGCTCACACCGCTGCCATATTCAACAAACCTGGATTCGACGTCGTTGACAACTACACATACTGCTTCCTCGGCGATGGTTGCTTGATGGAGGGTGTCTCAAGCGAAGCCTCTTCCCTTGCCGGTCACCTTCAGCTAGGCAACCTCATCTGCATCTATGACGACAACCACATCTCCATTGACGGCGACACCAACTGCGCCTTCACTGAAGATGTCGTCAAGCGATATGAGGCTTATGGCTGGCAAGTTGTGGTTGTCGATGACGGTGACACCGACCTTGCTGGCATGGAGGCTGCCATCAAGAAGTGCCAGCAAGTCAAGGACAAGCCCTCATTGATCAAGCTCAGGACCATTATTGGCTACGGATCCTTGCAGCAAGGCACACACGGTGTTCATGGCTCCCCTCTCAAGGCTGACGACATCAAGCAGCTGAAGCAGAAATGGAATTTCCCCGAGGAGCCTTTCCATGTCCCCAAGGAGGTCTACGACTTTTACGGCAAGCACTCTTCCGAGGGCGCTGCTCTCGAAGAGAAATGGAACCAGCTCATGTCCAAATACGCTGAGCAGTTCCCCAAAGAGTACGCTGACCTTCAACGTCGTCAGAAGGGCGATCTGCCCGAGGGCTGGGAGAAGAACTTGCCTGTCTACACTCCACGCGACTCTGCTGTTGCCTCGCGTAAGCTTTCAGAGACTGTCCTCAGCAGGATTCAGTCTGTCATCCCTGAGCTCTTCGGCGGCTCTGCCGACTTGACTGGCAGCAACCTTACTCGCTGGAAGGAGGCTGTTGATTTCCAGCCCAAGGCTACTGGTCTCGGTGACTATACTGGCCGTTATGTCCGATATGGTGTCCGTGAGCACGGCATGGGCGCCATCATGAACGGCCTTGCTGCCTACGGTACCATCTTGCCTTATGGCGGTACTTTCCTGAACTTCGTCTCTTACGCCGCCGGTGCTGTTCGACTCACTGCATTATCCCAAGTCCGCGTCATCTGGGTTGCTACCCACGACTCCATCGGGCTCGGAGAGGACGGTCCTACTCACCAGCCTATCGAGACTCTGGCTCACTTCCGTGCCCTCCCCAACTGCATGGTCTGGCGCCCTGCTGACGGTAACGAGACCAGCGCTGCCTACTATGTTGCTCTGACCTCCAAGCACACTCCCAGCATTCTGGCTCTGTCCCGACAGAACCTTCCCCAACTCGAAGGATCTTCAATTGAGAAAGCCAGCAAGGGTGGCTATGTCCTACGCGAAGTCCCTGGCGCCAACATCACCTTGGTCTCGACGGGTTCCGAGGTCTCCATATGCCTGGAAGCTGCTAAGTATCTAGAGGAGAAGCACGGCGTCAAGGCTCGCATTGTCTCCATTCCTTGCTTCGAGGTTTTCGACGTCCAGTCCAAGGAGTACAGACTGTCTGTCCTTCCCGACGGGGTTCCCTCCCTGTCCGTCGAGGTCATGAGCACCATGGGTTGGGAGCGTTATACTCATGAGCAGTTCGGGATCAATCGATTTGGAGCTTCGGGGGCCTACAAAGATGTTTACAAGGTATGACCCCATCATGCTCGTCGTTTGTTACGAATGTGTACTGATTTTCTCTGCAGAAGTTCGAGTTTACACCCGAGGGTATTGCCAAGCGCGCCGTTGCTACGATCGACTTCTGGAAGGATATTCCCAACATCCGTTCCCCTATTAACCGAGCCTTCCAACAGCTCATCTAAAAAGTTTACGCAGTTGCGGTCGGGTAGCCTGCCTCTGCAAAAAAAAAAAAAAAAAAAAAAAAAAAAAAAAAAAAAAAAAGAAAAAGAAATAATAAAAAAAAAA
>KQ061716.1:105650-149745 GCA_001008035.1 Atkinsonella texensis | reverse complement strand
TTTACGCAGTTGGGGGGGGGGAGCCTGCCTCTGAAAAAAAAAAAAAAAAAAAAAAAAAAAAAAAAAAAAAAGAGAGAGAGAGAAAGAATTAAATACCAACACATTTTTTCATTCAGTCAAGGTTTAACAATTGTTACGCATTGACGATGTTATTGGGGCTGCAATATTAAGGGAGAGATTGAAATGGGCCATGTCGAAACTGCTTCGCATAGAAATCGTTAAATCGAATGTCGAAAATTATCTTAGGTGACGCGTCAAATTGATACAATCAAACTAGACTAGACTTTCGTGCATTCGTTTGGCCACAAGCCATTATATTCAAGTGTCATATTGGGATAAGATCATAGACCAAGAATAAAAGAAACAAAACTCCGCGCTAATCTGTTGCAAATGCAAGACGTTAGATATTGTTGTGTCGTCATGTTGCCTGAATACTATTACGGCCCGCCGACATTATCTCTGAGGGCATAATCAAGGACGTTATCAAGACTTTATTAGGAACCAATTTCCAAAATTGGATGGTATTTTTGGACATACTTGCTTCCCCAGGACCCAAGTTTGCCACTCGATCGACCGGGGTTTAACGAGGCGCTGCTTGTGTAGATGCCAAGATTGGATGCTCAAAAGACAGGCGAGACATTGCATGGATGGTGTAAGATGCCCCAGCTCTTAATCACCACCAGACGGCATGGCTCCATCTGTTTGCGCCATCCATTCTTTTTGAAAGGCTCGGCCGACTCTCTCCAGCCGTGCAGCCGCGCGCCTGACTTCTCTGGCCTCTTCTGACGACCCGCCGACCACGACGCCGACCAGCATAGGCGCAGCATCCTCCGTCTGCTGATGATGGAGGTTTGGGACGCCGTCCTCATCCGCTGATGCGGCATTGTCAGCGTCTTTCCCGTGCGTACTGCCATTAGAGCCTGTGCTGCTGACTGACTCGCGCGGGTCAAGATAGGTCTGGAGGATGACGGCCCCAGAGTCGGGGTACTCCACCATGATGCGCTGTGGGCGTCCGAGATGGGCTCTCTGCGCGGCCGTCTGGGACGACAGGGCGCTCGAGGTCAGAGACGTGAGGGAGTCGAGATGAGAGGGCGACGAAGACGAGGTTATTAACGGAGTGAGGGTGACGTCGCTGAGGTGAATGGATAGGGTGGGGTGTTGTGAAGGAAGATCCGCCATGACGTCTTGTTGTTTCTCGTCTGGCCGGGAGGACGAATAGAGGCCCAGCCAATACGTCCCGAAATGAGCAAGGCGGGCAGCGTGTCAAGCGTGAAGAAGGCGCTGGAATTACCAAGCCAAGTCGGGTATTGAAGATATAAGGGGGGAAAGGGTCCTGAATGGGGGACTTTACAACTATTTATCGAATGAGCAAAAGATTGGGGGGGGGGGGGAGCATGGAGGGAAAATCCAGGATAGATAGACAGAGGATAAGGGCTTTTTGTAAAACAGATAATGAAAGACAAGGCTGGCGGTGGTCGATCCCTTTCTATCTGCGCTTGCTTGCTTGCTTCCGCCTCCTCCTCCTCCTCCTCACTGGACAGGACTGGGCGGGCGGCAGAAACAAAGAGAAAAGGCGACCTATCGGCCCCAAGAAAAATACGGATCCTGGGGGTGTGTGTGCAAATAGGACGGACGTTGGAGTGAAAATGGCGTTTCGTGATGAAGTGGTGAGGATGGCGTCAGGAGGGGTTAGCAGGCGTCGGACCGGTGGCGAGATTTTCGGGCATCTGAGCAACAAGGCTTGAGGTTGTTGGGAACAGGGGGTTTTTTTTTTTTAATTAATTAATTTTTGACTTTTACTTTATTCTTTTCGGGTGGGAGGACATGCAGGCTGGAGCTTTGCTTGCAATGTTCCTTGAACACAAGGTTGGTGACGAGCCGACGAGTTTCCCCTCTTATCAAGACCAAGGCCAATGGGAGCGTAGCGTACGGCAAGAATGGGCATTGGCAAAAGGCAGCGTGGTCCACAAATCGCATGTGCGAACAATCCCCGCAGTATATGACAACACACGTACATTAGGAACGTTGGTGCCAATCCCTCCCCTAACGGCACTCCATCGCATGCCCGCTGCAGTGCTTGCAGTATCCCGGCATGCTAGCCAAGTCCGCAGGTCCATTTAAAAAAAGGCAACCCGCCTCTGGGGTTACGCGCAATAAAGAACCAAAGATATAAAATAAAACAAAATAAAAAAATAAAAAAATGGAAACCGCCTCACTTCGCAAGCTGGACATGTTTGCTGCTTCAGATGATCGAAATTTGCTCGCGGCCCGAGGGCCAAAAAGAATATCACGATTCGTGGATGCAGATAGATGTCTCACTTTTTCTTTCTTTCTTTTCTTTTAAATTATCTACTGAAGCCGGTGGAGTGTGTGTATATAGATGGGATAGCCACTTGTTATGCCTAGCTGAACGCCTTTCCCGAGGGCTAACTTGGACGGGGAGAGAAGGGAACAGCCAGCTTTCAGGGGAGCTTGAGGATTTCCTTTTTTGTTGGCGCCCCCGAGCGGGTTGTGCGTGGGCGGACAAGACGAGACATGCGTAGGAAAAGAAAGAAATGAGCATGCATGTCTACTCCGTTTCTATCTTGGGTAACAGGTATGTGTACTCTGTATCCCCAAGTGCGCGAAGGCAACGACTGGGTTACGGAATCGCCAGTTGACCAATTATAACGAGGAGGGATAAGATGTACTTCAATTTACCTGCAAACCTTACTATAATAGTACTAGCAATTTCTAGAGGTATAAAGAGGGACATTATAGCTATTACAGCTATATTGCGGCTTTTGTAGGGCTGTATAGCCTATATCATAAGAGTTGTTGCGTGGTAGCCTCTTTTGCGTTTAGCTCTATATACAACAATAGAGATTACTAGAATGGTCTTTAGAAGATATCACAAAACTGTTATATAAGGAATATACCTCTGAAGTATCGGAAAATGGGTGGGTCCTGTGACCTAGTTGTTGCCTTCGCGCACTCAAAGGGATATTGTATTCTCTTTGACGCATAAGGCTTTCCGGGAGTACTCGCTTGCTGATCCACTGTATCGGCCAATTGGAGCATTGCTATATTGCTATAGGGGATAACTTCAATTTACATAAACTTGAAATTGTCCATTGCCTGAGTTACAAGCAGCTGCGTCTGGCAACATCGTTAGTAGGAATAAATAAATAAAAAACAGACTTGTAGGTGTTATTGGTTAGCTGCTTGTAAACAATACTTTGAGATTATACACTCTGTAGGATCGCTCCTCTTGTGAGGGCCCATGGTGATGGTAGTAGTGCCTGGCAATGTCCTGAGGGGCCTGATCTAGGATAAGTCTGGCGCGTTGTGACCCCTCGCTAGAGCTAGCTACCGCTAATGTATTACGGTGGTATGTACTCCGTAGTGGCGTGGACTAATTGGCAACACCCAACTTCCCTACAACTCCATCCCTCCTATCCCTCCTCACCTGTCATACAAATCGTCAACGGGCTAAACACCACCAGTTCAGTAATTGCCAGACGGAGGGACGTGTGTCAAAGCAACAATCCATCTATGACCCTTGTTTGAGAATCCATCCCTGTGCATCACTGCGGCCGAACATGAACGCGGGAAAACTTTATGGTGCAAGAGGTAGCCAACACTCAGATACTCAGACTGGGAACGGCTCAAGCACGTCAGGACAACGAGGCTAGGTGACCAAGCATGAATGGTCTGCTTCAAAGTTCATCATGCGCATTTGTCTCCGGGACGAGGAGTGACGCCTCAGACGCCTTTATCTAAGTTGTCAAAACGTCCCCCCGCGTTAAATCCATCATTCGGCACACGGCGATCGGCATTGGATTTTGCCGGAGCACGAGTCCGGCTCTGTCAACCAATTGCTGCTGATCATCGTCATGGTACGGAGTACTTGTTTGCCTTCAATTGGTTGGGCTGAGTTCGATTGCACCCAACCTGGTTGGCTGTGATTCTGCGTGTCAAGCGTATGACGGCCGAGCAGCTTTTCTACTCGAGCGGCCTCTTTAGTCTTGATTGAGAAGGCCATGTCAAAACTTGCTGGGCTGGTGGTGCACACGCTATCCAGCGAGGGGGCCAAGGATTCAGCACGACTCGCAGGTTTCGTCGTGACGAACGTGTCAAGAAGAGTGAGTAGGCTTCGGCGGGAAGTTGAGAAGTTGAGACGGAGCGTTTAGCAGATGGGGTTGGTCTGCCCATCTTGAAAGGGTCGACATGGCGAGCGGGATCCTTTCTCGAGCTTGAAAAGCAGCAACACACTCGTAGCAAGGGCCATCTTGCCTAGAACTGTACGTGTCGAATGCCGTCGATAACATAATTTGAATCCCTGAACAGCTTGGCTGGCATACGTTTCGCATCGTATCGCACCCAGAAAGGGAGAAAGGGAGTCCTTGTACTCGACTGCTGTCAAATCACATCCCGATGCCGCAGATGAAGTTGAGATGGTAGGACGCAATCGGCCATCAATGCACCCACCACTAGTGCCGATGACAGGTGCTTGCTTCCTTGTTGTGGATGGCACTGGATAGCACTGGACGGCACTGGGCTTCTCGGAATAACCACTTGCAGCAGACCAGACACAGTATACCGAGCCTTGGCTGCCAGCTTAGGCGTCTTCAGGGCATTCGCGTGGATCCGTTGGCTGCCCTACAACTGCCAGCGGCTGTATAAAAAAGCTGCCATGGTTGCGTGCTGGAAGTGCCTAGCACAGCGGGCCACCGGCCCAGCGGCTGTCTGTGGGAGCTTGAGCCCAGTTGCCTTGCTGCTGCGGATTCTTGGGGCCACTTTTCCTACTTCTTCTCTCCCTCCCCGAATCTTGGGCTTGTATTGAATCACGCGGCATTCATCTGAGCTCGACCATCACTTTTTCGCCTTTTTCTCAACTGCCTTTCTTCACACCATCACCACCAAGCACCGCAGGGCGGGTTGCGCCACGACGACCTATTTCATCAGCAAACACCTTGTAATTACTGTCGCAACCTTTCACTGTCCGCCGCGCATGGTTGCTTTGCATTCAAGCTCGCCCTCGTCCTCGACGACTTCTTCCCGCTTGGCCTTGTCGCCCTGCCCGCCTCTGGTGCCTCAGTGACGTCGAAGCTAAGCCTGACAAAGCCCTGTAACACATCATGCCCGTTCCCCGACGCAGAAGACTTGGCCATCGCCGTCGCGTTGAGGATGAAGGCGATGATGATGACCGCACAGAGGCACTCGATTTCGATGACGATTCCTTGACTGAAGGCTCCCTCTCAGATGACGATGCCGCCCAGGACAGCGACACGAGCAATATTGATGAAGCCTCTCCAACTTCTCCACAAGCCGCCAAGACATCAAACGGCACAATGACCAAAGGTTCATTAGTAATGTCGTCGGGAAACAGCAGGTCCTCCGAGGCAAATAGAAAGGCGAAGAAGGTTTCGGATACTGACATGATGCTGCATGGTCTATCGATAGATGACAAGGCTGTACCGCCCCAAGAGATGCAGTTTGATGAAGTAGCTCTATTACCCCCAAACTCTGTCTCTACCCCCGTCGTTGTTAGCTCGGCCTCTGCCATGAGACAGCAGCCTGCTCTGCATGTCGAGCGTCGACGACAAGAACATGAGGATTACAAACGGCGGAGAGACGAGGATCCTGCCTTTGTACCCAACAGAGGCTCCTTCTTCATGCACGACCACCGACACGCCGGGCCTGCAGGAAATGGTTTCAGACCGTTCGGTAGGGGAAGAGGTAGGGGCGGCCGATTTGGTGTCGGTGGCCCATTTGCCCCATTCAGGTACGTTGTGATGTCCTGGATCAAGGAAGGGGTTATCATCAGGATGCTCAACCCCCCCCCCCTTTCTCTTCCACCCCTCAAGGCTTCCTATGCCGGATTAATCTTCCCACCCAAAAGATGTGCTTGTAGTACTAAGCCTTGAGCTAGCCATATGCATCATCCATCGGACCCGACTACCAACTCTCAATGGACACATGATATGCATGACACAGTTGCTGAACCTGCTCCTCGTCGCCCTCGACAGATGCCTGACCATGAAGGTCCTCCGAACGGGAATGGATTTATTCCTACCTGCGAGCCGAGCGCGACGCCCATCAATCGCACGCTGTCGACCGAAAAACACATCGGCAACGCTCAACTCCGCGTCTGCCTACCTGAGATGAAAAAAAGTCCTGTCTTTCCTGGCATTCCTGTAAAGCAATACACCAAGTTGCCTGATCATCGACCCCCTCTTCGCAGAGACAAACCCGTCCGCATATCCCTACCCAACAACCCCCCTCGATATATCTTCCCGGCATCCGATCGGTCCTTTACTTTCATTCCTCGGGCCCTGCGGCCAAATCAACAACGCATGCGCGGAAAGCCGAGATCGAACTGGGGATCTATCGGGGGCTTTTCAAGAAGGACCAGCGTCTTCGGTGGTAGCTACTACGGTAGTGCTTATTCTCCCAGCATTGCCCTTAGTCGACGCTCATCTATCGTTCACGAACGCGATGTCATGTTCTCGCCGACTGGATCTGTCATCTCTCGACCTCCTATACCCGCTGACAATGCCCGACCCGTGGTTCGTTTGCCCCCGAGTGTCGCTCCCCAGCCCTCCTTGCCCGCACAAGCGCCTGTGTCAGGCTTGGAGCCCATGGCAGTGCCAATGTCAATGCCGATGCCTGGGGCAGTTCCTGCTACCACACTTGCTTCCAGGCCTGCGCCTGTGGCACAATCCGAGCAAGTAAGTGTTGCTGCGGAATTTTCCATCAATGAGCTTCCCCAGCCTCAAAGACACCCTCTTCCGCAAAAACCTACGGCGCAAGAAAATCGGCCAAGCTCGATACCAATGCATCAGCCTCGCCCACAGAAGAACATCTCCGTGGCAGACATTGAACCTCCTGCAATGACGCAGGGAGGGGCTCCTCCAGCATTCCAGCAGGCTTTTCATCAACAAGTGCCTATCCAAGTTGCCAATGGTTTCAGCCAAGACTCGCACTCGCGGCGACCATCGTACCAGCAATCAACTGGAACCCCCCTGTCGCATATTCCGGAAAGGGCCATTCACGCCGCTCCGTTTCAGCCTAACTCGTACAGCCAGGCTCCTTACTACGGTCAACAAGTGTACCAGAGCCAGCACCAGCAGGGCTATTACTATCCTCCTGGTTACTCTGCCCCCAATATGGGACCAACTGCTTCGGCCCCGAGCTACGTCCCTAGTGGTCCTTCCACTGTTCCAACCAGTTTTGGTCCCCAGAGTCAGCCTGAACAGGGATCTTCCGGGCAAGGTCATGGGCACAACGCCTCAACAAGCTCAAATCTCGTGGCACAAGAAGTAAATGGCATGGTTTATTATTACGATGCCAGTCAGATCGCTCCTGTCAACTCCTATCCGTCTTATTCGGCGCCGCAGAACTTTCAGACTAACGTCATGGGCATGGGGGGAATGGTAACACCAAGCCCTGACACATTCTACTATCCTCAGCATGCATCAGGCATGGTGTATTATCCGCAGTAGAGCTGCAGCCCTTTTGAATACCTTCCGCCCTTTGGCCTACTTCAGTCCTTCGTCCCCTGAACTAATATCCACGCTATGACAAGGATTCGCTTACTTATCTTGACTGCGCTGCAGGGTGAGCTTTTTTGTGCTTTATTGTCATCATTTCCTAAGCTTGCGCTTTGTCTTTATTTTTTATGGTTTGTCGCTCTCGCCTTGTATGGGGCTGTGGATGGCTTTTGGGTATCATTGTTTGGGTCTTTTCGGAGCGTTTTATACCAAAAAAGAATTATGTTTCTGCGGAGTAGTCCAATGCCCTCTGGAACCGGACGAGCTTTTGGGAAGGTTCTGTTTGGCTATGCACAGACTCTGGTCTTGTCGTGTTGTGTTTGAAAAAAAAAAAAAGCCCATGAGTGACAGAGAGTGTTGTGTCTTCTCAACCCTCAATTTCTTCTTGAAATCTTGATTGCGTTCTTGCATTGATTTCAAGCAAGCGTTTCCCAGACATCTCACACAAAGGATCGATCGATTGATTGTCTTTTTCTTTTTTCTTATCCTGGACCGAGAAATGGACAGACCAACAGCCTTGGTAGGGCGCCCTGGCTGCCATGGGAGAAGCCAAGCTGCGCACGCTCAAGCCTGCGTTTGCTCTCTGGGGGACCACCACCTGTCCTTGGCACGAGTAGTTTATTCACCGCATCCTTTATTTTTCCTGGGATTGAGTGTTTTTTTTTTTTTTTTTTCCCCATCGTAATATAGTTTTGTTTAGCTGTCTTAGCAGCGGCGTTTGTTTGGTGTTGGGGGCATTACATAGGAACCTGAAATCCGATGGTCTCGCTTATTCGATGTTTATGTGATTTGCATGTGATGTGCTGGCGAACACGAACTTATGGACGTCTGAGGACGGGATGACTCGGTTGGGTATTTCGTGTACTAGGAAGCTGGCCACTGCACTTGACGACATGGATGACTTGTCAACGGACGGTACAGACCTATGAAGTGAAATATTCGCATGTGTTCAGCGCAAGTACCGAGGATTCCCGACATTGCTCACGCGGTAGAAACATTTCTTCATTGAACAATGATACTCTGAGTAAACACGGATGAGTGATTTAGTATACTTCCAGCAACCCCACTCTATACCTCCGGGTAGCCATCACGCATGCCAGCCATGCACAAGAATTTCCAGTCCATTGAACAAAGCAAAACCAAACAAAACAGATTTGAAGGTCCAAAAAAGAAAAAGAAAAAAAAAAGAGCACGGTCTCCAAGTAGTGTATAACAAGAATCGGCCAAGGATGCAAACTATGCCGCCAAGAAGGAGAAGAAGAAACCAATCACAAAAGAAAACAGGGTAAGCAAAAACGCAGTGACGAAGCCAAAGCCACTCAAGAGATATAACGCCAAAAAGAGAAGAAGAAAAAAGAAAATAATCAACACACGGCTACACCACGACCTGCCGCAAGTTTGAGGCGGAATGTAGGTGTCTGTGGACTAGGTAGCTCATTAAACGCCATGCGTCGCCTTCCGCCGCTCTTGAAGCGACTGCCTACACTACCAAGGACCATGGGTTTCCCATCTTTGCTGTCCGAGGGGGATGCTCCGCCAAAAACCACTTCTGGGCAGCCTACGCGCTGGGCATACGTCTTCTGCCAAGCTCTCAGGGAGTTCTTTGCCTCGTCAGTTCTGCAGAGGGAATCGAGGTAGTTGAAGATGCGACGGCGTCTGAGATTCTCTTGGTCGTCGAGTCGTCGTTTGGGATTGTAAGTGATGGTTGTGAGGGCAGATGTCGTGTTCGAGGGAGCGAGATATGTCAACCGATCGCGAGATGGTAAAAGGGATTGCCGACCTAGCGCGGCCAACTTTGGCTCTTGCCAGTGGTTGTCAACCCTGGAGGAATATAGCGAAAGAGAGTCGTCTGTAAGATTTTCGGACAGAAATCGGTCATGCAATGCCATAAATCGGCCGGACCAGTACTCTGAACTCTGGGCAGCATCAATGTACTTGTTATCTGGTTGCAGAGTAGACTGAGATGAAGAATGGCCGATTTCAGAGCTAGGTGTGAGAGTGGTTTCAGAAGACGACAGTGTCAAGGGGCTGGGTACTTCGTCATTGTTTGTCCTGACTATTGACAACTTGCTGGGCGTCATGGTAATCTTGCTCTCAAAGCCAGAGTTTATCACGGCCGCCAAGCTGGGTCGAGACAAGGTCTTCTTGAGTCCGTGTAGCACTGTCATGGTTCTTGATTTCGGCAGCTTGCTCATGGCCGCCTGCGGAAAGGTCGAATTCGAGACCTTGTCGTCATTTTCTGCCAAAGGCGCTGTGTTCTCTTCATCTTCGATGGAGCCTGCCTGGGCAACGAGTGTATATCTAGAGGGCTGCCTCAGGAGGGACCTCGTCGACAGAGAAAAAAGCGCGGGTCTTCTGCCGGAAGAAGCCTTTCTACCCTTGGTAGATTCGATATGAGTAACGGCAGTGACGTCAGACTCAGCGACGACCGGGCTTGTAGATGGCGCAGCTGAGTGCAAGAAGCTGGCGGAGATGCGCCTCGATCGTCGAGCTGCAATTGCCAACGCAGCGGGCGACGAGGAAACCGACTCGCAGTCTTTGATACTGTCGACGAGCTCGAAGTCCTTTCCTCGTACGAGGTCCGGGCCACGTGAAGACTTGACGGGGCCCAATGGTGCGGATATAACAGGTCGCGGCAACGAGCGTCTAGGCATGATGCAGCCTGACCCGAGAATGCCTTTGGTTATAGGAATGACCGATTCTGTGAATTATCAAAGGATATTCATCGCGTATCAAAAAAAAAAAAAAAAAAAAAAGCAAGCCCCCAAGACGAATAAAGGGCATCTGATGATGCCCTCGACGACGATATGATCAGCAAAGAATGCAGGAGATGGGTGACCTTAGGTTAAAGACGGGCACCACTCTTGTATATGTTGGTTTTAATAAAGCGCCTGGCACTTCGACGAAACAAAGACGCAAGAAAGAAGAGTTTATTGTTGAAAGCAAAGGAGCCGTATTGGCGCATTTGGCGCCTGGGAAAGGAACGTTGTGAATCGAGTTGTCGAGGGCAAGCTGTTGCGGGAAAAGCAAAGGGCGAGCACGCAACTGTTTGTTTTTGTTTTAAAAGTGGCCATGATTCGAGGAGGAAGAAACAATAGCATGGGCCAGCAATATTCTTCGCGTAATGACTGGCTCGCGCGGTGCTCGCTACAAGTGTCGGGCAGGTGGCAGACAGTCGCGGCCAACGTTGGAGTTGCATCTTGGCCGCTGCCTGCGGGAGCCGTTGGGCCGTCGAAACCCCACGCAGACTCGGCCGAGCGCAGAAGAATAACTTCTTGTTGGGACAGTCTTGGAATTGTCTTGCTCCGTTGTATATAAGCAACCGATAGCATGTTCTGGCTTCAACAGGTCCTGTATTCGAGCGTCTACGCCGACTTCTATATCGACTCTCGCGCGCCAGACCACGCCACTTATTCGTCCCACCCTTCGATCTTGAATTCGTGTACGACATCACCCTCTCCTCTCGATATCCTGTGTCCGTTTCGATCCCAGAGTGCCCGCTCGATCATCTTGACTCTTCCTTCCCAGTCTACCAGCATGACTGTCTGCCGCTGCGTGCCGTACGTTCCTGTCTCGAACCCAGTCGAGGCTTGTGCGCTGACCTCAGGCTGCTGCTCCAGTAGGACCTCCTCGACGGCCTTGAGAGAACTCTCATCTTCTGCCCATTCCGCCTTTCCCTTTGCCTGTGCGTTCCTCATCGCCTCCCTATGCTCCTCGTCGCCGAGTTCTGGTACGAAAATCGTATGCCTCAGCAGTCTGGTGAGTTGCTCAAACGGCATATCTGGATCCGTGACGGGGAAAGTGTCTGTGTCCAGAAGGTCAAACAACCCCGTTATCAGATCGTCCTCGCCGGTCTTCCTCCCGACGGCATCATTGATGGCATTTGTGAGCAATTCTACTCCCAGCTCGACCTTGGGCCATTTTACCTCGGCGTCAAACGTGGTATTGCTCAGTCCCCATGTCTCTCCACACTGGTGAGCAACAAGAGGGACATCGTCGGCGTGGGCAGCTCTGTTGCTCACAATGGCGATGCCGGCGCTCTTCTTCCTCAGTTTCCCGCAGACCATGGAAAAGCCGCCTACGCCTTGCACTCCCCCATCCTTGACGAGGTGGTGCACGCCGTCCTTGACAGTCTGGCCAAGTCCGGCTAGCCAGGCCGTCACAATGGCACCGCGAGACCTGATGCCGTGGATGGGATGGCTTGCATCGTGGGTGTTTGCCTCGCGATAGTTGGTCAGCACGGCAAAGAGGCCGTCCTTGGTGATGCCCATCCATGTCCCTTTCTCAGCGCGTTGCAGGTCCCTCGACGAGAGGACCTGCTGGCCCGTAGTGGGGTGCGTCCACCAGTGTGGTCGGGATGTAGGGCGAAGAACGAACTCGTCTCGGTTGTCTATGAGAATGAGGGCATAGTCCGGGTGGGCTGTGGTGAAGAGGACGATGCACATTTGCACGACAATTCAAGTACGAATGCAGTTGTACTAGAATGGCGAGTGGACGGATCTGAGAATTAGCAATCATGGACCAGGTTGCGGTAAAGTCGAATTTGCACCAGGTTCTACTCCGTAGTTCTTTATGAGACTGAGTTTCTACACCACTCTTCATGATGATACGCATGCCGTACATGCGAAGCCGAGACAAGCATGTGGCTGACAGCCCAGTGCATGCGCCCGGGTACCGCCAGACCCACCAGACCCACCAGACCCACCAGGCCAGACACCTGTCCGCTTACAAGTCATTGACGTGCTTCACTAATTCCGTCTCCTGCAGCAGCTTCTGCGCCGTGCATCGCCATGTCAATACCAAGCCCAAAGCAAAGCCAAGAGCACGGCGGAAGGCACGCTCATACCGTTCAAGGAACCGACCCGCGATAATGACTACAGAACGATGAACGAGGTTTTTTTTTCTTTCTTTTTTTTCGCGATATCCCGCCGCATCTGAGGCCTCGAGATAGTCGGCTGGTCCATGTCATTGTAATTGTGGGAATAAGTGGCAATTTGACGCCTGCAAGCTGCGTGCTGCGCGTTAATTGGTTGGCCCCTATTGCAGTGGGGCCGGCACCACCTGGTCACGTGCCACCTTGCTACACCACGAAAGGTGGCCTCACGATCCTTTCCATAGATAGTCATAGTCAACAGAGTCTTGTTTTACCCCCATACGCACTAGTGCTACACCCTTCCCTTGGTGCTTCCAACAGTAATTGTGAATATACAGTACACCGTATATTATACGCAATTTATATCAAGAAAGTATACAAAACTTTTCACCCCTTTTTACATTCTGGTCCAAAAACTATACACTACAGCATCAACTCACACGGATGACAATATACACTGATACTTTTGTGGCCTTTTCCCCCGTCGCAACTAATGGCTGATGCTGTATGTACTACCTCTTGTTAAAGTTGAGGAATCGACTCTGCAAATTTTCCCCCGTTAGAACGAATTCACATACACAAGTTAAAAAAAAAAAAGAGATGGGTGGGCAACAAATAAATACCGCAGTGAATAAAATGGCCAAGTTGACCCCGATATAAGCGATGTAGACTCCCAAGTCTGGCCACCTGCTGGCAAACGACATGTCGAGGCGCTCATAGAACTCTTCTCCAACCTTGTAAGCGCAGTACTCGCACTTCTGCGTGTCGTTGTCGACGAGGTATCCCGGCGCGCCGGCCGCGAAGAAGGCCGCCATGTATTCTCCACAGCTCGTGTTGTCGGGGGCGACGAAGCGATTCAGTTCGCCAGGGGCGCACACCACCTTGAGACCATGGAGCGCAGTAGGCACCATGCCGCCCGTCAGCCGGGTCAGCGGGTTGATCTGGTAGGGCCATGACCGCCAGAAATCAGGCATCTGGGGCGCGGGGATCGTGATGCCGCAGAGCAGGGAGAAGATGGAGAGGATCAAGGGGTTGATCTGGGCTGAAATGTGTGGCGACGGCGTCAGCGAGGCTAGGCCCTGGGCCAGGGTCACGCAGAAGACTTCGGTGATGAGGATCATGAGGAACTGGTATCCGGCTCGTGGGGGGGTCGCGTCGAGCCCCGGCAGGAAGTATATGCAGACGAAGACAAGGACGGCGCAGAGGATGGAGTAGGGCATCTCGGCTGCGGTCATGGCGGCTGCGAAGGTCGTGGGCGAGTACGTCTTGGAGGATGCCTCGCGGAAGAACAGGGCTCGCTTGGTGTGGAACATGAACTCGATCTGGGGGATGATGAGACGCGGCAGGATTGTGACCTGGAACACGACGAAGACGGTCTGCTGCAGGGAGGAGAGGGAGTCGTCTAGGTGCAGGAACGTGAGGCCGGAGATGAGGCCAAGAGCAGCGTGGACGTACAGGCGGGTGAAGAGGTAATTCGGCGAGCGCCAGAAGGTGCGGAACATGCGACGACACACAATCCTGAGCTGGTGGCATGTCGGCGAGGCATACTCCCTCTCGAGTTCGTGGCTCGAGTCCTGTTGTGCCGCGGCGGCTCGTCGTCGTCGTCGTCGCTCCTCTCGCATCTCGACGATGGCCCTCTTGGCCTGCTCCAGCTCGGGGCTCTCGTCCCAGATGTCAGACCAGTCGCGGTCGCCAATCCGTCGAGCGCTGCCCGCGCCAATGGCTTCCAGCATGAACTCGGCAACGTTGTCCGCGGGCGCGGCTTCGGCACCGTGACGCCCCAGGTACGCCCGCAGAACACACGCGTCCTCGCCAATGTCGCCAAAGTAAACGGTCCTGCCTCCATGCTGTAGCAGCAGGAGCCTGTCGAAGCTCTCGAACAATGCGGCGTTGGGCTGATGAATGGTGCAGAGAATGGCTTGGCCTGCAGCAGCAAGCTTCTTGAGGAAGCGCACGATGTTGAAAGCACTCTGGCTGTCCAGTCCCGAGGTCGGCTCATCCAAGAACAGCAGCAACTCCGGTTTCGCAGCAAGCTCGACCCCGATGGTGATTCGCTTGCGTTGCTCGACCGTCAGACCTGCCTCGGGGGTGCCAATGATGCAATCTGCGATGGCCTCCATCTCCAGAAGACTGATGATCTCCTCGACATATGCATGGCGTTCGACGAGGGGGGTCTCGTACGGCTGGCGGAGGTTCGCGGAGAATCGAAGAGCTTCACGCACCGTCTGCGTTGGCTCGTGCAGGTCGAGTTGTTCGGCGTACGATGTCAATCGTTGGAACTGCCTGCTGGGCTTGGAACCATCCACGAGGACATCACCGGTGATGACACCAATGTTCTTGCGGGAGGCTAGGACGTCCAGCAACGTGGTCTTGCCGGCGCCCGAAGCACCCATCAGAGCCGTCAGCTCGCCAGGCCGCACGTAGCCGAATACATTGCTGAGGAGACGTCGTCGTGTCCCCCCAGGAAGAGGAACGTCGTAGTTGAGATTCTCCCAGGTCAGGACGCTCTCCGACTTGATGATCAGACCCGACCCGGCTTCATGGGTCTCGTCCCTGCGTCTCGTCTCCCGCTTCTGCATCAGCTTCTCGTTGAGCGCCCGCCGCTCCTTGTTCGGTCGTTGGTAGACCTTGAACGAGTTGCCGCCCATTCCGAACTGGACCACTTCGCTCATGACGACATTCAGAGTGAGCAATAGGACGACGATGGCGACCACGATGCCCACGTTGCGCCACAGGTCTCCAGGATAGAATGAGAACGCACGGGCGAGGTAATCGGTCCCGGCCACGACGGTGGTGCCGGCGTTGGAGCCCGGCAGCGTGCAAACCTGGTGATTGATGTCCGTGTAGCCTGGGCCTGAAGGGATGAGCGAAGCTGCCGTGCAAGTCATGTCGATGCGCTGGAACTCGTTCTGCATAAGCGCACTGAAGAGGAGGCCCAGAGGGTTGACCCAAAAGATCCATCGCAGCCAAACCTTTTCTGACTGGTACGGAATCATGTATCCGGAAGTGGTGACCAAGAGGTGCAGGAGCGCAACAGCAAACTGGAAGGCACAGTCAAGATCCCGGCTGGCGCACCCGATGGTACGGAAGCACAAGGCCATGGTGATGTTCATGCACAGCATCAGCAGGTAGAAGGTGAAGAAGGCGGCGGCATCTCTGACTAGCCCCGTCATGAAGTACACCATGATGGAAAAGACGATGATCTCCGTGACTCCGATGGCCTGATCCACGATGACCTGCGCGATCCACAAGGCAGATGGCCTGTAGAACGCGAAGGCCTTGTGCTTGTTTACGACGGTCCGGCCAAGCATCGTAACCGCCAGTTCGTCGAAGGTCTGGAAAGCATTGTGCAGAAGGGCAGCGAACAGCAGACCACCTTTGGCGAAGGCACCGGCAGACGTGTTCTCCTGGTTGAGGTAAAGCGTGCCCAGCACGAGGGCGGTGACCATGCTTCGCCCCCAAGCCAAAGCCAAGTTGAACCGATCCTGACGCCGGAGCGTGAACTGCCTCTTCATGAGAGCCCAGACCTGCAGATGAAATCCAACCTGGTAGACGGATCTCTTCGACGCGCCACGCTTGCCCTCCTTGACTGCAGCCTGGAAGTCGTCGTGCTTATGCCTCTCCCGCTCCAGGTTGTTCCTGTAGTCTGCGATTTCCGACACCATCCTCTCGTGGTAAGCAGACGCCCGGAAGGCCTCCAGGAGAGTTGCCGCATCACGCGGTGCGTCCTTGTCTGATCGTCCAGGGGCGTATCGCCGCTCGAACTCATCCGTACAGCCCGTCAAGTAATCGGGCGTCGTCTGTTTCGGCCGTGGCGCGAAACCAAGTCCCTCGAAATAGCCCCGGGCTTCTTTGGCAGGGCCGAAAAAGACCTGTTTCCCCTCGTCAATCACCAGGACCTTATCGAAGAGGTCGTAGATTTTCTCAGAGGCCTGGTACAGGGACACAAACGTCGCTGTCTTGTAGAGGTTGGTCTGGATGCGAATCGATTTCACAAAGTCCAGGGCTGTGCTCGCATCGAGACCGCGCGTGCTGTTATCCCACGACAGAATGCAAGCATTCGTAATCATCATCTCGGCAATGGAAACACGCTTGCGCTCGCCGCCAGAGATGCCTTGGACGAACTGGTTGCCAACAAACGACTTTCTCGTGTGCTCAATGTTGAACATCTTGAGCAGCGTGGAAATGACATGCTCTTTGAACTCGGCCTTGGTCATGTTTCCCGGTCGCCTAGCGGGCATCTTTGTGTCGAGAGCAAAGCCCAGTGTCTGCTCCACGGTCAGAGTGGGATGGTGATCGTCATCCTCGGCATTGTACACGGCCTCGGCTCGGTAGCGTTTGAACTCCTTGGCAGTCCAGGGGCCGTAGAAGACGTCTCCTTCGACGCTCGTATATCCGTAGCGCTGATTGGCGATGGTTTTCAGAAAGGTCGTGCATCCCGAACCAGGCTTGCCCAGGACGAGGATCATTTCTCCGGGTTTGCAGACGCCTCGGAAGTCGTCGAGCAGAGTGGCTTCGGCCGACTTGCTGCCTAGTCCAAGGAGACCCATGATGGGCGTGATGACATCGAAGAAACTGATCAAAGCATCTGGGAAAGTCTGGACGTAATTGGCGCTGCCACCGATGCCTTTCACCGTCAGACCATCCCAGCATGCGCCAATGTGCTTGTCTTTGATGCCGACGGCCTCTCCAGCAGCAAGATTGCTCCGCAAAGCCGCCTCGACGTCGAAAACAGAATCAGAATCGAAAGTGGCATCTGTGCCGGCGTTTCTGCACTCCACAGGGACAACAGCAAGGGCCTTTTCGAGATCTACATGTTTCCCGGTGCCGCGCCCACGGATTTTAGCACGGGATAGCCCAGTCAACTCTTTCCGCAGCTCAGCAAAGTCAGCTTCTGCCTGCTCAACTGACACAGACGATGTCGCGAGGGAGGATCCTATGCCGACCATCTGGTGATGGTTCCCCGCGGTTGAGGCAGAGTCTCGTGAAACTCGTAGAGGCGGCTGAAGAGGGTCGGCGTCTGGTTGTTGGTCCGCCATGATGGCTTTCTCCGCAGAAAATTCGAACATGCTGTTGTTGAACCGAGTGGGATAGCGGGCATAGGAACTTTGTGCGTATATAAGAGTTTGAAATTCTGTTTTCTTGTTTCTTTCTAGTTTTCTTTATTTTCCAGACAAACCGAAGACACAACATTCGCCAGTGTTGTTATTGTGGCTGTAAACCCTGTGAATTACGAGCTCGGCTACGATACGCCCAATGGGCTCTTGCCGGTGAAACACGAAGCAAAAAGCTTCGGCCGAGACGCAGAAATGTAGGTAGTCTCGTAAACAGAGAATAACAGTTTATACTCGGTAATCAGCCAGATGGCAAGTGTCTCGAGACACGAAAGTCATGTAAGTAACTTATATACCAAACTTGTGTGTCTCCCCAATGCGTCTTAAACAGGAAGGAGGAGAGGTGGGAAGAAGGTACCATAGCGCAGCCGGGGACCAAACCATTTAACCAGGAAAATGGAAGCCAACGCCAAAGAAGCGCATCTGCATCTTCAGGAGCACGAGTCTAGGTCCAGCCTATATCACCTCAGCCCCGGGGTGGAGTGCCATCTTTGCTGGCAGAGTGACATGCGTGTTGCTCTGCATATTTCAAGTAGATGCCAAGTTCCAACAAACGCTGTCGAAGCTCAGGTTGACGATGTCGAGCTAATCCACACGTGGTTGCCGCACAAAGGCACTTTGTCTTGTCTTCTCCTCGAGTCTAACGAGCTCCTTTGCAACGTCACAGGCACGTCAAATACATTAACATCATCATCATGAGCACCCCAACCCTCTTCACTGGGTCAAGACGAGAATGGACGAGGTTTAAAGGCCCTTGAAACTATCCATAGCTCTACCAACAGAGGACAGGCGCAAGCCGGTTTTATCCACAAAGATGGGTTTCATTGCAACACAACGAACCCTTGGAAATGCTGCTATTCTGGCGACTGAAACTCTGAAACTTGGTATCCGGGAGAATGTCCCCACTGCTTGATTAACTGACATCAGACTAGTCAGATTTGACTAGCCAAACCCTACCCACCCTTAGGCAATAAATACAACTATTCACACAGGATTGGCATCGACTTATATGCGCATCAGGAAGCTACAGCCCACGACCGAGCTACTTCACCGAACAAGGTGATTTGTACTGTTAGTTGAAAAGTGTATAGTCTAACTGCTTCAGGGTGAGCTTTCGTCTGTAGTTGTGTATGGTTGTAGTTGTTAGTAAATGCAGCGTGCATTCATAGCATAAAGGGTGTATATCGCGCACATGAAACGCGGGGTACCTGGCTAAAATTAAAAATACGGCATTCGCCCGGGATAGCCTCCTTCGCTCAACGAGTTGCCCGTCTTGTCTCCTATCGGCGCATGATCCTTGAGGGTACCAGGTCGGAGCTGCTTCGGCGTCAACGGGTCAAGGAGTTGGCAAATACTCAAATTGGGCTTGTCCCAACACAGCCAAGGGTCTATATATTAATCGTACCTTTTCAGGGAGGCCTGCCCACCCACAACATGTTGTGTGCTCCCTTGCGGTTCAAATATTGGTGATGAATGAGGCTTTATTCAAAGGTGAAGAAAGGTGTTGCGGGCTCCTTACAGTGAGTGGCACGCCAGCCACAGCGCCAGCCACAGCGCCAGCCACAGCGCCAGAGTACATGAGTACATGCCCCTGTACATCGCTGGCCAACCGCCTGAGGCTCACCTTCACCATTCCCCTCAAGCATTCTCGTCAACGCAATGGCCAAGAAATTATCACCGCATGCCTTCACAAAAGCCGTCCGTCTGCCCCTCTGCCCCTCTGCCCTCATACTTACATAACTAACCATGTTATCTAGGTCGTGAGGTCCTTCATGGCGGAGTCAGGTTTGGAGCCGAGGTACCGTAGCCCGTCATCGCCTTCACCTACCTACATACATTCCTGGTACCTGCATGGACAACAACTAATTACGCAACAGACTTCTAGGTCCAAGCGTATGCATCAAAACCTACTAGTCATAGGCCCCTGCTGACAGATTTTCAGTTCAGAGTGTTAAGCGCCGAGGCCGGCCGCGTCAACTTTGAGCTGGACATCCATAAGGACCATACGGTATGGTAGTATGCCTCACCACACCACGCGTCCATAACCATATTCTTACGAAGCCATGCCTTTAGAACCGTCTTGATACCATCCACGGCGGCACACTGGCAAGTCTCGTTGACCTTGGGGGATCGTTGGCCGTCGCGTCTACGGGGCGATGGGCAACTGGTGTCACGACAGACCTGAATGGTATTTCATGGCTCTTGTTGCTGATCCCTACATTGCGGCATTGTTGACTTGTTGCAGTCACGTATCTCTCTCCCGGCGGCAGACCGGGTCATGTCCTAAAAGGAACGGCTACGTGCGACAAGAGTATGTACCACGTTGTGGCTGTAAGGGGTACGCAAAGCTGACAATGTATATAGTTGGCAAGACGCTTGCTTACACTACAGTCACATTTCTAAATAGCAAGGGTCAATTAGCTGCCCGGGGCAGCCATACCAAGTTTGTTCCCCCGTCCCTTGGTGTTTACAGAGTAGGGACTGACATGGCCTCATGCTAGATATGTCGCTGGCACCATGGGTGAAGCTGGCCCCTATGTCGCCCCGCCAGAATTCTTGGAAGATGTGGACTAGATAGTGCAGCCTTTAGTTTACATAATTGATGAAGTACATCTGTCGCGAGATCAAATACCGTCACATCGTCTATGAACCTATCACCTGCCTATAGATTTGGTATTTATGACAATAAATCTGAAAACAATGCGCCTTCTATCCAATGCTCTTGCCTGGACGCTGCTTACCTGAACAATATACATGCGAGTGACCAAAAACGTGCAACCCATGGATGGGAACAGCTTGCCTCATACAGAACTGTTTTCGTTCTAAGAGAGTGCTTTCGACATGGGGGAGCAAACCCCGTCAGCTTGGTGATATGAGCCCACCGCATCAGCATGGGAAGGAGATCCCGCCACTGAAATACTGTTATGATCTAGCTGGACGGACAACGCAAAGGACCGCCGCGCTTGTACTTGTACTTGCAAGTGTTCTCTGCGTAGGGTTCGCCGCCAATACAGATGCAAATGTTGCGTGTGGAGAAATAATTTGAGGTGGTGGACGGTGTCCAGCACTACAGTAATTCAGGGTGGAAGTCGTCGTCGCCCACGTCTATTAAAGTAAGGCCAAATTGCAGCAGCAGCAGCTGCTAGGACGGCACATAACCGGACGACGGGGCATATGAGGCTCCTTCATTTGCATGGGTGAACCGGCGCCCTGCTCCTCTAGTGACGGATGCGTAAAAAGCTCCGCAGCTCTCGCCTGATGGCTCCTCCAACTTACCCGGCTTGCGTGCTGTTTGTTGCCCATGACTCGCGGACGCTTCTTGCAACACAAGCGCGGAGAAAATACAGATGACGAATTTCAGGTCGAGTACCCAGACCCAGCGTCGACGATTGCCAGGGGTCTGGCTTTCCGGGCAGACCGGTCGCCACGTTGCATACCATTATAGACAGCCCTGGCCAGATACAGTGAGTGACTTACAGACGACCCAGATATCTTGTTGCCTAAACGGGCTGCGGCACACGCAGTTCCAATGCGAAACCAGTCGCTCGCGCAGGGCACTTGTGTGGGGGTGACATACGCGCCTATCCTTTGGATGCGCACTGCCGTGATAATGGCCTCGACGAGCATGACCCAAGGGCACTAGGAGGATGTAACGGACGGCATAAGTCAGTTCTCTATGATTTTCCAAGCTCAGTCTGCGATTCTGAAGAACGTGTCGTAGGCGAAGCGGCTGCTTCCCGAGCCACGGACGGTATACAGGCCCTTTCCGAAGGCTGCGGACGAGAATCGCAATGACCGGTTCGAAACCAGTGCAGGCACGTCAGGGTAGGATCTGTTTTCAGTTTAAGGGAACTAGCGAGCAGAAGAAATAACGAGTGCCGTAAAGCCAGTCAAGAAGATCAGAACAGAGTACACGCAGTGGTCACCAGACCAAGCAAGCGTCCATGGGGTACATTCTGAAGAAGGGTCGCGGGCGTGCTAGTCAATTCAGTGGGTTCGTGAGGCGCGCAAGATCGGGCGATCAAGTGACGTCAATCCGAGCTGGAATGGACGTGGTCCGGACGAGCTAAGCGCCGTCGCCAATCAATCAATGCATCCATTGTTGTGAAGATGCGACGGCGAAGTTTAAGAAGAAAAGTCCCCAGCCGGGCCAAGCGGCCCGACGTTCCTCAGCTTCGCGTATCTCACTCAGCCCTCTGAAACCGTTAGGCGCACGTGCCGCGCCAAGAGCCCTGACGTCACCTGGTGCCACTCCTAAAGCTTTAGTCAAGAACTTGACATGTACAATTTTGAACCACGTCACTATTACTACTGCTTGCTCCTGCCCTTGGGCACTCGGGTGGCGCCTTCCGTGTCATGCCATGTCGACATCTGGTCGTCATCATAAATAGAGGTTTAGCGTACTCCGTAGTCCTTGATTGCGTCTCGTCCATATTCTTCCTTTTCGCAGACATACATACATGCATCGGCAAAACGGAGACAGATCATCAACTCTTGTTGTTTTACAAACAAGAACGCACGAACGCAGTACCTTTCCCACCAGCCCACCTTCCACCAAAGCTTTTCGTCACCATGTCGCTCACGTCAGCCGTGTCGGGGATCTTCAAGTCCCTCTACGATCTATTCGCATCGCTGCTCGCCACCATCTTGGCCATCTTCCAGGGGGCAGTGCACGCCGTGCAGAGCGCGCTTGCTGGAATCGTCAGCCTGGTGCAGAACATCATCTCGCAGGCCATTCACCTAACGGGCGGAGTTACAAAATTTGTCACGAGTATGTATAACTCACAGCCTGAAAAATCCCCCCCCCCCCCCCCCTTCTCATCTCGGGAAAGCACTGGAGAATTGTTGGCCCCATGTGACTTGTTCCCTCTCCTGCAAGAACATATGCTGACCTCAATGGTTTGTAGGCAACATTGTCGCCTTGGGCCTTGGAGGACTGCTCGTGTTGGCCTATCTGCGATACTCGGCCAATGGAAGGCAGGCGGTGGCTAATAAGAAGACGCAGTGAAACTTCCCCACGCGCTTGGGGCATTATTAAAAACAATTCCGTACAGGAAATGGCAGGGATGAATCGATTTGGCGGGGCGCATGAATGGCTGGATACACGACATCAGGACGGCTTGCTTTTTCGATACTAGAGTAGATAGTCTCGGCCTATCATGACTCAATGCAACAGATGCTTTTCTATTCCTTTTTTTTTCCCCATCCAACAAGAATGCATGTAATTGTGACGGCACGCTGTAATGCCTCAAAAACCAGCAACAGATGACTCGTGGCAAGTCACCATGGATTCATTGCAAGCCTCATGCAAGCGAAACTATTCATCGATATTTCTTCTCTCCTTTTGAACCCCCTTTTGGATCTCCCTTTGGACCCCCTTTCTCGTCTGTCCCATGAAGCCAATCCAGCACGCCGATCCCGCCAAAATACACATTGAACCGCTCATGATGCCGATCATGCTTCCTCGCCAGCCCACGAAAGAAATCATAGCCGCTGTGCACCGTAGCCGTCTCGACGAGCTGAAACGCCAAGAATGTCCACACGGTAAGTATGTGCGCGCGCAGCAGCACGGGCGGCAGCGCGATGGGCAGCACATTCGCAACGACATGCTCCGCCGGGTGCGCATACTCGGAGGCAAACGCCACAGGGGCCGTGAAGCGGTGGTGAACCTTGTGAACGCGCTGGTAGAAGAAGCGCACGTGCAACAGGCGGTGGACGTAGTAGAAGAGGACCTCGCGGCCCAGGACGCAGAGCACGAGGTCGCGCGCGAACTCAGCGAGGCCGGGCAGGCGCGCGTCCACGCGCAGCGCCGGCGGCCTCCCGCGCACATGGGCCTCGCAGGCGAGGGCGGCATGGAGCGCCGCGACGATGGCCTGGTTGCGGACGGAGATGCAGACGGCGCGGCGGATCTGGGAGGGCGCGGGCCGGCGCGCGGGCTGGAGCTTGTGCCGGCGCGAGAAGGACGGCGCGAGGGCGTCGAGCGAGACGAAGGCGATGCAGGGCGCCCACCAGAACACGGCGTGGAGGACGAGCTGGCCGACGACGTCGATGGCGAGGGGGCTGTGCGAGGCCACGATGCGCTGCCAGGCGAGGGAGAGGGGGTCCATGGTGTTGAGGGTGCAGCGGCGCAAGTCGCAGGGACTGGCGTCCACTTCTGGCGGGGGAGAAAGCCGCTCTTTATCAGATTGATTTGGCGCGGCTGTCGGGAACTTTTGAACAATGTCCGCTTGTCATCACTAGGCTGGGTTGGGATGGTGTTCCGCAGGCCACTAGAACAGAAATGGTGTTGCGAGGCAGGAGCATAGATATTCGCTCGAGCGGGGTAACTGTCATTGTGACTCCCTGGTCTGGTAGCGTTTGTCTAACTCGGCTTCTTTGTCATTACAATACAGCGATGATAATCATCAACTTTCGCCAATAAATAGAACGCGGCCGCAAGTGGCATTCCTCGCCCTTGGTTAACCGTGATACGAAGTGCTTCCAGTCGTCGCACTTGAAGCTCACTCTGCTCCAGTCACCGTGACCGGACAGAGGAATGTCAATGTTAGGCAACGTCACAGATTCACGGCATCTCGCCAATTGCGCCTACGAAAGTGTACGAGCATAGCGCACGTTTCACAGCAACCGCTCTATTTACTCATCTGCCTCCTCTACACTACATGAAAAGATCCATACAAGGTCGTAACGTCATAACTTGGGATTCTCCCTGTCCTGGCTTGTCGAAATACCCCCCGTCTTTCTTTTGTTCCAAGACATGAGGGTCATTGACTACATTTCCAGGAACGCCGGCTCGACCTCTCCTAGAATATCGTCTGCCAGCAAACACTTATTTCTTAGTGGCTTGTCTTCCTTCGACGGACACCTTGAGAGGGTTCAAGCTCAGGGGCTTGATGTCAGCAATGCACATAATGCAATGCTCCCATATCTCTCGAAATTCGTGCCGCAGGGCTTCTCGTGGCACGTACATATGTCAACATTGACAATGCTTTCAAGTGAGTGTAGCCAACATTGCTCGAAGGAGAGCTGGGGGAGGTCCTGCTCAGCACCTTGTCAGCCTCCTGCTCGGTACGGCGACGGATGCAAAGTTGCCATAAACGTGCGCACCTTCATCGATACTTTGGCACGCTGATGGACATCCTACCTTTCTTGTCCTTCTCAATCCTTGGGGGCTTAGGTCGAGCGACTGTCCGTTCCACCTCCTCCTCGTAAATCACCAATTCGCCATTAGGCAGTCGTTCGGTACGAACAACTTCTCTTTCGACCTCCCCCCTCGGTCGATGTACTAGCTCTCGCTCTAATGCCTTAATTTCAGCCCTTATTTCCCGGCGACTTCGGGACCTTGATCGTGAACGAGGCGCCATAACAAGGGCCCCATCATGTTGATGATGATGATGATGATGATGCCGGTGGGTATGGCCAGAGTCCCAGCTGCTGGATGATCGAGTGGGGGACGACGACTCTCGGATGACAGTTTTGTCGACGAATTCCACAGTTTCGGTGGCACGAGGCGCAGCGTCTACGATGACAGGTGCAGGCGCCGGAGCTGGGGGAGGAACCACAAAAGGGGGAGGAGGCGGCGGCGGAACTGCGCTCTGGAAGATTTCCTCCCTTCTCTCCTCAATCCGTTCCTGAACTACGTTTCCGGCAGATGAGCGAGCCTTGGCGACTTCTTGGTCAACTAAACGCGCAAGTCAGAATCAATTGTTTCGCCGTCGTTTTGCAATATGCGCAAGGAAATCTCACCTGCATTGTAAGTTTCACTCAATTTGAGTAATTCATCAATATTCTCCTGACCCAGGGCTTTCTGGACGATGATGGTATTTTCCTTTGCGCAAGGCCTACGTTAGTACATTGTATGCTTCAGTTTTGTTCGTGATATGCTTCTCACCTCTTCAATGTACGGATATCCAAGATCTATGAGTGCCCGCTTAGAGACCAAGCGTATAGGTATCTTGGTTTTGCCTTTTTTGGGATACTCGCTGCGTACAGTTGTCCCTCCTGCACTGCTTGAGGATCGACTGCTGGAAGAAGACCGGGAGCTGCTGTGGTGAGTGTGGGTTCTGGTTGTCCGAGAGTCCCTGCTTCTATCACGTCTGTCTCGTTCTCTGATGACTTCTCGCTCTCTTACTCTCTCAGGCATAGGTCTGTAGTCGTCATCCGGATAATAATCTGGCTCCGAGGGGCGATAATCATTATAAAAGCGCTCATCGCGGCGTCCAGGCGGCGGGAGTCCACGTGCCCTGGGCAACGGGATGGGTGCATAGGGGGGAGCACGATAATCATCCCTATAAACGTCCTCACGACGAGCCGGGGGTCCGTATTCCTCACGTTGGTCAAGTACATGTCTGAGTGGGCGGCGATCATAGGTGTCGAGGGATGACTGACGCCGCAGGAAAGCTGGTCGGCGCGACGAAGGATCTTGGTAATACTCTCTGTCCCTCTCCTTCTCCATGACTACTCGACGATCAAATTCCGGTGGCCGAGCAGGATCCCGCCGCGGATCGAATCGTGGCTCGTCATCAGGATAACGTCGGTCGCGGATGTAATCATCATCGTGGAAGCGGCGTCGGTCAAAGCGCTCTTCTGAACGCTCTCGCCCACGGCCGCCCCTCATGTAGTACGCGTCATCTTCAAACCGCTCTCGCTCATGGAGACGGTCGCAATCGCGATCGCGGTCACGATCCCAGCGCTCGCTCATGATGACAGTGATTGATTATGCTGGGTCTTCAATCGATGATGATGGAATTCGCGAAGGGAAGGGCAAATGGATAACAGGAGGATAGATAGGATATGAATGTAGCGCTTCAAACGATATGTAGGCCGTGGTGAGGACAGACAAAGACGGAGCCACGTTTGAACTTCAATGGTAGGGGTAAAAACAAAGGTGAAAGAGGTAAGAGAGGATGAGCCTGTTTTCAACAGCAGAGGACAGCGTCGACGGGTAGTCAGGGCCGCAGGTGGGCGTCTCGTGGGCGTCGTGTGGGCTGCGGATGGCTGGCAGACAATGCCGTGATAAGCGATGACGTTGATGGGCCTCGCAAGCCCCGCTCGGCAGAACCTTGGCCCAGTGGGCGGGCGGTGGGTGCGGGCGAGTTGCGTCGGGTTTTTCCAGGTTTCAACTCAACGTCACCGTCACTTGTTAGCAGCAGCCAAGCCACAATGACCAATACGACTTGCCGACGGGGGCTGAATGACTCCTGGACGATGAGCAGCTCTCCGCGTGACCTCCTCCTGAAGTGAGAAGCTCCTTGCCAGATGACCGATGGCAGCTCAACGTATGAACACGGCACGCGGTCGAAGTAGTTGGTAGTTGCGATGTGTGAACTGTCTGCGTTAACTCTCTCTCTCTCTCTCTCTCTCTCTGTGTGTGAGATAATGTGAAATGGATATGGGCTGAGTGAATAGGTATTAGGAGCGTCGGCGCATCCGAGAGGGGGCTGTTCTTATGTACTCGGTACTCCGTGCGGACTAGCCAGTGAGTGCTCGGTTGGTTGTGGTTGGGTTTTCCCTCGAAGCCCGAGGTGGATCTTGACCAATCGATGCCCATGCATCACATTATGTGGCGTGGCGTTGGTCAAAGTGGAGTGGGCCTCTGTGGCGTGAAAATGCTGTTCTGATTGGTCTTCTAATCACAAATTCTCCAGGATCTACTAAGGCCTCAGGTAGGTAATTACAATAAATAGAGACAAATTAATCTATATTTCAGGCCAAAACAAATTGAATTAATTAAAAAAAAAAATCAAATAGAGAGAGAGATTCTTATATCTTCTACGTACTTGTACGTCTAAGAAAAAGAAATGCTACACTTATCACGTGTCTAATAATGTACAATGTAAAGCAGGGCCCGTAGAGCCTCGGCTCAGAGTCTGGTTGCTTCCAAAGCCTCAAGGCCGTCCTCACCTACAGACCCCATGGGAGTCCATGAAGCCCGTAGCCCGAAGGGGCGGGCCTTCCCATCTCCATCGTTTGCCGAACACAGTCGATTTCTTAAGACATGGTCACTGCTTGGGTACGAATCTGGTTATCAGGCATTCGTTCACGCCGGCTCCCAAGTGCGGTGGGTGCTGTAGATCGGACCTACATTCATACATTCAGTCAAATAAATCAATGCTGTAGCTCATGCCATACTGATACGCCCTCGCATCGGGCTTTCCGCGTCGGCACCCAATGGAGATGGTCCTCGCCGCTTTTGTGCATGAGCCCCACCGCATTGCCGTCTGGGGCGCGTCATTAGCTTGAGATTTAATTAGACCGAGTCCATGCAGTATGTACCTAGGTACATGGGGCTAGCCTCACGTCAACTGTCGACATTGTGTTGTGCACATTGTTCCGGAGCGCCGAAGCAACCAACATTGTCTGGATTCTGGAAGCCTTGTCGGCTCCCTCCCTTGCTGATCCGTCGTGGACCACCCAAGTACTCCGTACTCCCCGCACACAAACCTCCAGTACAGCTATCCCTTTGATAATGCGCCAAGTTGCCTGAGGTCCTCGCAACACATACCTCACAACACATACCTCACATAGCCCCTGGCTACGATGAGTGCTTTCAGGTACCATCGCGCGCCGACCTGGATCTCGTACACACTTGTCGGTTCATCGTTAAGCCCAAGATAGCCCGAAATTAATAATACGGCATTCTTACCCAACCTCGGTGACAATTTCCAACGTGCCGTGACCGCCAGAAACAGCTTGGCGCGTGTAAGCATGTGTACCACGTACCACTGTGTATACACTCGCTTGCTAGTTCTCGAGTGGCCCACAAGCTGTTAATAATCCGTGGCCTGCCTGTCGCCTCACGGCATTCAAAGGGTTCAGGCTCAGGTCCAGGTTCAGATTCAGGCTTTCTGTTTCAATCAGACATCAAGGAACATGCTGGAACGACGTATGCACGTTATCAAATCAAGGCACGACCCCATCTGTCCCATCAAGAATACTACCTACCTACCTAGGTAGGTATGTGCCGATCATGTCAATAGTGCAACTTCAGTTTGGTGATCAAAAGCATGAGAAAAGTACGTGGCACTTGCGTGCTTCATGCTTTGATCCAGAGGTATGACAATTGTGCTACATACTGAGGACCCTCCACTGTGTAGTCAACAAACTCCTTATAAACAATATCACGTCTGACGCAGTTTGCATAATTGTATAAGCGCCATGGCAGCTTTTCATTAGTTCGAGTTGCCGTCATGACTGGGTGTTGACATTTATTTCACTTGCCTTGGACAATCGCACTGAGCGGCTTGATGTGTCCCGTTCTCTAGTTCATTGTGGGCTCAGAGATGGCAAATGCAAACAGTATGCATGTGAGTGGCATCATTGAAGCCGGCAAGCTTGCATTAACTTTTGACAGTAAAGCACCCAGTGTTGAAGTCTCTTGTGTACCCTATTTCAACCCATCATCATCATCATCATCATCATCACATACACCAACTTATATACATACATCTTCTTTTCCTCACTTCCTCATTGATCCACTTGCGTTAACCCTGCACGCCGTTTTGAGACAGGCTGTCTTAACTCTGTTTCCCTTAATGTTATGTCAGCACCCTGCAAGGGTGAGAACGGCCAAGCTCCCACGGACCTCGAGCGACGACAGGACAGACTCGCGGTGAGCTATAATAAGCAAAAGGACACGTTTGAGCTTTGTCGCAAGGTTACAAAAAACGACCCGAGCGCACAGTCTGCTCTTTCAAGCGACCGGGTCGGGAAACATCTTGAAACAAGCACGACTCGTGCTACGCTGTGGTCGCTCGAAAGTAGAGACACTTTGTTCCACAAACAGCTTTGAAAATGTGTGTGTCCTATATTTAGCCTTGGTACATAGGGACCTAGGTAGTTGCGGGCAGGATGGATGTATGTTCTAATTTGCGGCCCCAAAAGCGGTCCTACATACTCCGGTCCTTACGGCGTACGTATGTACAGTACATATATAAATGTAATATGATTGGGGTTAGAGCGGGAGCACGGTGCAGCATCCACTTTAATACCGTCGTCATCCGGCGGCCGACTAACGCAGGGTGGAAGCAAGAAACTGATTTGTTGGAATCAAGAGTTAAGAGATGGGAGAATAACATGTCACATGTCATGTCGTTGCAGGAAACATGGCATTTCTTGACTTTATCCTTCGCGCTTGACGATGTGAGGATTATAAATGTTTTGCCTGCGCATCGAATATTCAGTCGCCGTTCATCCTTTCGTCATTGATTGTTACGTGGTACCTGCCCGGTACTGTAGTTTACCCCTGACAAGGGGTTCAATGTATGTATGTTCAATGTTCCCTCGGCAAGCACCGAGCACTGGGCACTGGGCATTGAGCACTGTGCCCTGAAGCCCTCTGGAGCCCTATTACAGTAGAGTACATAGCAACTAGCAACTAGCACCTTCCTTGCACTGCCCCCCTCCCCCCCCTTTTTTTTTAAGCGATCCAAGGTCTCGACGCTAGTACTGAACTGGCAATCGGGCGGCATTGCAGAAATGAGCTCCTTCCTCGGCTTTTGCTTCGAATTTCGGAAAATACACGTCCGACATGGATTCGGCCCAGCTTTCCCCTGGCATCTGGCAATTGTCACCGAAAGGAACGCCTTCGGATTCTGCAACACCCCTACCTCCAGAGCGTCTTCTCGCTGCACGCAGCGATCACATTTATACCAACCAAGCTGCGAATCGCAACAACAGGCGACATCATTGCTGCCAGCGGTAGCCGCAACTCCTTTGTCGATCCCGTCGGTGGCACGGTAGCAAAGTCCATATGCTGGAGTTCGCATGCCCTGCGTGCCCCTGAGCTGAAGTCACAATTGCATTGACTTGGATTGCACGGAAAGCTTGAACTGCACCCGTGATGGATAGCCCGAGAGATCGCCCGAGCAGCATCCCCCGCTTGTCTCGACTACCGGTCCCTCGTTCGACTATCTCCAAACTTGCCCCCACGACTTCGCCAACGCCATCTCTGAGGCCAAGACCGTCCAGGGAAAGCTTTGGCGGCGGGGAGTTGAATCCGCCAAAACTACGACCAGCTGCATCTCGAGATCGTCTGCGCTCCAGTGTCCATGGCAATATCGGCCTTGGTAGCCGCGAGAGCCCGCTTCGAACGGCTGCCTCGCGAGAATATCTGCGCTCATGTGGGCAACATGTAGCCATACCAAAGACCAGGCTAGAAGCCAACTCTGCCCTTAGAAGATCAAGCGTGCCCATCATGCAAAAGGACGTCGATCAGCTTATCACAGAACCCGAGACGGCTCAAGACTCTGCTGGCTCCGACCTTGTTGAGAATGGCCTTCTTAACGGGTCTTATGGACAAACTCTGCCACCAAGACCCGAATCACTACCTCCTCATGATCCTGACATCAGAGATATGGCAGAGAGCACCGAAACGAGTGCCATTTGCAATGCTTCCGCTTCCCAAACACCAAGCACACGCAAGATTCAACCTCGGCCTTCTTTATCAGAACGAACGATGGAAACTCTGGCTCAGATCCCTTCCTCTCCAGCAATGAACAGGAAGTCTTCTTCATTCTTCGACAAGGTACGGCCCAAGTCTCGAGCTGAGGATGGAAACTCGCGACCAGGGTCTAGTCACGACTCAGACGGGTCCAGAAGACCTTCATCCAGGCAAGGCAGTCGACCTGGATCAAGTGCTGGTCAAGACGCCCCTGATACTCCCAACAACTGCCGTGCATCGAGCATGTCCTTCAGAGCTAGCCTGTCCACCATCAATGGGACATCCCGAAGGACATCTACCAGTACTGGATTGGCCAAAACTTCTCAAACAAAGACAACTCAGAATCGGACGTCACTCAGCTCGGCCAAGAAACTTACTGCCTCTGGCACGCCCGCCGCACTTGATGCAGTCAGCCCAAGCCCAGACAAGAGCGGCTTAGGAAGAGCTTTCATCAAGTCTGGTTCCAGGACCATGACAGCACGACCGGTCAAGCCTCATGGGTCCACCCAAGGATTGTTCAAGAAGCCTTCACTGCCAGCTATAAAAAGTTCTGCCAGCTCGACCGACTGTACTCCTGTGTCGGATACATGGCAAGGGTCTATTCCACCTCCAACGGCATCGCTCAGCACCAGTCCCAATCCCAACCCGCCTGCTACATTGACAAATCGTAAATCTTCCGCTGCCTTACGAGAGCAGATCGCCCAAGCGAAGGCTGCTAAGCGAGCTGCGACAAGGCTGGCATCAGCCAATCAAGGGTTCAATACGGCAGGTGGCCACCCTGTCATGTCCAACCAAGGATTTGGTTTTGGCGTTGAACACGACGATCCGTTCAACTTGCGGCAAGGTGAAACACCTGGCACAAACGTGCTTCAACAAAGAGTTGCGTCTGCTCGGACAACCGGAAGGCTCAATATCGCCGCGCTAGCTTTACAGCATATACCACCAGAAGTTATGAACATGTACGATTTAGAGAGTACTGGTGATCATGGAGGCAATTGGGTTGAGAGTGTAGACCTTACAAGACTCGTCGCAGCTGACAATGAGATCGAGGCCTTGGCTGATGACATGTTTCCCGATATAAGTCCTGCCTCGTTTGACGAGGATGAAGAGGGCCAAGGTAATATATTCGGTGGGCTGGAGACTCTCGATCTCCATGGCAACCTTTTGTCAATAGTCCCTCTAGGCTTTCGGAGACTTGCCCACCTGACGTCACTCAACTTGGTAAGCGCAATCTGTGACAGGCAATCAATCTGGGCCAATTGGCATGACTGATGATCGGGTTATAGTCTTCCAACAAGCTTGAAAATGCTAGCCTCGATATCATCTCACAAATGACATCGCTTCGAGATCTTAAGCTATCCAAAAACCAACTGTCTGGCCCCTTGGACCGTGCATTACTGAAACTAGATAATTTGGAGACCATCGACGTCCATGGCAACAACATATCGGCACTTCCGTCCGGTATGGAACGTATGTCGCGCCTCAGAATTTTGAATCTGAACGAGAACAATCTGGAAGTGATACCTTTTGACAGCTTGTGCAAGCTGCCATTAACTGAACTATCTGTCAGAAAGAACAGGCTCTCGGGGGTTCTTATCCAATCATCTGTCAAGGCCCTTCCCTATTTACAGACGCTGGACGCTTCGGCAAATCAGTTAACGCATCTGGTGCCAGAGGACAGCAAAATTAGCCTCCCTGCTGTCCATACCATATCACTTTCAGTCAACAGACTGCAATGTCTGCCTGATATGACAGAGTGGGCGAGTCTGCTCACATTGACCTTGGACGAAAATCACATCGCTAGTATTCCAGAGAGTTTCACCACGCTTCAGAAGCTCCGCCACGTGGATTTTTCAAGCAACGATATCCGGGTAGTCCCGCCAGAGATTGCAAGAATGCAAGGCCTGACTATGATTCGTTTGACCGGCAATCCATTGCGAGATCGCAAGCTCGTCTCGGCGTCGACTGATGAACTGAAGGAGACGTTGGCTGGTCGGCTCGAGCCACCTCCGCCATATCAGGATCCCACTGACCAATCGATAATGACAGGTCTTATTGGTAATGGAAATGAAATCGAGAGCCAGCCTCTACATGCTCCTGAAGTTCCTTTATTGGCTTCTCATGATGGCCATTTATCAGATGCGGATGACGATTTCACGACGCCGCCAACATCGGCACCGCAGACACCAACGCGGTCGCGCTCGGAAACCGTCATCAAAGACGTGTGGTTTGTCAAGCTAGGAGGGCTCTTGGACCTTTCAAGATCAGACATGGCGACGCTGAATGCTGAGACGTGTTCATCAGTTGCTTCTCGAAATCAGGTGCGGCAGATTCAGCTTCATCGCAACCCCATTTCGGTTATTCCCCTGTCGCTTACTGCTTTCGGTTCCACCCTGTCCTTTCTCTCACTGGCGCACACTCAATTAGCTGGCGAGGTTTATCTTGCCAAGCCTTTGGAGCTTCCGGCCTTGAGAGAATTGTGCGTCATGTCGAATCAGATTACCAGCTTGGGTCCATTGACGCAGTTTCTTAAGGCTCCAGTGCTTGAAAAGATGGACGCCACGCTCAATCGAATCACTGCGCTTCCCGCAGACTTGAAACAGGCATTTCCTCAGTTATCTGTTCTTCTGACCCCCAATAATCAGCTATCCGAGTTGGACCCAGAGTCGGTTAGGGGCTTAAAGGTGCTCGACGTGTCTAGCAACGACATAGGTCAGTTAGATCCGCGGCTTGGCCTTCTTGGTGGCGTGAACGGCTTGCAGAGACTTGAAGTTGCGGGCAACCGGTTCAAAGTGCCGAGACAGAGAATTCTGGAACAAGGCACGGAAGCAACCTTGCGATGGTTGCGTGAGAGACTACCCGCGGAGGAGATGGCGGCATGGAATGCGTTGAATGGAGAATAGGGGGAAGATGAGCCCTACCCAATAGACCAAGATGCTATATATATCATATATACATATTATCGCCATGTTCTCAGTACATTATACGGAGTATAATGCCGCCGCCAGATGGCGGCATCATTAATTTCAAAACATATTGCATATATAATGTCCGTCCGTGTTGTAAGTAACCCGCCGGATTCTTGTATCCTCTCAGGCAGCTTTCCGGATAGTGACAAGTTTGTGAGGAGTGACCGAAGCGTCTATCTGCTGCCCATCCATCCAGTCAGAGCAGGAGCACACGAAGCCAAACGATGGAATCATTGGAAGATTCACGTGGAAGCAGCATGGTCGCTATTTCTGGTTCGGGGGACCCAACGTGCAGCACAAGAAAGAAGGAGAGCCCCGAACAGTGATTGAGCCAATACCTCTGTTCTCAAAACCCTTTCGACTCCTAAGAATGCCGCCTTGTGCCCACGACCCACCGCGTAATGCATAATCCTTATGGCATACACCAAAGCAATACCGTACGTAATCTGAATAGTCCTTATTTTTTTTTTTTTCTATATAAGAACGAGTCGGCATCGAGATATAGTCCATGACGCAAAACGCGCCACCATGCACTTCAGTATGGTTGGACAGACACATTCGGGTTCATGGCCTGATGCAAGCGCGGGCAGAGGAGTCGCAATCACAGAGTCTGCAGTACAATCACCATCACCACCGGCGCTTGTTGCGGGACGATCCATGACATATCACCTCAAGAACACGGCCTCGTACTTCAAGCCAGACAACATTGTCAAGGTGCTGATTCCCATCTCGATACTTGGATGGCTGGCCTTTGGGGCCATCTGCATCCTGTGCATCAACGGGCATGGCAGGGCAGGACGGTGGGTTCCCGAGTGGTACCTGGATTCGGACGGGTCGAGTTGGGACAAGGCGGCCGTGGGGGCGTGGTGGCTGGCCGTCATGTTTGGGTGGCCTGTGATCTTGCCGTGTACTGCCCTGGGCAGCTTGTCGCGGAGGTTCAGGACGTGGCGGGCCGTGAAGCAGAGGGGGAAGATGGAGAGGGATGTCGAGCGTGATGGGGACGGGTGCGACTAGGCAAGGGCGTGCGAGTTGTGGATGTTCTGTTGAGACGCTTTGCTCCAAGGATTTTCATGATGGCTGTCGTTGCGTTGCTGATGCGAGACGGGGACGGATGTGGTTGGGGGTGAAGAATCTTTTGTGGTGCATGGAGGTTTTATGCTGGTGTATGGATCGACGACGCTTGTTTGGGTTGGAAAAAGTGTCCGGATGGGAGAACTTGGCAGAGAGAGGTAGTTGGTTTCATTGGAATGGGGATGATCCGCGTTGTGCTGCATTTGTGGTTTGTGGTGACGGCTGTTGCGCTACGTTTTGGCATCGTGGAGAAGCGGAGAAGTTTTTGCCCGCGATGCTTGTGACTGTGGTTGAAGCGTGTTGCGTATTGGCAGGGTGGGGCTAGTGAGTCCCGCGTGGAGCACCTGACCTGGCCTGTGCTCCAACGGCCAAAACGGCTCCCCTTACCAGCCACACCAGCCACACCCGCCACCAATTGCACGCGACCGCCGCTTGGTCCTTGCTCCATTCATCCGCCATTCATCCGCCATTCACCCGCCCATCCACCAGCCCGTGAACAACAAGGCTGTTCTCCGTCACATCCAGCGCCTGACATCACCACGACTTGTCGTCTTCCTCTTCCTCGCGCATTGCTGTGCTGTTCTGGTAGACACTCACCTTTGCGCTTCAACCACCCTGCGTCGGACCAGACGCATTGCATTTTGCATCATCGCGCTTACAGCGTGTGGTCCCCCCCGACCTGCACGCCAACTTGCACAGCAATCAGCGTCGGCAGAGCGTCATCGGTGCCCAACGACATCTTCTTCCTTGTATCGCGACAACCCTTTGCAGAGGACTACGCGTCTCAATCTGTAGTCTCAAGTCCATCATGGCCTCCGACGGCGACGGCGACGCGGACTGCGATTCTCGTCAAAGCGGCGGCATAGCTGCTACGCCCGACCGTCCGTCTACGCCGCAGGAAGCTGGTCTGCAACACATGCCGTCGTCACAGGAGACTCTGCCCTCAACAGCAATTCCCGGATCGCCTCTCGACCCTCAGCAGTCCTTCGAAACCGAAGCCAATGACGACAGACAGCCTGCAACGGTGATTCCTTCTTCGCTTACCCCGCCGCCATCCACCCAAGTTGCCGCCGCCCACAACGAGGCCAACGAGGCCAAGAGAACGTTTTCGCAGTCGCAGTCGCAGCAATCGGCACTCTGCTCGCCTCCGGCCACTATCCTACAGGCTCTCCGCAACCGGGACATTGGCAGCGACTACGCCCCGCCTGCCTCTCAACTCGTCCTTGACGCTTCTCCAGATGAGCTCCGGTCTATGCTCCAGACATGCATTGCTGAGCAGCAGAAGCTCAAGATGGAGACGGCACACCACAAGCTTCAGTACAACCTGCTCAGCCTACAGGCTGACGAAGACGCCAAACGCTCCGCGGTCGAGCACGACATGGTCCGGCGCGAGGTCGATGCACTGCGGGTGGCCGAGCACTCGCGTCAGGCTAAAAGGGAGCTCTGCACAGCGTCGGATTCCGCGCAGGCCAAGTATCTCCGGATGAAATTGTGGTATGAGGCTGCTATGGAAGAGAACGAGACCCTCCATCGCAGGCTGAAGGTCGCTAAGAGAGTCATTCAGCAGAAGGAGGAGGAGAATATCAGCCTGGCTGAAGAGAGAGACATGCTGCTCACTCGCATCAGGGAGAACAGAGAACATTTCCACATGCTGTGCAGTCCTGGCGGCATCTTTCATCGCGCCATGACTCCCAAGCAACAACACGGCGTGTCGACGCCTCAGCAGCATCGAGCATTACACGAAGCTCAACACCACCATACCCCTCGACCGGCGCAGAGAGAGGACGCCGCCTCTGGCCGCGAACATGGCCGCGAACATGGCCTCTCTGCCCTCCTTCAGGCGATGAGCCAGAGCCAGGACCAGAACATCAGCGCGCCCTCGACCCCAATGACGTCTCATCGAGCTGTGCAGAGGCATTCGGGCAGACACAGTCGCAATGCTCAATCCATGTCCTCGCTGCCAACCACGCCGCTAAACCGATCCCGAGATGGTGACGGTGGCCTCTTGCCTTCCGTTGATCTTGTGCCCCAGTCTGAGCCGCGGCACCAGTACTCGCATCAACAGTATGCTTCCACGAGGCCCCCTCCAAAGCAGGACAGACGACGTAAGAGCCGCGAAAGCACTATTTCAGCAGAGGATAACGAAGAGCTAGTGCGCCAGGCTCTAGAGTCGGTCGAGGGACTGCAGACCTTTGCACTTGATGTGTCGAGGGAGCCATCGTTGCAGGCCTTCCACCAGCAACAACAACGAACCGCAGGCGACGAAGAGGACGAGGAGGTCTTTGGCAGCCAGGCCAGCCAGGCGGCGACAGAGATGCTGCGGCGGCATCACCGCTCAAGGACGTTTGAGGTGGTGCCCAGCTCAGCCGAGCCTCACGACGACGATGACGATGACTCCTCACCTGTTCCTGCAGAGCGCTCGGCCAAACTGCAAGCCAAGTTGCTGTCGAGCTCGTGCGGCGGCGTCGTCATGGACAAGAGGAAGTTTGCCGACAGCTATGAGGTGCGTCGTGGGCACGGCAGCCCGAGCAAGAAGGTTCGGACGGGGGTTTTGACGACGGACGAGCAGCGCGTTGGGCTGGGCATTCAGTATAGGTAGGTGATGGTGTTGGATGGGTCTACTAGTTTGCATTGGTGTCATGGGGTGGCTGGTGGATATTGTGTATAAGGAAAATTACCGCTAGTTGCATTTTGTTTGATGTGCGGCTGCAAGGTCGATCAACGGGCTTTAGTTGGTGATGTTGTTCGATTGCGGTCTTGGGATATGTAGCTGCTAGATTGGGTGGATGAATCGAATAGCCGGTAGATCGAGTGGATGAATCGAACAGACGCTAGATTGAATACATGGATCAGAATATAGCCGGTAGATCGAAATGGGATGTCTAGTACCCCAAGTCGAGCAATCCCATGTCCTGACTAACATGGCCACTGCCATCAGCCATGGACCAAGGACCAAGGACCAAGGGAGGGGCTCGGCTCGGACCTTGGAAGTGTGGGTCTAGATGACCTCGGCAACCCGATCCATCGGGTCGGGCTGGGGCCCGCCACCGGGGGTTTATCGGCAACGGATTGCGGAAGGACCTGACCTGATATTTATTTGCGAGATTGTGCTTGCGTGCTTTGTGTTTACTTTGCTTTACTTCATTTTGCAACCCGTATCCTTTACTACAGCTGAACTGAGCAGACCCACCGGACCAACCGAGAAGACATGGCCTCCCACCCACGGGGCCTAGCGGCGCTCCTCGCAAAGTCGCCCTCCGACACAGTGATCCTGTCGTCGGTGCGCACGCCCATCTGCCGCGCGTACAAGGGCGGCTTCAAGGATGCCTTCCCGGAGGAGCTCCTGGCGGCGGTGCTGCGGCACACCAACGAGCAGACGCGGCCCGGGCGGCCGATGGCGCCGCTGGTCGAGGACGTGGGCGTGGGCGTGGTGCTCTCGGAGCTAGGGGGCTCCAAGGCGGCGCGCATGAGCCTCAACCACGTCGGGTACGGCAACGAGACGGCCCTCTTCACCGTCAACCGGGCGTGCGCGTCGTCGCTGCAGGCCATCGCGACGGTGGCGGCGCACATCCGCGCGGGCGCCGTCGCGGCCGGCGTGGGCGCGGGCATGGAGAGCATGACGCGCAACTACGGCAGCCGCGCCGTGCCCGTCGACCTGTGGCCCGCGCTGCGCACCTCGCCCAGCCGGCACGCGAGGGAGTGCATCATGCCCATGGGCCTGACGTCCGAGAGGCTGGCGGCGCGGTACGGCGTGTCGCGCGCCGACCAGGACGCCTTTGCCGCGGCGTCGCATGTGCGGGCTGCGCGCGCGCGCGCGCGCGGGCTGTTCGACGGCGAGATTGTGCCTGTGCGCGTCGGCGAGGCGCTGGTGGCCTGCGACGACGGCATCCGCGACGACATCTCGCGCGAGGCGCTGGCGCGGCTGAAGCCTGCGTTTGCGCCCGACGGCGCCTCCACGGCCGGCAACTCGAGCCAGGTTTCTGACGGCGCGGCCGCGACGCTGCTTGTGCGCAGGAGCACGGCTGTGCAGCTCGGTCTGGCGGATCGCATCCTCGGCCGCTTCGTGTCGGCTGTCGTCGTGGGCTGCGCGCCCGACGAGATGGGCGTCGGCCCCGCGCTGGCTATCCCCCGGCTGCTGGGCCAGCATGGCTTGCGGACGAGCGACGTCGGCCGCTGGGAGATCAACGAGGCCTTTGCCAGCCAGGCGCTGTACTGCCTACGTGTGCTTGGGCTCGAGGCCGCGTGGGAGGGAGGCCGCGTGAATCCTACGGGCGGTGCCATTGCGCTGGGCCATCCGCTGGGCGCTACTGGCGCGAGGCTGACGAGCACCTTGTTGCATGGCATGCGGAGGGATGGTGATGATCTGGGTGTGGTGAGCATGTGTGTTGGGACGGGCATGGGCATGGCTGGGCTGTTTGCGAGGGAGTAGTGGCGTACATATTCTGTCTTGTTGGAAGAAGAAGAAAAATCTTCAGAGGAGGTAGAGACGGATGATGTACATACTGGTTTTGTATTCACCTTTTTAATACTGCGTGGAAATACAAAAAGGAGCCCCGTCCAACGATGAATCCCGTGTATAAAAAGGAATCACACACACTCCAGAGCCAAAGCCACGCACCAGGCCACTGTTGGCATCTCGGTCAACGCCCCGACCTTCCACCACCCCAAACTTGTTGACCCCGAGCTGGACCAGGCTCTTGCCTACCCGGTTATAATCTCCAAAGAAGTGGTGCGCTCTGGCGTCATTGCCTGCCACAAGCCCGTGGCCTAATGTGACGCCCCAGGAGCCGGCGACTTGTATCGCATGCGACGTTGAGTTGCCGTCCCGTTGCAGCATAACCGAGTACACCGATCCCGTGTACCGACCTGTCTCCTCGGCCAGAGAGGCCGGGAAGGCCCAAGACTTGCCATCAAGAGAGATGGGATGCCAGGGTGTTACAAGCAAGTTCCCCACGCGACACAGGGTCTCTTCGACAACAGCCGTTCTAAGGACCATGGCTACTTTACGGTTACCCATCGGAGTGCGGACCTTGACGCCGCGGCGAAGTCGTCTGATATGAACTGTTCTCCCCGAAGCGAGCTCTACTGGTGTTGAGCCCGCAAAGCACACGCCTGCAGAGTTTCGGTATCGACGCATATTGACAGGTGGTGGATAATGACCGCCTGCTGAGGCGGGGGAAACGCTGTCTCCAAATGCAGTTCTGCTGGGCTCTGGGGGAGGCAGATTGTCAAACGCAGCATTCAGCCGATCTCGGCACGAAACAAAGAGCGGGCTTTCGACGCCGTACTGCAGTGGACCGGGGTCTTTGAACGAGTTGCAGACCTGTCGCGAATGAGCACTGGTGTAGGATGGGAGGTAGTGTAAGCCCCATTTCTGCATGTATGATGCGTCGTTGATCGCAAGCGAAACTTGTCCTTGAGGCTCTGGCCCGTTAAGATCCAGCATCAGTGAGGTATTCTTCCCATCGTCAAAGTCCTTGGCTGGAATCTCAGAAATCAATTTTGCCAGGGTCCTTTGATAGGTTTCAGTCTTTCCCAGTTGGGCACGATGCTCGCTGTCTGGCCCAATTGGGAACATGGACGACAGGAACTGGCATATTTCTGCCCTCGATTCGTGGTAGGCCACCTCTGCGTCGGAAATGGCTGACGCCTGGAGAATGTTGCATTGTGCAGATGTAAATGCTGGTGGCGCAGTAATGTTTGGACCATCGACTTTGCTCTTCCGATAGGACAGCGTTGCCGTCATGGAGAGGTCTTCTGCCACCGTCTGTGCTAGAGAGCTGTCATCGGAAGCTACCTTGGCCCTCAAGAACACATCACGACTTTGACCGAACTGCAAGTTTCCCAAATAAATCTGCAGGCTCATCACGTTGGCGCTCCCGATAACTATCTCTTGAGGACGTTGTTTTATTACAGTGCCTTCCCCAATTTCCTGCAGCTCAACCGACTGCCGGTAATTCAGTGTCAGTGTGGCCTCGGTCGCAAACGTCGTTTGCAAATTCGCAACTGCGTGGACAAAAACTGTCCCAATCATGCCGGCGTCCGGGATGAAGGCGTAATTGCCATGGCCATACTCAGCCAGGGACTTGAGAAGCCCCGATCTCAAGCCGTATCCGAAGCCGAATGTGTGAAGAGTGGCAGGGAGTGGTTGCATGGTTCTCAACTTGGGGATATAGCCTTGCTGAGGACACCTATTGTGGCATTAGCGAGGATTCAAGTCATCTGTCTGTCCAACCCTTCATTTGTGAGTTCGGGTTGAGAGCGATGAAAACTCACATATGATTCGGCATGCCATCTGTCAAGACCATCATGGCACGAACGTTGCCATGGTCCAGGGACTCATTAAAGACACGGATACCATCCTGCATACCGTGCCAGAGGTTTGTGCTCCCGTTGGCGTCCAAGTTCTTGATCTTTGCCCGGGCTGCTTCCTTCTTGTCGCTGTTCATGTGGATGAGAGATTGTACAATGACGGACTTGGTCCCGAAGGTCACAATACCCAACCGATCCTTGTTGTTGAGTGTTTCGATGATTGTGAGTGCTGCATGCTTGGTCAAGTCGAGCACGCTGAGACCTGTGCTTTCGGTCTCGCCGGGCACTGGAGCAGAAGAATTCATGCTGGTTGATACATCGATGACGAGAACGATATCACATGGGACATGCTCAACATCGGAAGTTGGTGCTGTCGGAGGGACAACTTTTGCCAGGAGTGACTGTTTTGAGGGCACCGGGTGTAGTTGAAGTGCTGCTGAGCCGGAAGGCACAGCGTCGCCCAAAGCGGGTTGTCGGAATGGAAATCTCTGGCTTGATGTTAGGTGCTACTCTCTTGCTTTTGCAACCAGTGCCACGGCACTAAACTATCGAGAAGGCTCTTCTCTTACCATTTTCAAGTATATTGGCAAATGCACAGCTATATGAATCACACTCGTATGCTGGCAAGCAGGTTCTGACAATGCTGAGATTGCGTAAGTTCATATATCGTGCTGACTTGGAGACAAAAGAAGCAAACAGCACGTTGAAGGTGTCGAGAGATGAGACCGTTTAAGGTGTCTTTAGGCTCAACTTGTTGAGGGTTTTTAGTTGAACTCGGGCCTATTTCGTGGCCTGGTCAGTAGCAAACGGTTCGGGAGAAAAAATGCCATGCATTCCGCCCGGTGTCAGTCAGCCCTTTCCATTTGCCCTCGCTTTCGAGCCGCAAATAAAGGCGGCATCTCGACTGTTCGTATGAGCCATCCTCCAGTGGCGTGCAAGGCGTTCGAGATGGGCGAAGTGTGTTAAATTTAGCGCCACCAAGCCGCAATATGGCGTTATGACCTCTGACAGAGGATGTTCAGCTTGGCTGACGACTGAGAACCCGTGAACCCGTGAACCTGCCCGAGGGAACAATTCATTGCCCCCATGTTTCCTGGCTAGCTGGGCTTCCTCGACATATAGAACGGTTCCAAACCGGGCAAAACACAGTCGAAATTGTCCAAAGGGGTGTATGTGCCCAGGATTTGCACCCCGGAACGACTTGGCAAGTAGGCTGGCAGGATGATAGGATGCTGTTAAGGTCAGCCAGGCAGACTCGGAGGCTTCCTGCGAGGCAGGACAGGTGAAGTGGGTCTCGCGTGGAGATAGCCAATTACTGCGCATGAGCCGCTTAGCGCAGAAATCCATGGCTTCGTAGACACTGGGCTCGGGTGGTCAAAACCGTAGAACTGTTCTGACTAAGCTGGGACTTGCATAATTTTTTTTTTTTTTTTTTTGCAGACTGAGATGTGCAAGAAACGAAAAAGTTCGTGATACGGCCTTTGGACGCAACGCTCTGTAGGCAGTACCAAGCACTTGCTCCACCCTCGTTGAGTCCCTTGACTGCTCGGTACCTAGGTACCTAGGGGAACGCTCTAGTAACTAAGAGTATTGCTGCATTATTAAACTAAGCAACCTATCAGCCTTTGAGACATTAGTAGATACTTATCAGGCTGCAGAAGTCATTAATCTAGTATTATTACCAGTACTAGCTTAAACACCTTACATAGAGATTGAGCGGGCAAGATATTCGGCCGCTACTAGAGGTCATTAGAAGTCAAGCCAGAGAGAAAAGTGGGTCGGTGCGAGAGGTGGATATTCTCTTGATCTTGTCACCATTCTGTCCCCCATCATGAAGCCTTGCAGAGCTGCCTCCCCTTTGGCGCCTGCCTTCATGAGCAAGTACCTCGGTACTCATGGCCGATCGATCTGCCGTTTCTGCTGCGGGCATCACCCTCCGACTTCGCCGCCAAGCATGCGGTCACTGCACGTTTCCAGGGCTCTCCACTTTCGTCAGAGGCCCGTCACCCATGTGGGCAGCGGAGCGTACGTACCTTCTCCGTACAATCTACCTCAGGTATGTATACATGATGTCCTGCAGACCTGGATATTCAGTACCTGCAAGGTACCAGCAGGGGAGTTGGTAGTTCTCAGGATGCCCCATAAACCCATAAAATAAGCATGGCCAATACCCAGGACCGTTCCATCAACCGCAGCTGCTCGTAAAGCAACAAACATGTCGCAAACGGCCACGAGCCTGGGCGCCCTTCCCAGAATCGTGAAGCAATATGTATGCACTGGACTGCTCTTGTACGTCGTGTCCCAGTGGACCCAGCGCCGTTAGCGTAGTCGCCGACTGCACCATGTTTCATGTTTCCAGCTGGATTTTCGGCAGTTGCGATGCAGGGCTGATAAACGGCTTCTGCATCATTCCTTGCCGTCTGGAGATGAAATGAAGACAACTCTCCAGCTTGTGCCGAACGAGATACATCAGACGAGCCGACAGTGAAAGCAGCAGATCATCACCAGATCAGCCAGCGCTTCTGGAGACGGCATTGCGAGGCCTCACATACGTTCTGGTGTGCAAACAAACAAACAAACCGCCATCAAACAGGAAAAAACATCCAAGAAAGAGATGGTGTGTGTCGGGAGCCAGTCGTGGTCCAAAAAGTCAGGCCATGCTGATCACGGGTTTCGTCTGTTCTCCGAGCCCTTCGTATGCCAGCCCAAAAAAAAAAAAAAAAAAAAAAAAAAAAAAAAAAAAACACCACCCCCCCCCCCCCACGCCCCCCCCCCCCCCCCCC
>KQ061716.1:74159-98154 GCA_001008035.1 Atkinsonella texensis | reverse complement strand
AAATTTGGCGAAATGAATCGTGAGGGTCAGATGCCCGAGAGGCAGACAGTATAGCGAATGCCGTACCACAAAAAATCGGTTTGAGGATTTCCTGAGAGGAAGGAGGGAAAAAAAAAAAAAAAAAAAAAAAAGGAGTACGGGGATTAAACAACAGCTGGTGGCAGGATTTGGAGGGGAGGGATAGAAACAAAAAAGATGCCTGAGGGGGGGGCCAGATGGACTAGTGCTCTGCTCCCTACGAGGAAGAGAAGATAGGTAGGGAGAGAGACTTGCCGGGATGGGAAACTTGGATGGTGATTGGACTGCAAAAGCAACGCCAGAGAGCACAGGGGAGCTTCAGTGGGAAGCAGAGGGCTTGAGGCACCCGACTTCACTTCACTTCAGAAGCCTCTTGGGTATCCTAGCACGCGACAGGGACCAGGGTCCCAGATACCACAAATTGGCCAGCGGGGCCAGGCCAAGCCCTGGTCGGTGGACGGGTGGTGCGCTCCGTGCCTGGACCAGAACTCACTGGTTGTTGTACATGTCTGCATGCTACCAGGTACCCAGCTGCAGGCGGCGGGTACGCAATGCTAGGGCATCAAATTTGAGGAGATGGTTTCTGCCAATTGCAGCACGAAGCAAGTCAAATGCGCGCACACGTACGGAGTACCGTCTCTCAGTCTCTCCCGTTGATTATTGCACGTCCTCGCGTGCTGGTACCACCGAGGTGGCTTGAAAGGATACCCCAGATACCTATCGAAGGAGTAATTCGTGCCAGATAGATGCCAGCTGTATGTAGGCAGGAGTCAATATTAGGCTCGCAGACCTATTATGGCGGGACACAAGAATCATGCCAGGATTATTGATGGTTGGTTACCTCAGGTACCTTGGGTTTCTAGGCAGGTACCTAGGCGTCAATAAGAAGTGCATGCATTAAATGAGCAATTAAACGCGCAGCAACGGATTTTTGAACGCACAGCAGCAACTAAACCTAAAACGGAAGAGATACCGCTACATACATTTTTCGCTCTAGAGATACCCGCAATTTCTCCTCCCTACATAGAATCATTACAGCCCTAATTAAAGCTTTTAGTTATAACAAATAATAGATTGTAAGAGGTGCTTCTACAGCAAAAAAACTATATAAAGATACCTTCCCTACTTTAGTAGTGCGCTCTTAAAAGTATTGTGTTAGAATCGCGTCTAACTACGCACATATTAGGGCCTAGGGAGGAGAAATTGTAGGAGGTATCTCTAGGGCGAAAAATGTATGTAGCGGTATCTCTTCCGTTTTAGGTTTAGTTGCTACTGTGCGTTTAAAAATCCGTTGCTACGCGTTTATGCACTCGCATTAAATGCATTCCAGCGAGCTAGTTTCCTCCACAGGGAAACAGCCACACCCGCTATGCCCGGGGTACTTGCCTTGCTTACCTGGTAATTTGACCACCCCATAGGGAGTATGGAGTGGGCCAATCTACCTGACAAGCTGGTCCTGCGTGAGCAAGAGCGAATAGAAATCTACGACTCCTTGACGTCGATCTGTGTACGGAGGACTCCTTATTACAGGTACATACCTAGGTACCTAGGCAGGCAGTTCTTCCTTTCATCAACCTAGTACGGAGTACTCCGTAGATGACACGTCCCAACGTTTCTTCCCCGAGTCTACATCTCACCCGACCTTCTGCCCCCGTCCCGCCCCTTTCCGCCTGTCATTGGTTCCCAAGGCGGCACGGGAGGTTGCCGTTGCGTTTCCCTCCAAGCACGCAGGCACCAGGCACCAGGCACCAGGCACCAAGTGTGAAGTGTGAAGTGTGCCGGACAGGAATCCTTAATCCTTGTAATGAGCGACTGCCCCTGTGGCTCCGTCACCTTAGGGGCTCCGCAACTCCCCCAGCGCATGAAACTCCACTGATTGGCGCATCGTTCCTGAGTTCTGCGCCCTTTCTTTAAGCACCAGTGCCATCAAGCAAGACACTGGCAGCTGGCGCTGGCACTGGCACGAATTGGAGACAGTTGGCCGCCTGAAGTGCATCCCGCCGAGGTCCGATTGGCCAATCCGACTGCCGCGTGCGAACGGCACCCACCCAAATGTTAATTGGCGAAAAGAAGGCGCTGAAATCTGGAATGAAAGGACCAAAAAAAAAGGCAGTGAGTGTCCTCGATGTCTGTCAACTTTTCTTAACCATCATCCGGGGAAGGCAGTGCACATACTCGTTGGGGATCGAGATGAATCATTCGCAATCCAGCTATTGCCGCTAAGGCAAGAGGTATCGTGAACACACATTGAGGAAGGACACCTCTACCGCCCGGCAGTATGACGAAAATTGCATCGACGAGTTTGAGTCGCCCTCACCAAGACGAAAGCTTGATACCACTCCGTGTACGGAGTATCATCGTCCCATCTATCATGGTTATTTTAGTCTCCAAGAATTACCCTCCAGGGGTGATGTTTCACCCATCAGACGAGACATCAACGGCCTCATTCGGATCTTTCACGCATACTGCCCGAGCAAGTTGAGTTTTGTAGACGACAAGTTGCCATGGCGGACGGAAATGCCAAATGAATGCCTCGTTCGAGCAGCATCGAAGCGGCATCGAAGCGGCAGGCCAAGACAAACATGGGCTCTCAAAACCGCGCCTACTTCCGTTGGCCTCTTGAAGACCCAGAGTGCTGCTGGAAGCAACATATGCACGATTCGACGCATATTCCGAGTTTTGTCCTCTTGTTGACGGTGAACATGCCCTGCCCTGCCCTGCCACACACAACTTGACTCTAGGGACTCTAGGTTGGATGAAGTGAACACCTGAGGTGACAGGTCAGCTGCAAGGCTGATGATATAATTCTCCACATAGGGATATTATGTACGGAGTACCTACTCGGTATGCACGCTCTTTCAAACTTGCAACTAGGGACCGCTGTGCTTATCCAGGCCAGGAGTTGCCATGAAACCAGCGATGCTTCCTTATTTTGCAACATCTGATTGAGTCGGTCGGTCGGTCGGCATGTGTCGGAGCTTGGGAGCCTCCGGTCAAGATTGTGTGCATTGCTGTCATCCATGTTTGCCACGCAAGCTATCCATCAGGCATTAATTAGATTCTCGTCACATCGTCACCAGCACGAACACTGCATGTCGAAACGGACATCCACTCCAATCCCGCCCAAAAGGGAAAGATAAGTAGAGTGGAATAAATGCCGTGCGAGTCAACTACAGAAATACATTGCCGGTGTCAGTCATTACGGAGTATTACGCCGTGATTTCTGCTACTGAAATTGTCGGAAGAGCAATCTCTTGGCGCGCTCGTACTTAGAATAGGCATCGGGAATTCATTCGTTCCTGTGCGGTTGAATGCTACTGCTGGTCTCACATCCGGGGCGCAGTCGGCTACACCGGTATTCCAATGTCACGGCAACTCGGGGGGATAGATGGATAGGCCGACGACAGGCGAACACACGATACAATGAAGCTCCCAAGGCAAAAGTAATTCATTTTGATTTGCATGGGGAGAAACAGGAAAGAATGGAAAAAAAGGGGAAAAAAGAAAGAAAAAAAAAGTCATCACATTCACCTTCAGGATAGACACTCGGGCGCCGGTTGAACGGAGCCCCGGTCGCTCAGTCTCCTGGTCTCCGTCCCACTTTCCCTTCTTTTGCGGGACCAGCTCCTTGTCTTCGCGAGCCAATCACGCTGCTGTTCCTGAAGCTTAGCCCCCAAGGCTTGCTCCTCCTGAACTGGATAGGCAAGGTGCAAGGCAAGGGCAGCAGCTTGTGTTAGGGCTCGACAATTTAATCGAGCCACGGAGGCCAACCCTTGACCGCCCAGATGGACCTCCACGGCTCGGTAATTTTTGTCGGCCACGGGCTTGTGCGTGGGCGGGCACTGGGATTTCTTGATCCACGCCGTGAACCCACCTACCTAGGTACCTAGGTACCTAGGTAGGTGCCTGTACCTGGTCGACGTGGTTAAAAGTTCGTCAGGACCGAAGTAAGCATCTTGCATCGCGATGCCTGCTCGATTCCCAGCTCGAGCGTCGGACAGGCAGTGCTGTGTCCGCACAGGCCAATTAGTGGTTTTCTTTTGGAACACAGGACAATGGACAAGTGCTTAATCCCGCATTAATCATACAGCGTGAGCAATTAAACGCGCAGCAACGGGTTTTTGATCGCACAGCAGCAACTAAACCCAAAACGGAAGAGGTACCGCTACATGCATTTTTCGCACTAGAGATACCTCTGGCAATTTCTCCTCCCTATATAGAATCATTAAGCAGCCTATAACCCTAACTAAAAAAGCTTTTAGTTATAACAGGTAACAAAAAAAAAACTATATAAAGATACCTTCTCTGCTTTAGTAGTGCGCTCTTAGCAGCGTTGTGTTGGAATCGCGTCTGGCTGCGCACACGTTGGGGCCTAGGGAGGAGAAATTCGGTACCGCTTCCGTTTTAGGTTTAGTTGCTTCTGTCTGTGCGTTCAAAAATCCGTTGCTGCACGTTTATGCACTCATACAGCGTCACGAATCGATCGATCCCTATCGATGTACTGCACTGCCCTGCTCTCGTCACATTCGTGCCTGCGTACGCGGCGCCAAGCTGACAACCACGGACTCGTAAGCTCTCCCAAGACTTGTCATGAAGCTAGGCCATATTCATTAGGGGGCTAATAAAACGAGTTCTCCAGGGAGGGTGTACCCAGCTGCCCAGCCACATCCATCAACCCTCAGCCCTCAACAAATGGCCAAATGCAAGTTCCAGCTCCGACGGTTCGGTAACCTGTTTGGTAACCCAATTCTGTCTTCACTCCCTTGGGACGCCACGCCACGATAAGCTGGGGGCTGCCTTCGGAGACTACTACGAGCAGATCTCCAGCGCCCGGATCTGATGACGGCACAAATCGCCACGAGCTGTTGAACTCTCCCTATGCCTTTTTCCGTGGAGAAGGCCCCGGGGCAAGCAATAGCGCCCAGCCCGTGGCATGTCATCGGTGACAAACCACCCGATATCAATGTCACCGGAGAGTGCCGCACGATGGTCAGATATGCTGAATGATTATTTCCAGTGTCTTGTGTTTGTGGCGATGCATGATTGCGTGGTGCTGAAGTCAGCCCGGCAGTTCACCGTTTCCACTCACGCAGGCGCTAATATGGCACATGGCGTGGAAACCTGATCTGCTTCCGAGTTGAATAGTCAAATACAGCCAAGCGTGCCGTTGGATGGATGCTGAGTTGTTGACGTGAAGACGGGGCACCATCAGCTTCAGTGGGGCGAGCATCAGGAAAAGAAGAAAAAGACGCACCGACTTCGGGCCCGGTCTTGTATTTGCTTGGAACCTAGGCGTGGGGTTCCTCAGCAAGCAGCTGGAGGCTTCACGAGCTGCTCGATCTGTGTTCCATGCCATTCCAAGCACTCGTCCGCCGCAGTTGCATCATCCCTGCTTCTCATCTGGCAGTGGGGTGAAATGTAATTATCCGGAGAAAGCAGGAACAGGCGCCTGGGCACAGCTCATTCAAGCTTCGGGCATCTTGGGATCCGTTGGCACGATAAAGTGGATGCTGATGCTGTAATCGACGCACCTCGTCTCGTCTAATCTATCTATTGTCGTTAGTTGGCTGATGATCTCTGTACAGGGTAGCCGAGCATCTATCTGGCTCAGACATGCAGGTGACGATGCCTGGTAAGGGCCAATGTTAAATCCTTGGCTCGGGCAAAGTGCACGGATACCAAGCTGGCATTCTTCTACCGATAAGTGTCATCTGCGAGATGTAATAAGTCACCGGGATCGGAGAGTCGAGATCAGAGTGTTTCAGCGTCTGCAGATGAAGTCCAGCTGTACCACCACAATTAATGAGTCCATGCATTCAATTCAGAGTCAACATTGTAATAACATATATTTACTGCTACATTCACATAGTAAATTATCCTCCAGTCACGTCGACATAATCAAGAATCCATCGAGCAAATCTCGTCACCTAGAGCAAGATATCCACTCTCGCACGTCTACAGCGCCGTTCAACCCAACGCAGGATTCTGCATTGACAAACTAGATAAATATGTTCGAACTACGTACCGGCCAACGGCGCTGTGTCTGAACAAAGCAGGCAACGTATGTATAGTACAGGACATCGTAACAGTCTGATTAGACGGGATGATATCCACATCTAAGCGGCATTCACACTCGTGCCCTGCAATGCAAGACGAAACTGTTTTCCTCAAGATACATTATTTCGAGCAGTAGTGATCACGGATTTGTTTTTCCGTTACTAAGTTGGTGATGTATCCAATAGCATAGCTGAGACGTGGGGTGACATAGCGCAAGTGCATCGATGACACAGCGTTCCGTACTAATTACATATTCGAGATATAGAAGAGGAGTATTACTCGCTTATATTACAAATGTATAAGTCTAATATATACGACACCCTATACCGTCTATGCCTGCATCCAATAACACATGGAACCTCCTACAAAAGTATAGAAAGAAATTAGGACAAAAAGTAAACAGGCACGGTGACCACTGCAAGAGCTCGCTGAAAATAAAAATCATGTCAATATGCGAGAAAAAAAAAAAGTACTGGGCTCTAAACCTCCTTCTTCGCCTTCTTACCGCCAAGCTTGTTCTTCGGCATACGAGCCAGCCAGTACACAAACATGGCAGCCGCAATGTTGAAAAACACAAAGACCCAGAGCAAGCCAAAGTTGCGCCAGCGGTCAGCGTAGTTGCTGCTTACTTGGGCCAAGAACGTGTTTGTATTGCGGATGGAACAGAACTGGCACGTGTCTGTCGCCGATGGATCGATCAGCCTTCCGCGGAATCCGCCAATGTACTCCTCCATGTAGTCTCCGCAGGTCAGATTGGAAGGAGGCTTGAAATGAAGCAGCTCGTTGGCGGCGCAGACGACATCCGTGTTGGCCACAGCAGTCGACAACATGCCGGACACAATGTACGTGAACGGAGAGACGTGGTACATGAAGATCCAGAAGCGGGGGAGGGATTCAGGCGTGGCGAGGACACCGCAGAAGATGAGACAGAGCGTAAATATCAGGTTGGCGAGGTTACCACCAGCTTCGGCAGTCTCGAACCCAGCGACGATAAAGGTCGAAAAGGTACCGGTGAAGAGCATGAACATCAAGAGGTAGAGGAACATGAGGGCCCCGCGTTCGACAACGGCGTCGGTCGGGATCGCATTGCGGTAGAGTCCGACGGGGTAGTACCAACAAAAGTACATGATGACGCCCATGAGAGCGTTCCAGGGCAATTCAACGATGATCTGGGAGAGCATAAACACCTTCCACGAGTACACTTTGGACGGACGCTCTCGAGCCTCGTACAAGGATCGCTGGATGATGAACTGCGGCATGGACTGCTGAACAATCTGTCCGAATACCGTGAGAAGCTGGAAGATGGCAAACATCTGGTTCTGAAGACCCTGGATACTGTTGGGGGCTTTGAAGAAGATGAAACCGATGAACAGAGAAACAAGCGTACAGAGGGCGGTCTTGGAATAGATATAGACTGGAGTTCGCCAGTATTGCTGGAAGACACGGAAGAGATTCTCCTTGAGCTGAACCATGAAAGGGGCAGCAAACTTGCGATAGCCACCGGCATCATCCCCACCAGGCGCCGAGGCAATGGAACCACGTTTCTCCCGCTTGATCGCTTCGAGCTCTTCCTGCACCTTCTGATATTCAGGGCTGTCCCGCCAGGTCTGGAACCAGTCGACATCCGTCGATGTTCCAGGAGCGGCGCCAATCACCTCGAGCATCCATTCGGCGGGGTTGGCAGCTTTGGGGCAAGCATGTCCGCCATTTCGCTCAAAATAGCTCGTCATCGTCTTGGAGTTCTCGCCAATGTCGCCAAAGTAAGCAGTCTTTCCGCCCTTGGCCAAGAATAGAAGACGATCGAAGCGTTGGAAAAGCATAGCCGAAGGCTGATGGATAGTGCAGAGAACGGCCTGGCCAGCCTTGGTAAGCTTCTCGAGAAGGTCCAGAGTAGCCCAAGAAGTTTGCGAATCTAAACCAGAGGTGGGCTCATCCACGAAGAGCAGCAAGGGAGGCTTGGCAGCCAGCTCGACACCAATAGTAAGACGTTTGCGCTGTTCAACGTTCAGACCTTCACCAGGAATACCTACAACAGCATCAGCGTACTCTGTCATATCTAGCAGCTTGATGACCTCTTCGACATAAGCCAGTTTTTCTTCCTCCGGGACATGGGCCGGCTGACGAAGCAGAGCACTAAAGTTCAAAGCCTCGCGAACCGTGGTCGTCTGTAAATGCAAATCTTGCTGCTGGACGTAACCAGTCTTGCGCTGAAAGGACATGTCGCGCGGGCGGCCATCCACAAGCATCTCGCCTGCAATAACACCCATGGAAGTACGATCGGCCAAACAATCCAGGAGTGTCGTCTTCCCGGCACCAGAGACACCCATGAGTGCAGTAAGAGTACCGGGCTTGACCCAGCCATCAACGTGATCCAGAATTCTTCGAGTTTCATTCTTGATTCTGATGTCATAGCAGACATCGTGCCACTGGAAAACCGAGGTCTGCTCCTGGAGCATACCAGATTCCTTGCCTTGTCCACGGCTTCTTTCAGCAGTCGCGATAGGGCCGATATTGGCCATGGCGGCTTCAGGATCATGGTGTCGCTTTTCGCCTTCTCTTGCGGCAGCGGGTTTATGACCTCGCCGATAAACCAAAACCTCACCTTTGGACTTCTTCTCGGAGACAAGCTCGGCGGCAATCATGTAGCAGACGAGGAAGAAAGCAGTGAACGCGATGACGATGCCAAAATTGCGCCATCGATGATTCCAGTCGTAGTCGAAGCTCGAGCGGACATAGCGGTCGCCATCCACAAAATTTTGACCGGGTACAGCCCCAACAACGGGGCAAATTTGATTTTCGGGATTCACGTTGTCATACTTTGGAAATCCACTAGGGATAAACTGGTTGCACTTGAATTGACGATTGTGAAACTCATTGACCATGAGAGCCTCGAAAGCGTAACCGAGCGGGTCGATGTAGCTGAGCCATCGGCACCAGCCGAGTATGTATTGTTTTGGCAGAACAAATCCAGTGAAGATGATGAGATCCAGAATCAAGATAGCGGCCGGCACGAGGGCCTGGAACAGTGTTCGAGACGCGGAACCAATGAATCGGAAGACCATAGACATGACCATGACAGTAGAGAAGCTGATGAGCAAGAAGAAGAAAAATGCGCCAGGTTCTCGCCGCAGGTTGGTCATGAAATAGATAGTGATGTTGAAGATGATGGTATTCGCAATCTTGTACGGCATATCGCAAAGCATAGACGAGACAGCCTCGGCCGATGGATGATACAGAGCATATCGTGCATGTTTTTCCACTATGGGACGTTGCGCATACAAGGTCAAAATCTGTGATGAGACGGATTAGCATGGCTTTGGCGAAGAACTCAGCCCCAGCCCACGGCATGGTTTGGAGAAGCGGAAAGCTAATATACGTACCTCAAGAGCGGAGCTAAAGGCATTCATGAGACAAGCAAAGAAGAGCAAGGCACCACGCTGGAAGAAGCTAGAAGAATTGTCATTCAAGTTGTAGAAGACACTGCCGATGACGAGCGCCAAGACGAAATTTCCAATGAGAGCGCCAACAGTGAGACTTGGATCCCCGGTTAAACGCTTCCAACCACGCCACAAACAAAGCTTGATCTGCTGAGAGTACGACAAGGTGAATGGTGACTTCTTTCGCTGCCCCTTGGCCTGCTGAGCCTGCTTCGATGCACGAAAGGCTTCGGCATCGGGTCCGTCGACGGGATGCGCGCGCTTGTACTCCTCAATTTCAGCTTGCAAAGCTTTATATTCGGCGCTGTTCTTCCAGGCGGCAGCAAACTCGTCGGGTGTGCGTGGTGCCTTACCCTCGAAGCCAGGACGTACGATTCGCTCGATGTGGGATGTCATGGAGGTGAGGAAATCAGGGGTGGTTTGACGAGCAGGGCATTCAAAACCCAAGTTGACGAAATATTGCTTGGCTTCATCGGCACGGCCAAAGAAAATCTGTCGGCCGTCGTATAAAACGACAGCCTTGTCGAACAGGTCGTAGGCACTCTGGGGCGCCTGGTAGATGGAGACGCAAGCAGTGCTACCAAATAGTTCGGTTTGCAAGCGAAGGGTGCGGCAGAACTCAATGGCGTTAGCCGAGTCGAGACCTCTTGTTGAATTATCCCAGCACTGAAGTGGCGCGCCGGACAGCGCAGCTTCGGAGATGGTGACACGCTTTCGCTCGCCGCCAGACACGCCGCGAACGTACTCATTGCCGACGCGAGTGTTCATAGTGTGGGAAATACCAAACATTGCCATGACGACATCTCGCAAGTGATTGGCAAACTCATGCTTGTTCAAGCCGCCTGGCAGCTGGCGAGGCTGGCGAGCTCGCGCAGCGAACGTGAGGGTGTCGCCAACGGACAATTGGGGAAAGTGCACATCGACTTCGGCGGTGTAGATGGCCTCACCACGATGACGAGTGTGCATCTCATTGGCCGAGATACCTAAAGAAAATCATGGCCAGCGTCAGCTATTCCTGGCCACTTATGAAATCGTGTATTCACGCAGAGGCGGCGTTGTATGCTGTGGTGGCATTCAGACGGCATGTTTCGCTGCGCATGTTTTGCATTTGGGAACCGTAACCGTCCGTCCCATCTCATGTTGGGCCCAGGACGGCGGTTCGGTAGTAGTGCGGCGGTGCGACATGGTCGCAGATGCAGATGCAGATGCAGATCAGACGAACGCGGGGAAAGGGGGAATGGTGGACCGCAAGCGGCAAATTCCGTGCATAATGACAGAGCAACCCTCGTCACTTTCTACATGCACATCATTTGTGAAAGACGGTTAGCTTGTTCTTACTCACCTTGATAGTTGAAATACGCTGCCTCGCCGCTGAAGATGCCGTTCATTTCGCCGGCAATTGTCTTCAGCAAGGTGGAGCAGCCAGATCCGGGGGGGCCTAGGACAACGAGCATCTCTCCCTTGTGGACCAAACCATCAAGATTGCGCAGGATGTCGATGCGCTGCTTGCAACTGCTGGTGAGCTGGCGGATAAGGCCCGCTAACGATAGCCAGACGTTGGCAACGTCTTTTTGATAGTCCGTAGCCGCGCCAAAGCCGTGGACGCTGAGGTTTTGGAAGCAGAGACCAGACGATCGAAATGACTTGCCATCGAGAGAAACTAACTCTACCATGGCCTTGGCCCATTCGCGGCCGCTAAAGTTGGGTGAGTTCGGGTTGAGGGAAGAGTTTTCCGCAGCGAAGAAGGGATTCTGGCGTGGAGAGCCGACAGCTGAGGTTCGCGAGTAGGATCGTGCCAGAGCTTGGACAACCGACGATCGACGAACCATTTCAGCCTCGACAGAATCCTCCTCCCCTTCCTCTTCCTTGCCCACAGTATTAGCCAGGGAGCCAGACTTTTCGTCATTGCGTCCCTCAGCGATGGAGGTAGCAGCAGTCTTGGTCGTGCCATTGTTGGTCGCCGTCTCGATTTCGTTCTCGTGGGATACATGGCGAGCAATCAGGGGAACTCCTCGGCTATTCGCCGTCGAGTCGTAGTTCGCGTTCATGCCATACATGGCGGCGGCGCAGGCAAGGTGCCTGTCAAATCTCCTTATGCTGACAATGCGACAGATGTAAGGCTCTGAAACCGAACACACAAGGCAAAAAAACGTTTTATCTGCTGCTGGAAGAAGCCTGCGACTACTTGATTCTCCAGACTGTATGGTGTTGGTGTTGGTGACGGTGACGGTGATGGTGATGGTGACGTTGATTTGTTGTATGCCTGGCCAGACGGTGGAACTGTACGTCACCGGGACGATTAGGACAAGGTTGGTCAGAAGCCGTCCGCTGCGTAGACAAGGCGGGTTGTTCGTGTTTTAAGTAAGATGGACGGATATAAGCTCGGTAAGAAGAAAACGGGCAGGTCAGGGTTGACAGGAGCTGACAAAAGCTGAACGGATGAGGGAGGATTGGGATCGCTTGTCAGGGTGTGGCCCACGAAGCCAAGCCAAAAACAAAAATATTGGCATGGCAGGAGCCAGGCGGCTTGCCCGCGACGGATGCGTCTACAGTCTACAGTCTACAGCAGTTGTACTCTGTAACTAAAAGAAAAGAAGAAACAACCCCGCTTACAGACAATTGACAAGTCTGGTGGGCGGACCACAAGCCACAATTGGAGTCGCAGCCTGGGGTGTTCTCAGCCAATCGGCGTCATCGTGCACTTGGGCGAATACGTGTATTTCAATATTGTTTGCCAGCTTACCCCCCCCCCCCCCCCTTTTGGAATAGAATGCACGCATGACATCAGAATTTCAACGGGAAGATGACACACGACACGTGTCTTCCCTTGCCCAGCATTTTGTGCACAACCGCGTCATCTTCGTTACCTTGACTATGACTCAGAGCGTCGCCCGATGTTTTAGAGGTAAGAAGCCCCTGTTAACAGCAATTCTTATTGTGACTGCCCAAATACTCCGTAGTGCAGACTGCCAATGTAACTCCAGGCGGGTTCCGCGGTTGCGGAAGTTTTTTTTTTTTTCTTTTTCTTTTTTCTTTTTTTTTTGGCGGTGGGAGTTTTAGGTTTGCCCCGCCAGGTCTGCCTAATCGGGGAAAAGATCTCGCCCGCGCATTGATCCCCTTCACCTTATCCCTGCGCTCTCCCCGAACCCGAATAGGTCTAGCGTCAGCAGCATCAACCAAGCTTCCCTGGACATGGTGCGGTGCGGGGTGTCGGGTTGCTCTAAAACCCCGAAATATCGCTTTCTTCTTTCTCCACACACAGCACATCATCCTTGTTTCCGTATAATGATTCATCATCCTATACTCTACTGCCTACCCTCGCAAGCAAGTGTTTCATGGTCGCAAAAAGAACTGCGGGAACGCGCACCTTGTTTCACGTTTCGGCAGGCGAGACCAGCCTGTTCCAATGCTCTCGCACTTGGCATGCGGTCTGACGCCAGCGAACAGTTGAGGTGCCCAGAGAAGTCCAACTAGGCACCTGTGTTTAGCAACGTACAGTGCATCTCTGTGACTTCATGAATGGTCATAGGGGTAAACCGAACAGCCACAAAAGCGCCCGAGACATAGACGTGTTGACTGAGCAGGACATAATAAGATAAGCGCCGGAGGCTGCTGCGGATCGTCGTGTCCCATCGTCGTGAGATTTCAACGCGCGCGGACATGGCTGGCTGCCAAAGCAAACGCCCGACATTGACTAATCGGCTGCAGACATGTTGCAGTCACTGGCTATAGTGCAAGAAATCATGCCGTCTCTGTCATGTTCTGATCGAATCGACAAAGTCAATATCTACGGATGCCTCAATTCCATCACTCAGATTCGGCCTTGTTAGTAATCAGCTCCACGTGCTGGAAATCCTGGTTTCGTCATACGAGGACCTGGAAAGCAGGGCTGATCAGTGTAACTCGAAAATGTATCACTTGAATTGGGCACGTGCTCGGTTTGTGTAGGTGAGTTGTTGCTGTTCAGACGACTGACGCCATCTAGGCGAATATCGTCAAGTATCCCATCAGGCAGCCACCCTAGTTCTTCCGCCATGCACATCCATAAGGTTGCCAAATTTGCAATCAAAGCTCACTCACCCTACAGTCTAGAATGGGTAGTAAAAATCAGTTCAGCTAGTGGTTAGGACATTCGCCCGGTAAGAAATATTCGGCAGCTCCATCTGTAGACGCCTTGTAAGAGGGGATGCCGCAACGCGGAAGTCTGGGACGCTTGATCCTGTGGATGGTGTCTTGGCGGCCAGGACGGCAGCCCTCTGACAGACGAGGCCTATTGCCAGCTGTCAACCTCGAAGGGGCAAGTAACCAGGCTGGTAAAGGACAGGTTTGAGGCACGGATAACTGCTGGCACCTGAAAGATGAGCGTGGCTCATGCTGGACAGGCACAGCGGTGCTTTTAACCGTTGATTCCGTGACTGATGGACATGAATGCAAAGGCATTAGCCACGTTAGTGTGCTGCAATGGAACCGCCCTATAAATCTGTTGCTTGCTAAAGCTTTCTTGAACAAAGCCTGTCCCTTGCAGAATGACATCCTTTTTGTGTCCATCCGATGCTTGCCATCAAGACACAGTAGCATAAAGAGTGGTCATAGTGTATCACAAGAGAAGCACGATTCGGCCCAGTGAGAGCTGGGTGTTTCACGCCCATGTTGCATCAATCTTCATCAACGCTGTGTAAGTTGTCGCCTTGGGCCGCGGATTACAATTTTCGGGGCAATTGACCGACGCAAACCCTGCGCGGCATAAGAGAATGGAATTATATTCGACTAATGACCAGTGGGCGAGGCATGGCCCAATTTCTATTCGGCAGGCTGGGGATAGTGTTCACAGCTTAAGAAAGAAAAGGAGACTGTTTTACAAAAAGTTGATACCGACGCCCATTTGAAAACCCTTGGTACCTACTTCGCCGCGATGCAAGATCAATGGCAAACTGAAATTGAGCTCGAATCGCGCCACGGGGTGGGCATATACCAATCCAACTCCAGCAGCAATGCTTGGTGCTCCGTTCAACAGGTCGCCGACAGCATTCAACATGCCATTGCGGACTGCGCTGACACTCAAGCTTTGCGATCCACCTTCCTCAGTCTTGCTGCTGTTGTTGAGAGCCACGAGTCGGCCACCATTGGCAAACATTTGGAACCGCAACCCAGAGTCCGGGCCTTTGTATGGAAGGGGCAAAAGCATGTTGACACTTCCGGCAGCAAACAAGTCTCCGCCAACTGCGTCTTGACCATCGTGTGGGCCCAGACCCCCGAGCTTGAAGCCGCGCACATCAGTAGGTCCTCCTAGCTGGAATCGGTCGTTCAGACGGCTAGGCAGCGATCTGCTACCTGAATTGAAACCGAGAGGTAGTGGGTAGAGCATGCCCATCCTCAGACCAGCTCCTATCGATGCTCCCGAATGCTCCGCCGCACCCGGTAGAGGGAGCGGAAGCGCACCGCTCATCTCGAACTCGCTCTTGGAGAAGGCAACATCGCCACCAAGAGGACCGATACCCGCCAGCTCCCAGGCTGAACGCAACATGTATCCCGACTGGGGCAGTTGGGGGTTGTCACGTCTTTCTCTGTAGAAAATATGCTTGATAGCACTCTTGATGGTATCACCGGCATCTTGACGGACTGTCGGGCTAGCAGCCTGGCGTAGGCCGGTTATCTGGCGCCATGTGCCAGTGTATTCAACAGTATGAGTATCTCTCTTAGAATTTAACCAAGAGAAACGCAGGGAACCACCCGTCAGGACTTCCTCATGCGACGCCCATGGCTTTTCCGTTGCCGAGGCCAATGCTTCCAGCGAAATGCGCATGTCGGGATCACTGAGCACCGGTGCGCTGAGATTGGCGCTGTAGGCTGACCTTGTTCTTGTTCCGGTTTTGGCGTTCAACGTGAGCATTTCAGCACCACCGAACATGTTCCTCCATAACAATGATCCATACGCCGAACCCTCGCCATTGCCAACGTCGGTGCCGGTCTGGAGCTTGAAGCGTGGCAATTCTTTCAGTCCAATGGACACATTGATGTCGCCGAGGCTCGTAGATGGATTGACTTGGCTTGCTTGCGAGAGATAGACTTCGGGGGGCTCTCGCAAGATTTCTGTTATTGTTGTTGTTAGTGGACCCGAATCGCAAGTTCTTGTCATTAGGAGTCTAGCATACGTAGCCCCGACAGCTTCCCGCTGGCGACTTGCAGCTTTGCCATAACGTCTCCGACCGTCCGAGGGGCTTTTGGGTTGTCTCTGAGTAGAGGTGCGAAGATGGGATCAAGGAAACCTCGTCTAATGTTTTTCGCGCCGTTGACGGAGATCTCGTTGACGGTCATGGGCATTGACATTTGGTCAGCCATCTAAAAGGTGTTAGCAGCAGGTGCGAGTCTTGCCAAGGTGACTTGCCATCTGGGCGACCAGTCGCTCCTTAGCTTCATGTTCGGCATTTTGAAAGGAAGGCGACGCCTTTGCAGAGATGAGCACATCGTCACTGCTTGATCGGAGCTTGTCAATCAAGCCTGGCTACAAGCTGATCAGTCCGCCATTTGCCGATTGAGAACCGCTCCATGTACTGGAAAAAACACTCACGTGAGTCCCGGGAGCGCTTGAATTTGACGCCATGATCAAGCAGCTCTTAGCCTGCACCAAAATTCAAGGTCAAGGTCTAGAGTACTTCCGAAAGGAAGCTCTTGCAATCCAAACCAAAATCGGTGGTTTGTTTCGGCAACGATTGGGAGAGCTTCGCCTACGCCACATCTCGAATGGGGAGCAAGAGCTGTGGCTGATGTGGCTGATACTGTACATACGTCGCCACCAAGCATGTCGGGCAAGTCCGACCTAGGCGCCTATCGAGCCTCCCGGGAACCTGCGCACTCAAACTATCCTGATCCCTCTTTGTCTATATTCAACCGCCCTAACTCTACTGCCTTTCATTCTGTTTGATGAACGACTTTTCTCTTTCGACTAGCATCTGCGCAATAATTCATTCCCTTTGCTGATAAAGCGCATGACACAGTAGCGCTCACGAGATAATTTTCCTACCCCGGACCTTTTGGGTGACGTATCCGAATCCGCTTCGACGACATCCCCAGCATCCTCCAGTAAAGATCATGGCCAGCAAAGCGGCACATAAGCGGGTATGAGTCACGATGCGATACTTTCGAACTTCTACGACGCAGCGTGTCGCGCTAATCAGACTGAACAGTTGACCCGCGAGTATAAAACCATCTCGGAGAACCCGCCACCTTACATCACAGCCCACCCCTCTGAATCCAACATCTTGGAGTACGGAACCTACCAGCTCCCGGCCCTCAACTCTTTAATTCTCTCTGTCTCAAATACTAACAGATCTCCCAAAGATGGCACTACATCATTACAGGTCCTGAAGATACACCATACCACGGCGGGCAGTACTGGGGCACGCTTATCTTCCCGCCGAACTATCCGTTTGCGCCGCCAGCCATCCGAATGCACACACCGTCAGGACGATTCCAACCATCGACTCGTCTCTGTCTCTCAATATCCGATTTCCATCCTAAGTCGTTCAATCCGGCTTGGGAGGTTTCGACGATCCTGATTGGTCTTCTGTCCTTCATGACGAGCGACGAAATGACTACCGGTTCCGTTTCGACAACGCAGGCCGAGAAGAAGTACCTGTCATCACGAAGTCGCTGGTGGAACTCAACCGGGGGAGGCTCAAGTGCGAAGGCCAATCTAGCGCTGAAAGGCAACGTCAAGGCGGGCGATGGCGGTGCCAAGTTCCGCGCCGAGTGGCCAGAGGTAGATATTGAGAACCGGGAATGGATGAAGCAAAACAAGGTCGATTCTGCTACGGGCAGTCGCCTTGATGGCGAGAATGGAGCGTCCTGCGGACCGCAATTGGGCATCGCCGGCTCCAGCGGTCATCAGACACAGGCTGTAGTTGATGCCGTCGTCCAACAGCGAGACGCGGGACGAGGCTGGATTTATCGGAACAAGCTCCTTGTCGCCGGCGCTGTAATATTTGTTTATGTCCTCATCGCAAGACTCATTAGTGGCGAGGGTATAGCGTGATGATGAGAATTCAGCGTGGATGTATGGATACGCCGTGTACAGTCTGATTAATGGACGTTGCTTGGCCTGGGGCTGGAGTTGCTTCCTCTTTTTGGATGCCGAGAAAACCAGCTGCTGTGATCATGTATGGAGGAATGGACGTGCATCTTTGATCACAGGGTGATGTTTTCCACATGTATGGTACGGATTCCCAATTTACCCGCGCATTACTAGATAGTTTCCACAGGTATCGTTAAATATGCTTTCCAATAGCCTGGCTAGTAAGCGCTTTCTTCAACAGCCATGGTGGATGAAGTTTTGTATATTTAAAGGCATGGGGGTATTAATCACTCCGACCAGCGTAGTTGGCCCACAGCGATGCATTCATCAATCACCAAACCGCGATGATATGAAGATCATGAAGGAATCACATGAAACATGCCGTCATATATTCAACCGCAAGTACAATGTCAAGAGCCGATATGCATCGGACAGTTGAAAGAACATTCCGAAATATAACAACGCGGTATTTTGTACACCAGCACTCGGGATTCCAGTAGGCAACTCCGCTCTGCCGTCTTTGATCTCATTCCACCTCGTCACACAACCTCCCTTGCATCCCGCAAGCGGATGACGTACGGACAGCCAGACGCTGAGCAAGTCTTATTTCAGCAGACGCATGTCAGAGGTACTTTCTATACCCTGGTTTGAGGTATCTGGTGGGTCCCGCACTCATCCCCACCATGTCGGTATCGGAGGAAGCACAAGACATTGGCGCCAATCGCTCGTTCCACTCGGACAAAGCCATGCATGTATGTAATCGATGCACGGAAGTCCGGATCCCAGTTTTAACTTGCCACTGCTTGCCATGCTTTCAGTCACTGGTAAGAGGCCAGGTAGGGTTGCTTCAAATGTAAAGACTTGGCGATGTACCTCTTCGTGATTTAGATGATTTCTGGCACTTCTGTTATCATGTAAGTTCGTGTTATCTGAGGAATTGCCCCACAGAGAATTTTTTTTCTTTTTTTCTTTTCTTTTGGTTAAATCGGCGTCCAAGAGATGGTAGACACCCACGACAGCCCCCTCCCACCCTTGGGGATTTATGCAGCGGTACTACGGAGTAAACACTTTAGGTAACGCTCGAGGGCAGGTAGTGCAGACATACCTCTGGTGTGGTAGGCGCATCAAGGCCAGACGCACACGTGGCGTAGTGAGCTGATATACTCGGTGCTTGCGCACCCGAGTCTTTGGCCTTCCTCCCTCTTTACACCCCATGGTGACACCGTCTTTCGAGACAAGGGCGTGCAAATCGCTCCTAGACTGGAGCGGATCAGTTCTTTGGGTCTGAGATTCCCCGCACGTGTAGTCTAGGCTTTGCGGTTCAGCTCGGCTTGTGCAAAAATGTCGGGGAATTTGTCTTCTGTCACACAGAGCCCGTGTTGTAAACCATAGTATTGGCTCATCAAGAGAGACCAGTCTTTCGGGAGTCACAATCATGGTTGCTTCTCCTCTCTCGGACAAGAAAAAAACCGTGGCAATCATCGGGGCAGGGCTGACCGGGCTACTCGCAGCTCATGGCCTGCAGCAGGTGAGATGCAGTCGGCCGTTATGGTCACTATTGCAGTTGTGATTCTCTTCCATGTACTGACCAAGTCCGCCAGAGTGGTTCCAACGCCGTAGTCTTTGAAAAAGAGGCCAGCATCGATGAAAGACTCCGTGACTGGACCATGTTGGTCCATTGGGCTATGCCCATCTTCAAGAAGCTGATACCCAAGGATATCCTGACGGACTTGCCCATGACTGTATGCAATCCGTACCTAGACTTTGACGAACATGTTGAAAACCTCCCATGCTATAGTGGTGTAACAGGCAACTTGCTCTTCCGAAGCCCGACGCCAGGTGCAAGGCGAGTGAGCCGGCAAGCCCTTCGCCGATTGCTGGCACGACATCTTGACATAAGATGGAACAAGAACATGACTGCTGTGTCGCCAAGCGAAGATGGGGTGAGAATCTCATTCGAGGACGGGGAGGTCTTCAACGCCGACTATCTCCTCGGCGCAGATGGTTCCTCTTCCAAAGTACGACAATTGCTCTTGGGGTTCGAAACAGCCCATTCACGCTCATCCGGATTCCTGTTCGCAACCGGCATTACAAATTATGGCGATACTCAAAAAGTCAACGCCATCGTCCAGGCGCATCCTGTTGCGTCGCTTATGATGAGACCTGGGTCCGTTGGTGCCGTTGGTGGTAGGTTCCTCCTTTTTTTCAACACCCTCCAGCATTGTCCCTTTCAGCAGTACGGCTCACGAACAACTGCTTGGGTGGATAGTTATGTCAGTCGGGAACCCAAAGGATTCGTCTACCTGGACGACTTTTTGGACCAAAATTTGGCGTGGTGAGTCCGTGAAGCTCAGTGGCCAAGAGGCACTCGCATATATCGAGAAGAATACAGCTCCCTTACGTGATGTCTTTCAGTCCGCTATTGATTGGACGCCACCGGACAGCAGTATCTATATCAATGAGATGAAGTATTGGATTCCCAAGTCTTGGGACAACCTCGGAGGACGAGTGACCTTAGCCGGAGACGCCGCTCATCCCATGCTTATCTGTAAGTACCTGCCTCATCGATTGTCATGACCACTGCTGGATCTTTTGAGGCATACTGATCAACTTTGCAGACCGGGGACAAGGATTCCAACACTCTATAACAGATGTGGATAACTATGTGAAAACATTAACTCGGCTGGGATCTTCGGCCGAAGACCCGCTACTGAGGAAGGAAGCCCTGATGGAGTACGATGCGGAAATCATCGCTAGAGGGTCGAAAGCCGTTTCCCAATCCGTGGAGGAAGCGGAGAAATCGCTAGACCCCAACAAGATCGAGGACATGCTCATGGTGAAGAATGGGCACGGGAGAAGCGTCTAGATGCTTTGAGTTGTCGCGGCAGAGCTGTTTGCAAGAGGAGGAATCGCAGACCAGGTCCTAGAATAGGGTATGATGTAAGAAGCGAACTTGGTTGGATGTTATACACTCCTTACCGAGTACGTTCCTGCCTCTCCTATCGCGACGATTTTGTGTAACTGAGGGCCGTGGCGCCCAAAAATCGGCATAAAAGTACCTCAGGCAAGCATTCATTGTACCCCCATAAAGACGAACCAAGTACGGAGTATTACATACTAGAGCAGGCCCAATCAAGCATAGTCTCTTTTATTCTGATTGGCCCACACCCCCGTTTGTGCCCACCTTTGCGTCGTTCGAAGAGGATATGCTCAAAACTGCATAGATTTTCGCTCCTGTTATCAAAGTACCTAGGTACCTAGATATATTCTGATTCACAACTGTAGTCTTTTGGCACCGATGATGTCACTGAAATTCGAGCATTTCTCTAAATCCTTTATAGAGAGAGAAATCCCCCCGCAAAGAAAAGAAACATAAAAAGGATAAAACTACTTTACGCAATTAAATAATTAGATCTATCTCTATTGTATAAGTTTGTAGGGGATGTAGCTACTAATTGCAAAAATACTGGATGTTGGTAGCAAGGTGGAGCATCTGACAGACTTTTTGGCGGCGGCACGGTGGAGTGACAGGTCACTTGGTTCGCCATGAGCGCCCCACCAGCGCCCCACCAGCGCCGCGTCAGAGTCTGCCAGCTGCTGACATCCCTAGCAAGTCACCGGAACTTGGGTGCGTAGCCGGCCAAATCAATGTATCCCTTCAACAGTGACTCGAAAGGAGCCGCATCGCCACCTAGCTCGGATATCAGGAGGCAGATGTGGACGTAGTTCGCATTTTGCCATTGACCATAATGCCAGACAATATTCTGTACAGTGGGCTAGGATAAGTTCTGGTACAGTACCTACAACAAGTCCCGTATAAATTGCAAACTACGCCGCTAGCACCAGAGCCTGAATGCATACCTCTAGGTATTATAAGCGCGCAGGGGACAGATTTTATAACGTATTCTAGAACCTATTGCTCTGCTTAGGATCCGTTATGTAATTTGACTTCCCTTTGTGTACCTAGGTACCCGCATTCAAAGCGCACAACTGATTGAGCGCCGGTGTTTACTGCCTGCTTGTATTAAATAAGGGTGATCGGCCGTGGCCGTGGCCCCTAAACCTACGTTGCCAGTTGCCCACCACCTGTTGTACTACCAGACCTACTTGAGGCAACGGACGGAGGAAGGTCCTAGCTTCAGCTGCCTGCCCGCTACCTTGAACTATTACACCTCGAAAACAAGTCTGCGAAACATCTGCGAAACGACTTCCCAGAGACACAAGAGCGCCACTCTCAGGATTGAGACCGCATTCCGCATTCTCGGGTAGCTTGGAAAAGTTGCCGTAGAGCAGCAGTAAGGAACAGCAGCAGTGTACATACTACACCAAGCCCAGAGAGACGACGTCTAAAGTATCCCAACCTGCGAAGGCGAAGGCTCAACCGTTTCTAGTGCTGCGCAATCGGCGGCCGACCTCCAGTCTGGTGCTGTCTGGCCACTATCACGCGGTGAGCGGCTTTCCCATTGTCGCCCACGATCCGTCTTGGTGATGGCCTCGTCGGCATCTCACGACCCGGCAAGTAGTGTGGTTTCCAATACCGTCGCCCGTCGTGGTTCCGATGATGGATCTGCAAAGCATGAGGATAATAGCTCACGAGCATCTTCAGACTCAGCGGCCGTCCGTGCTATACAAGCACCGCCGATTGAAGCCGGCAGCGAAACAGATGATGACTTTGACCTTGCCAGTGAGCTACTTGGCGAAAATTCCACAGCAAGTCTGAACTCGAGCATCTTTGCCGCATATGCGTATGAACGCGGTCGCCGTTATCAAATATTTGGCGATGGCCGCTATCCGATACCCAATGATGATATCGAACAGAACAGGGAGGATATGAAGCATGCCATGCTGATGATGCTTACGGGCAATAAACCATTCCTCGCGCCTATAGGTGACCATCCACAAAAAATACTGGATATTGGCACGGGCACTGGTGAGTAGCAAGTCTGCCTCCAGCATTGTAAATGCGGGCTTACTGAGAACGAATCGAACAGGGATCTGGGCAGTTGAAGGTGTGTGTGTGTGGAGTAACAGCAGGCCGATTCTGACAAAAGACTGAGAAAACTGACGCGGCTGGTGGAAGTTGGTGATAGATATCCAAGCGCACACGTCTGTGGTATAGATCTTACGCCGATTCAACCTGAATGGGTGCCCACCAATGTCTCATTTCTGGTCGATAGCTGCGAGCTGGATTGGATTGAGAGAAATGCTGACCTTGCCCACTTCCGCTTCATGGCTATCATCCTAAAAGATATTCCCACTGTCCTGGGTCATGCTTTTGAGTGCGTATTGTTACGTTGGTAGTTCTTGCCACTCACATTACCGATTACTAACATCCGTCTTTACTTCAGGAGCCTTCGTCCAGGAGGCTGGGTCGAGTTACAAGAACTGCAAGGCGTACCGCTTTGCGACGATGGAACCATGCCCGATGACGATCCAGTCAAGCACCTATATGATACCGCTGGGAAGGCCTATAAACAGTTTGGAATGAGTACCACATTACCAGCAGAACTTGAACCTTTTCTTCGCGGAGCTGGATTCGAACATATCCATTGTCAAATCATGAAGGTGCCCATCGGGCCATGGGCTAAGGATAAGACCATGAGAATCGTTGGTTTGTACCAGAAATCGGCAGTGCTAGACTTTCTGCCAACATTGCCAGGGCGACCATTCAAAGCATTAGGCATGTCTGAGGCAGAAGCGGAGGTGACCGTTGCGATGGCTAGAAAGGCTTTGGAGGATGTCAATGTGCACCGATACTTCAACTATTATTTTTGGTATGCGCAAAAAACCGGGTCACCAAGAGGCGAGCACGACGTGTGATCACGTCACTATCCCCGTCGCCACTGAGACGGGAAAAGACTGGGATGATGGAAGATGGATCTTTTGGGTGGACGGCTGGCAACAATCACGAAATTATGAATGACAGCACGAGGGAATCGTCAAGAATGGCGGACACCAACCTTTTTTACCTGAGAAACTTTTTCTTCTTTTCCTTTTTTTTTTTTTTTTTTTTTTTTTTTCCCAAAATTGTGACAGATTTCACTGTACATAATTCGATTCATGTCACATTATACCCTTGGAGAACTTTTAGTGCCAAATCGACGCTTCACTTCTATAAGATCCAAGACCAGACAGATAGTGAGGTTTGAACCTGGGTTTGGGAGCTGCCGCCGAGAGTAATACCATGCATGTGCTGACGAAAAGTGCGGATTGCTGCCAGAGAACAAGCTTGTGTGTGAGAGAAGGCTTTCCCGCAGGCCCGCCGTTGGTTCATCTCCAAGATTCATCAGAGGGGGGATAAAAATAAAGGCGACGGTGCCAAACCAAACAGAACAGAACAGGGAACAGGAGGTGCGCAGCGCCGGGGGGGGGGGGGGGGGGGGGGGGCAAAGGGGAAAGGGTTTTTTTTTAT
>KQ061716.1:33881-68640 GCA_001008035.1 Atkinsonella texensis | reverse complement strand
CCCGGGCGGGGTATCCCCCCCCCCCCCCCCCCCAAAAAAAAAAAAAAAAAAAAAAAAAAAGGCCCTCATCCCCCCTTCCCTTCGCCGATGACGACGCGCCGCCAGAAAGAAGGCAACAATCGCTCGACACACGATGGCTTCACCAGGAACATCCGGCAAACCCGCCCCGGCGGCTGCGCCCGTTGACCCCGTGCTGCGCAATGCTCTCCGCTACACCATCTCGGCGCGCGAGTACGCCGCGCTTCACAAATACATCATATCGCGGTCCAGGACGCTGCGGACCGCCGCGCCGACGCCCGCCTCTGTCGACAAGGCCCTGCAGCCCCAGAAGAAAGGCGGCGACGACTTCAACGCCAGAGCCGTGCGGCATGCGCTGCGTGTCTTCTTCGCGACCGTCATGGGCGTCAAGGGGTGGGAGGTCATCTCCAAGAGGCTCCGCGACAAAGGGGCTGGCGGTGGCCGCGATGGACCCAAGCACAAGCAGCCTTTTCACAAGTCTCCAGCGCTGAGGCTGTCGCTCTCCCTTTCTTCCATTCTCTTCCTCTATCGCTTTCTCTTCCGCTTCCTCTCGCGGCTGCGAGCTCATCTGCTCGACCCGCAAGTCGAGCCGTTTCGGAAGCGGAACCCTCGCACGGCTGCGGCCCTGACGTCCCCTTATGCCCCGGCCATAGGTGCTTCTCTTGCCGGTGCTGCGCTGGGCGTGTACCCGTCGCAGCAGCTTCGTGTCTCCATTGCCATCTACGCCATGTTCCGCGCTCTCGAGTTTGGCTGGAATATGTGTGAGGGGGAGGGACTCATCTGGGGCGTGAGGAATGGGAAGAAGCGCGAGCGTCCATGGTGGTTCGGAAGTTGGTTGATGCAGCCGTTTGCCTTTGGCCAGCTGCTACACGCGTCGGTATTTGACAGAGACTGTTTCCCTGCTGTAAGTTTTCAGTTTGATGATGAATTGCTGTTTCCAAACAAATCCATCCCCTACCATCCCTGTCATCACCCCTACGTGGTGCTACTTTGGGCCGCCTATGCTGACAACATCCGGCTTTTCTTTTCTTGGGAAATGAATATTCAGGCCTACGGCAACTTCATCTTCAAAAACTCGAGTGGCTACCTACACTCCGCACCGGAAGGATGGTCTGGCCACATGCGATGGCCCTCGACGACTGATGTCGTACAGAGTCTATCTGAAATGGCCCGGCTCAACTGGCCAGCCTACATATCGCCAACCATGTTCCCCGACAAAGAGACTCTCCCGGCCTCGGTCAAGGTCATCTCGCCGCTAACCTCGCAGGCTCACCCACTCATCACATCGCTCTCGTGCGCCACGCTGCATCCCTCAGACCCCTCATGCACACGAACCTATCTCACCTTCTGGCTGAACTCATTCCCCTCTTTCGCCCGCTTCTTCCTCATCCTCTACTCGGCGCTCACCGTCGTCTCGCGCTTCAAGTCCTTCTACAACTTCCCCCTGACCACCGTCCGCCAGATCGTCTCCCGCGCCCTGCGCCTCTCCACCTTCGCCACCGGCGCCATATCCACCGCCTGGGCATCCATCTGCTTCTTCCAGACCTACCTCCCCCGGCGCGTCCTCGCCACCCAGCGCTTCTTCCTAGGCGGCTTCTTCGCCGGCCTCTGGGCCTGGATCGAGCGCCGCAACGGACGCGGCCTCTTCCTGTCCAGCGCCCGCCTCAGCGTCGACTCCCTTTGGAAAGTCGGCGTCAAGCGGCGCTGGTGGAGGGCCATAAATGGGGGCGACGTATGGGTCTTTGTGCTGGCTTTGATGGTCACGGGTGTTGTGTATGAGCGCGATGCCCAGGCCATTCGGGAACGGGGCTGGCGCAAGGGTGTGAGCTGGGTTCGCGGCCAAGGCTGGCGGGATTGGAGCATCGAGGACGAGGACGAGGACGAGGACGAGGAAAAGAAGGATGAGTAGGATGGGGGATGTACTTTGTAGGTGGGCGCTGCATTTGGCGATGGGGTATCCGAGTTGTGTTTCCGTCTACTTTGAAAACGAGCAACAGCTGAGTCCCATCTGGTGCCGTATGAAACGGCAGAAGACTCGTAGACAAGATTTAATTCTATTAGAATCTATTCTGCGGCGATTCCTGCACGAGGAGCATGCCATGCTTCAATATGTAAGCCTCAACTAAAGAATTGATTGATGGATGGATCCTTGAAACGCAGAGCTGCCAAGCCTGATGCAGACTTGGCCCAGTCAGTGTTCCAACCAGCGTCTGTGAGGACTACAAGTTGACGAGCACCACACTACAATGGCTGGGCTGATGACAAGACGTATGTGCGTACAGTGTTGCGAATACATCTCGTGGGCTGCTTAGAAAACCAGCGATATGCGGCTCTGCAGCCAAGCTGGCATTCACGAACAATACCCATCGACTTCGGAGAGGAATTCAATACCTTATTAATTACTATGCGTATGAACTGGATATCGCCTCGTCCCACGCAAAACTCAAGGCGCAGGAACCTTGCCGTCATCCCACCAGGGGTAGAATCTCTCGCCGGGGCCCAACTGCTTGATTGTGCAGGCCGTGCCTTCGCAGCCAACATGGGGCTGCGTGTTGCCCCACCACTTGATCTCGAGACCAACCCACTGGACGGAGAAGAGCATGATGATGGCGGAGATGGCTATGCCTGCGGACAGGGCGGCCGAGAGGACGTAGTTGTACTTGGACCAGAAGTCCAGGTAGCGGCCTCGGATGTAGATCCAGGAGAACCAAGCGACGGGGACGGCGGGGAAGGAGTACGAGAAACCTGCGGAAAAGAGACAGCCACGTTAGGAAGTTTTTAAAGAGACCCGAAGTTCTGCCAAAAGGGGCCTTGCAAATATTCAAACGGCTTTGCTTTTGCGGAGAACACTTACTGTAGGGAGCCCACTGGAGACCGCCGGCAATAGCGGCAACGACATGCACTTGTCGCAGGGCTCTATTGTCCGGCAGCAGCTTCTTGAGGCCGTAGAAGCCCAGGACGAGGAGGATGCCAAAGGGGAACCCGAGGAGGAGCCACTTGTATTGGCCGTGATAACCAAAGACCTTGATGGGGCCAATTGTCCCCCAGAGGACAGAGGCTGTGAAGAAAGTGTGGGCGGATGGGCAGCGAAATCGCATGGGAGGATCCAGCGTGCAGACACCGTCGATATCCATCTGGACACACAAAAAGTAAGTACGTGGGGAGATAGCTAGCCAGGATCGATGGGGAGCTTCCAAGCAAAACAGTTCAGATCAACCGGAAACACGAAAGCATTACCTGGAACTTGAGAACGCCAGTGCAAATGAGCGTAGAGATAAAGGTGGCTAGTAGTTGTCCGGCAAATGTGACGCGAGGAGGGATCTGATTTCGGAAGCTTTAGCATCTATGTTGTCTGGGGGGGAGGGAGGGGGCTTCAGCCATCTCACCTTTACGTAGTGGGCAATCTTGAGGTCGTTTGCAAACGACAATGCGTGTGCGCAAGTGACGTAACTAAAACCACTGATCAGCATCGCAACGTCAAGGACGCCATGGGTTCTCGCAAGCCCGCAGACATGGGGAGAGCCGTACCCGTAAGACTTGAAGAAGTTCATGGCCAGGGCGTTTCCTTCGACAATAGCACCGCCGATGAACTCGGCCAGCACGTTCAGAGTCACTTCGATACCAGTCATGGCAGCGACGATACCGATGGGAATGACAAACATCAGGCAAAGCCAGATACCGTACAAGACGACAGCAGGTGATGTGTAAGTAGGCCATAAAGCAATGCCAAGAACACCACAGACGATCGAGATAAGGAGAGTGGCAAAGTAGAACCATTCGGAGACTAGATTTTATAATTTTCTTTCAGCATTCACACGTTCTGGAGTAGACGAGATTAGATGGGCGCGCGCACCTTCGGGGTATGCCGCCATGAGGCGATTGTGGACGTCGAGATATTCACCATCCGCAGCGCGCTCGTCTTGTTCACCCCCTGATCGCTTCTTTTTGCGTCTCCAACAAAGCCCCTTGAAGAGATTCTTGAAGCCCATCTTCAGCTCATATCGGTGATAGAGAATCACGTGGGTCACGATGGCGGAGTAGATGGCGAAGAAGGATCCGTAGAGGAGGGTGTATGCGGCAGTCATGTAAGGGGCAGAGTAGGCGCTGTACTTCTTCAAGTCGAACATGCCATGCTCGTCGAGGGCCTGAGACACGTTGTAGAGCTTGCCGAAGTGGTCGAAGATTCGGTTGCTGTTGATGGGGAGATATGCCGTGTTCCACATATTGGTGTACCAGACGCCTAAAATCATGAGACCCGTGATGAACATGCCGCCGGCAAAGTTGAACGTGGAGAATGAAGGGATCATCTGTTGAATTTCAAGACAGGTTAGTCAGAGTATTGCCAGCTGCTGGCGTCAAAGGGGGACGCACCAGTGGGTCAGTCTCATTGAAGTTGACGATGTTCCAATCAAAGGTCGGCAGAGGGTTGAGAAGCTATATCATATGTTAGCATAGTGCATCATAATCAAGAGATGGGTAAGGGCAAATGTACTCCGAGCCCGTTTTGCATGCCGGTCAAGACGTTCAAGTGCACATTGTTAGGTGCGATCCAGGTCATCCAGGAGAAGTAGGTGAGCACCTGGAAGATGTAGTTGGGGAACCAGAAGTACACGAACATAGCAGCGAAGAAGACCAAAAAGAATTGGTAGCGGGAAATGTTCCATATCTTGCCAAACGGTCCATTGACGGCATGGTTCTCCTCATTGTGCAGCGCAGTGTTGAGCGCGATGGTGACGAGTGATCGGGGCCACACGCAGTACGAAGGGTACACGAGAAACTTTCTGGTCAGCCCAGCAAGTCCGTATCCAATGAAGTTTGTGGCAAACCCGTTCAGGAATATGTACGAGAAGCTACGGGCGTACTGTTGGTTGAAGTACTGCGGCAGAACTTGTGTCCAGATGATGAACTGAGTATAAGGCAGGCTTCTTGACGTATTGGCCATGATGGCAATGAGCATATGCTCCTTCTTATTGAATCTTCCGGGATTAAGATTAATCACATGCTTGGTAAAGGGGATCCGCACGTCCACCTTGGGCATCCATTTCTCCCATGCCTTGCCGACCGGGTAAGCCAGAAGCTGGGCCATATTGGTGTCAAACCTGATAGGAGGTTGACGGATGGAGAACAGCTGGTTGACGAAAGCCAAGAAACAGGAGAAGACGACACCAATCGTCCAGGCACGAATTGTCGATACAGGCTGAGTGGGATCGTCATGGTTGTCAGTAACAGCGCGAACCTCTGCGTATGGACTGTTGTTGGTAATCAGGGCCGCCTGAAGCTTCATCTCTTGGACAAGTCGTGCATGTTTCTCAGGGTTTTCCACAACGTCCTCATTTTCTGAAAATGCCGTTAGTCACTCAAGAGTAAATTGGCCCGTCACTGAGCCGGAACAAACCCATGAATTCCTTTATAAACTGTAAGATGACGTGAGGGAAATTTGGGTCACCATCGTGGATGGCAAGCACATTCTTCATCAGCTGTGCGTCTTCGGGTTAGCTCTCGAGGCATAATCAAACAAAGTGAAACATTGTCTTCTTTTGATGCCGCACGACTCACAGCTCTGACTTGCTCCAGGCTCATGGAAGCGGCCAGGTCCCTGGCTTCGAGAATATCATCCTCAGTAGCATCTATGTGGCTCATGCTGCGTCTGAGAACTCAGTCCCGCCAATTATAAAAATAGATCGGTTTGCACTTTACCCCTCAATAGTCTGGGTTCGTCCAGCGTCCTCTTCAGAAAGCTACTTGCGGCATTAGAACATTTCAGCGCTGTGCAGGAATGCGGAAGGAAATGGAGCTGGAGAAGGGACTTACAGTTCGATTTACGCTATCATAAATGTCGGACTCCTCAAAAGGCGGAGACTGCTTTTCCTTTTTCTCTGCCTTCCCCATGGCTACAACTGATCAGATTGCCAGTTATAGGACGGCCTTTCTTTGACTGAACACAAGGACTATAGGAGAACAGAAGAGCATCCCGTCGGATATTTGTAGCAGGATGCGACCCTTTCATATTAAATTTTGTGCGACACGCTCAGAGTAGCTTTCATGGACGGTAATTCTTGACATGGCATATCACGGTGCAAACCTTCACCAGGCCATGGCTGCTTGTTTAGACTTAGGTTTCAGTCTAAGGTTTGTATTTGCGTGGCTAGCAGGGATGCAGCAAGCCAGGCACGAACGACCAGCCGCGGCCAAGACCACTCCCAGATTTGAACCGATTTGCGGATGCATCCTTGTTGCAACTAATCATGCTGCGTTGACATGACCATGGTCTTTGGCTTGATTCATTCGGCGCCAAGAGTTCTCTTGGAATTTTGTTAGCATAACCAAGACGTTGATAACCATGATCTGTTGTCAGGTCTAATTTGACTAGTTGAGCAGCAGGTCGGCAAGCTCAATCCGGTCATTAGTCGAAAGCAGCATCATATTGAGAGAATAGCAAAATCTAGCTTATTTCAGCATGCCAAGGAACTGGGTGACATACAGCGTTCGTGCTCATGTCCTAGCATTTCTGTTGCACTGTAAGCTGAATGACGAGCATTTTCAAAAAAGAACACGCATTTCAGCAGAATACAGAGGATTGGGATTGGTTTCTTAGGATTGAGATGAGCGGGCAATTGGCGAAACGGCCAGTTCGCCTACTTGATACACAGGGCGAAAGAGCGTGTTGGCAAGAGCATAGTAGCCGAAAGCCTTGGACCACAACCCTATCTCTATCTTTTCGATAGAGGGCTGATTGGACTGCTACACTTCTGCAAATAGAATTGAGAACATAGCTTTGATAACAAAGGCCCAAACTTCGAGCTGCGGGTTGAGTGACAGTAAGCCTGACCAAATCTGTCTACGGGCATATATAAAGCGCGGCTGCGCTCCGGGATCCAGCCGCCACCTGTTTTGGCCTCAAAAGGACCTTTTTTTCCCGGTCATTCTTGAGTGTCCCCTGAAGAAGAAAGCGCCGATTCATGAGTTTGAGGGAAGACGGGTGGCTGCTTGGAACAGCCAATGTGACGAAGCTGAATACCAAACCAATGCCTGAGCGAGAAATTCAGAAAGAAGTGCGCAGAGCAATTGGGGAGATAAGTTATCGTGTCGGCCTGGTGTTGGTGGCTGAGCCAAGATCTTTGGCTTCAAACCAAGGCTGTGAGGCGACGTGGAGTGGGCTCGACGCGAACTGATGAGGAGTCAGACGATGGCGTGGCAAGAAAAAGAGAGGAAGATAACCACGATGATGGCAGGCAGTCTCGGCACTGTGAAGCTGCATTCTTTTAGGGACAACGCCAACTATTATTGTTGGCAATTGGCTGGCGCGGCCAGGTTGACGATGAGAGACGACAACCACCGGACGGTCTATCTTCTATCTTGGTGCTTGCATCAGGTTCCCGCCCGGGCAGAATACAAATAGAGGAAGGAGCATTCGGCGGCCTCGGCACTGTCTGGTGGTCTGGTGCCTGCCAACTTCAAAACGTAAGCCTGTTTGCATGCGCCCACCCGCCTTGCCGCCTTCTCCTTCTCCTCGTTCTCAACTGCAACAACAACAAGACTCTGGTCAAACAGCTGACACGTCAATATCAATGTCGGTATCAACCGGACCGACTCCATCATGTGCATCCTTTCCCTACCTTATCCCACAAATGCTTTTGGTCCGCAGTCAGACGCCTTTTCCGCTTCGCCTTATCCTTCTTTCCTTTCGGCTTTCTCACGGTCGCACCCCTTCATTTTCGTACGAAGCCCGTCTCCGTCCCACCCGGCTTCGGATAAGGTTTTTGTTCTTCCGGCTAGTCCTTGCGCCACACGCGCGCCCGAGGAGCTAATGGCGTGAATAACTTGCCGGAAGTTTCAAAGCGCCTGCGCGAAGCTGCGCATGCACAGACGATCACGGGGCCTGGCCAGACGGCACAAGAAGCCGTCATTGATCTCTATTAGACACGCCCCTGCATGGTCCAGTCTGATTGAATAGCTGTCCTAGCTGAGAAATTGCGCAGCGGAATTGATGGCAATCAAGTCGAAGTCTGACTCTAACAAGTCCGTCTGCAGGGCGTTGGACGCCGCATCATGCCATCTCCTCGAAGTCTTGCGTGCAGAACATCAAGCACTCGGAGCGAAAGCCGTCTGAGAAAATGGGCCTCTCATGGGCAGTGAGAAACGCCAAGAATGCGCAACTCTGGCGTATTGCCAGACCATTGGGTAGAAAGATTGCGTCACAGCATGCGAACCCCTTTTTCGGCGTGGTGAAACAGCTGCCGAAAATCCTCAAAAAGCTCGTCAATAATTTTATGATGTTCTTGCTGTCTTCTTGTGCTTGTTTTTATGTCTGCGCACCAATGAGGCTGCGGTTTCCCAACGTCTCGCGAGAGAAAGGAGAGCAACACATCGCAGAGCTCCGTGAATTCCAACGGAAATTGGGTGTCGCTCCAAGGCAGTGAGGTAGCAATACTTGGTCTGCTTGTAATAATTATCTGCATATCAGCGACGCGACCCCTTGATAACAAGGTCAGTCTTGAAGAATGAATAAATCTTTTCAGAGCCGCGAGCCGTCAGGAAAGCAGGCCCAGTCGTCAGTACCGTTTGAGTCTTCGATAGAGGCACATCTCGGATATCCTACTGTCCTGGAACTAGCGAGGTAGTATACTCTTGTCTCTTACTCATAGTTGTAGTTTATATGCTTTGCTGCTTATATATACGTACTATTCGTTGTGCTTCTCCCGCGAGGTAAGACTCAGAGTGACTGCAGTGTTGGCATAAAAAAATGGCCCAGCGTGAATGCAGACCTGTAGCATGTGATAAATATTGCTGTCGCTGTCTTGTCATTGTTGTAAGACTGCTTGAATCGCCATCAACGTTGGACCTGAGCAAGCTGGAGTGGCTCATGGTGTCACGGTCTTGAATACCGTGCAAAGATCGAGATATGAAGAAGAAGATTGGAAGATTCATCAACGTAAGGCCAATAACAGCCGCACCAGGCGGGTGAGCAATTCCCTTTGGTTTAGCCGTGACAGAGAATATCGTTCATCAACGCATAGTCAATAACGCGAGAAACAACAGAAATACTTCAGAAAAGGACATATTACAGCCAAAATACGATGTCACCCACAAGATATGAGAGTGGAAGGTGTAGAAGTTGCACAGCCCTTGAGCATGGGTGCCGGCTTTAGCTTCGCACAGCCAGTATGCGTGTCACTTGACGGACCCTTTCCCATGAGAATATGGCATTTTAGTGATTACTACGCGCTCATTTTCATAATATGGCAAAATGAAGGTCTAGATTGAGCGACTGTATCCGCTTGGGTCTGTGAGCCCACGCCCGAGTGCAGGCGATGATACGTCCGTTACGTCTATTTTTTGCAGATTATGCCGCTGATACTTGAGGTACGTGATCAGCTAAAGCAGGGCGCAGGTTATATGCATATACTGTTACACTCGACGCAATGGCCGATGATTCCAACCACCTCTCCTACCGCTCCCGAGCTTTGACGAAGGGGTTTTGCTGCCAAAAGCGAGGGCCAACGAATAGCTCCCCCCCCCCCCTTTCTCTGCAGCCGAGCACCCGGGTATGAAATCAGGTACACTGACCTCCCAGGCAAAATACTCACAATCAGCATTAAAAAGCAGTATCCAAGCTGCTTCGAAGCAAACTCGTTTTCTGCAACACCGCCACGGCTTCTTCCAAATCTACGGTAAGTCATGTCGAGTTCATCAGGCCGGAACCGTGGGCGACGGCGGCTTCAGCACCTACGCCACTGGAAACAGAATTGCCCCCGTGCAGCTCTCGACCGGCGAGACGTACACCTTCTACTTCAACGCCCAGTCCAGCAGCAGGAACGTCCTGTCCTACACCTGCGGCCCAGCCGGGGCGGGCCTGTACAAGTCCCTCCCCGTCTCTGATAAACCTATCACTACCTGGTACAGGTCCGGTCTGGCTGCTGCTTTGAAGGGCCACGACGTAGGCACCCCCCAAGACGCAATCCTACTGAGGGCCACCAGGCTCAACTGATACGTTACTCGGGTTCACGTGTTCTACCTGGACGACCAGCAGGTCATCCAGGAGATGATCCTCAGTCTGCCCAACAAGATGTGGTACTTGGGAGACATCAGCGCCACCGGACATCCTATGTTCAAGCTGTCCTACGTGGATGAGTATCTCATGGAGGCTTTCTTTTTCCGTGGTGCCTGGAGCAACCGCCGGCTTCGGTCTTGAAGTTGCTCGGGATACTGCTCATGTCTGCCGCGTGCGAGCCTTCTCAAGGTAGCATGACCAGATACTGTCATAGGGAGACCAGAGACCGCATGTACCGATAACAGGTTGTCAAATCAAAACCGTCATCGCTATTACATGGCACTCGTGAATCAAATGTCTTTCTGCTTCCTACATAAAGAGTCACTTGTTCCATCACCAGCACTCTCTGCTTACATATCCTGCATACCATTCACGACAACAGTAATGAATAGACAAGCTCCGAGATGAACGGAAATCATAACTACATGATGACCCTAGCCAGTCATTTTTCTCATGCGCATTATTCACAAAAGAAAAGCCGCCAAATTTAAAAAAAAAAAAAAAAAAAAAAAAAAAAAAAAAAAACACACATTGCAATCCGCTTCTTCTGAGCCAAACTTGCCGCTCTTTTTTTCTCTTTTTTTCTTCCCCTACCGTTGCTTCGCTTATTCACTCCACGAGATAACTCTTGACAGTCTTGCCTTCAGGAAATTTGAAATGTGTCACAACACCACCCCAGCTCTCCTCGCTATACCCTTGCTGCACCTTCTTGCATGTCCTCAAGCCCCACTCCGTCACGCCGACCATCAAACAGCTCTCAAACATGAAAGCACAGCTACCAGCACCAACCTTGACTGGCTCCAGCCTGGCCGTCCTGGCGCCCTCGTAACTCTCGGCATCGGGACCGTGCCCACTCATGACATTGTGCAACGACGCACCGCCGGGCACGAAGCCGCCTGCCCCCCCGCGCTTGGCGTCATACAATCCGCAGATCAGGCCCATGAACTCGCTCATGGTGTTGCGGTGGTACCAAGGGGGACGGAAGGTGTCTTCGCCAACGAGCCAGCGCGGCGGGAAGATGACAAAGTCGGCCACGGCAGTTCCAGGCACAGAGGACGGCGCAGAGAGCACAGTGAAGATGGATGGGTCGGGGTGGTCGAACGAGACGGTGCCAATGGTGTTGAAGCGGCCGAGATCGTATTTATAGGGGTAGTAGTTGCCCTGCCAAGCGACGACATCAAACGGCGTATGGGCCTGACTCGTCTGAAAAAGGGCATTGTTGAACTTGACTGTGATGAAATAGGTGTTGGCACCCTCGTGGGCGGTTGCGCCAAAGTCCTCGGTGAAGCTGGCGACGGGGGCCAGGAAGTCCCTTGCATTGGCAAGCCCGTTTGATCCGATGGGTCCGAGCTCAGGAAGGTTGAAATGGCCTTCGTACAACTCCAGGGCATAGCCACGCGCCGGTCCTGAGGCAAGACGAACATTGTACTTGACGCCCCGGGGGATGACGGCGATTTCCATTTGTCTGACAAGCAGCCAGCCGAGCTCGGTGCGGATGTCCAAGTCACCTTCCTGTGGGACGATCAACAAGTCACCGTCAGCGGAATAGTATGCCGACTTTTCATCCATGTCCCTGCCTGCGGCGTACACGTACATGCCAATGCCCTGCTTCTGCGTGGGGTCGCCGGCGCCAGCAACGAGCTTCAGGCCCGAGACGAAATCATGATCCTTGGACTCGTCGTGGCTGAAAGGATCCCATCGCAGCTGATTGGGGATGTAATGCATTTTGGAGTTTTCTGTCCTGACCAGCTCAGGAGCGGTGCCCTCAGGAGCAGGGCGATAGGGCGGGTGGGCGCATGACGGCAGGATGCGATACAACCAAGTCTGCTTGTTGTCTTGTCTAGGGGCTGTGAAAGCAGAACCGGAGAGCTTCTCGGCGTAGAGACCAAAGGGAGGTTGTTGTGGAGAGATGTGGCCGATTGGAAGAGCGCCTTCTATGGCTTCCGACCTGATGAGGGAGAGCTTGGTCAGTTGATTCGGGGAAGTGGACAGACACAATGATTGCTTGTCTTTTTTTATACATTCCAGAAGAAAAGAAAAGAAAAGAAAAGAAAAGAAAAAAAGAGACACAGAGAGAGAAATGAAAAAAGAAAGAGAAATGAAGAATATTCACTCACTCGAAATGGCTATTGAAGCCGCATTGGTAGCGGTACTTCTCCTTCGTGCTGAACTCTGTGACAGTCATGTTGGCAGATTGTGGCTATTCTCAGGCAGTCTCACACAATAAACAGCAAAGGGATGGAAGTTCCAGTCAAAACTTCCGCAGAGGCGGTAACTGGGCGGCTCATGGTTAATAAATGCGAGCAGGGACCGACGAATTTTCGCTGCGTGGCCGTGGCGCGAGATGATGTACAGTACATATAGTCGGAAGCTCTGCCGCAGCATTTCCGCCGTGGGGAACCGAACCGCGTGACAGATTAATAAAACCCAGCCCAGGTTCCAACGTCCAACATCGGGCCGAGAGTAGCCGCGATTCGCCATTTCACACCGCGTACACCGCAGGCAGGCAGACGAACGGACTGGACTACACCCGCACACCACACAGCTACATGTTTGACATCAACGCAACCCCGCGTCATCCAGCTCTCGTCCCTAGCGAGATATCACAAAATGCAGTGGCGTGCAAAACAGAACATCCCAATCTTCTCAGTTATGCACCGGTTATGAAGGGCTACACGGACCTGCTGCATCTTGGCTATCTTGTGTGCTTTCCGGTTCATCCGGAATTTTCAATTGTTCGGAGCCCAAGGCTGCCGTAAATGTAAGTTGTAAGAATGGAACAATAAGGGTTGCATCCTGCAACCGCTTGTACATGACCAGCCGATAATACCTTATCGCAATATCCCGGGCGCCGACTCGCAACGAAAACAGCGAAGCCAAACAAACAAAATTAAAGGAACTATTGGAACAGATATCAGGGTTGGCGTGGGGAGATTACTCTTCCTCCTTCTTGCCCTTCTTTTTCTTGTTGCCACCGCTGAAACCAGTCGTAGTGGGCTGTGATTGAAGATGAACAACGAGTCGTGTCCATGACTCCTCCTTATCCCATTCGAAGCCTGCCAAGTAGGGCTTGTCGAGCTCGTCATCAGCCTGAGATTTGGTTAGCTTTATCGGGCTGAGCACGGTGGATTGGTGGACTGCGAACTGCTCACCCGTTTCTTATATGCCTTGTGGATGGCATCCAGTGCATCTTTGATGGTTACGCCCTTTAAATTTCGTGCTGTTACTTCCATGCCTAACGGGAAATGCAGGTCAATCTTCTTGACAGGAGGTTTCGTCAACGGGAGCTTGAGAATTGCTGGGTCTTCGACCGTTGTCGAGCTCTTGTTGATTTTCCTAAGTAGCCACATGTCAGTATTGGGGAAAAGTCCAGACTGTGTGCCTGGGTCAAGAGAGCATCGGGAAGGACAGAGCATACCAGCCAGTTTTTTGCGTCTCGATAGCAATTTCCAAATCAATACCATCCTTCTCTGAAGCGTCTGGTCAGCAACTGGCCGCTATGTTGCAGGGACTCTCGCGGAGATTAGGTCTTGAAGAATAATACGTAATGAGAGTCTTACCCAAGTCATTGACATTCATGACACCAGCGGCGCTGGAACTTTGCCTCCTATGGCCCTTCTCCTTGGGTGGTGACGACGACAGGCCTTGAACGGCGGAGTCAACCTTGGTGAGTGGTTCCGACATGATTGCGACTGGGTTATGTGTGGGGGAAACGGGTTCCAGAAGTTTCAGAAGTTTATCAAGGGCCGGGTTCTGAGACAGAATTGCTGGTTAGTTGCATGCCATGGGTGACTGACATTGACGTAGCGAGTTTCTGCAGGTGTAGAGCTAGGATGACGAGTGACACAAACCTTGGTTGAGAACTCGGGAGGATGGTGATATATCGAGGCGAGATTTAAAGGTGATTTGAGAGGGGATCAATCAAACAAAGGTGATGAAGGAAGGAAAGAGAAGGAGGGCAAGGTGAGGAGGGGGAAATAGCTATTTGTTGACGGCGGCCTGAGGTGCTCCAGGCGAGCCAGCTGTTTCCAGTGCCGCTGGCCATTAGTCGTTCGTCAGACCGGGCGGGGTAAGTGCTGTCAGTGTCCGTCCATCCATAAGGGCAACAAAGCTATTGGGATAATGCCTCGCTGGATCGCGTGACGGGATCGGGCGGTTGGCGTAGGAGTTGGGGAGTATCAATACCCGTATAGCCAGGTCTTCCTAGGGCGATGGACATGTATACAGTATGAACGGCGCCCCGCCCTGGCAGACACTGGGGCCTCGCGCGCGAAGGCACCTCAGGTACCTAGGTACCTAATGTTCCCCGGCAATCAACCAACTGGAGTGGACCTGGGCGGCGGACACGGTGGCACTGGGCAAACTGGGCACCTTATTAGCTACTGTACCTATACGTAGGTCTTTCAACCGCGGTTCTCGCACTTTTGCTTTGCTTTGGTCCGTTGGGGCTTAGCGCTGCACCTGCAGCAGCTTGCGTGTGCGATCTTCTGGGGTAAAAATCCGGGGAAGCCTGTCGTTGACCCGCTGAAGGAACTTTCCGGGGCCCTCGTTCATGCGAAGAAGTCGTCTATGCTTCAGTCTGGCAATGGCCGAGGGAATTGCTGGCATCGATATGCCGTCGGCCTGCGTCGCTGAAGCTTCATGGCAAGCAAGAAAGGTGGTGGGAAACAGGAATGGTCACGGAAGAGGCAAAAGGGGGAAGGCACGCTGCTGAGGCGTAGCGCGGCGTGGCATGGCATAGCATGGCATAGCATGGCATAGCATGGCATGGAGGGAGGCAAAGTGTGGCATGACATGAACCTGCCGGGAAAACTTAGTTGTGATGCGGCATCGACTGCGTCCCCGCCCCCCTCACCGGCCCGACTTTTTAATTGAGACGTGGTTCCGCCATCCGACGTGGGCTTTGAGGTCTCAATTAAAAAGTCCGGCCAGTGCCCCTCTTGCCCCCCTCCTATGTGGTTCCATTTGTCGCCCGGACAGCTCGGCAGACAAACGATATTGGCAGGGGAGCAGTCAGCTGGGCAGAATATTCATCTGCAATACTCCGTACTGACTGACCTCAATTATCGTCCAAAGTGCTAGAATGGAGCGCCATGGTGAATGATGCCGAGGTGAGGTCCCTGGCAGATACAGGAGACCGAGCAGCTGCACAACGTCTACCCGCATGGAACTCATGTTGACGTGCCTTGAAAGGCCGAGTCTCTCACGACTGCTCGAGCCCCTCATTTCGCTCCTCGTTGACTTGCAAATGGGAGCTACAGTAGTCCAACACAGCCCGCACAGTACAATGTCCCAACGGCGACTCGGCTGAAAACCTTGTCGTCGTGTGATCTTAAGACGGCGCTTCGTCATCGACATCCGTTGGTTGTTATTCGACACCGTCCCCGCTGGGCATATGCATTCACTTTTGCCCATCTAGTATCTAGTATGTATTGACCCGATATCGCACCCTTGCCGAGCTCGACGAGGCCGTTGGGAATTGAGTGCCCCCATCACTGCTTTGACATGAATTAGTCGCGACACAAATTAACCTCTGTTGAGATGATCGCAAGCTTGCTGCTGGTGAATAGTTAGTCATTCACGTGCAATCATGACGCCATTGATTCGGATCATCCTGATTCCTGACACCTGAGGCAACAGTGGATCTTAGTATAGTCACCTGACAGAAAAACGAGTGGGCCCTATACGAACATACTTCATAGCTGAGACTTTGACTCTGAGAACCGGTTCACTGAACATTCCACCGTGACAGTGAGAGAGACTTGCACGATACCGTCCGAGTAAGTTGGTTCAAGGGTAGCTGGGAATCTTTTAGGGTGGAACGCTCCTATGGGACCACATACTCGGGGACTTCCTCCGCGTAGTATAGTGATGAAACAGGTGACGACGAGAATCCAAGTGGTGGACGGGGGAGCATCATCTTCCGCTCTAAGCATAATCTATGCAGCTTTTCTTTGAGGACGGATGGAACGACAGAAGGATTTTCAAAAGCCTCAGCCTCGATGCGAATGCCTCAACCTCAACTTTGGCATGGCTCATGAAAAGTGGTGCTTGGTCGAGCACGGTAAGGTGCGACCACAGAGGAAACTCGGCAACTCGCATGCCGACGTCTCAGAACGACAAAAAGGAGCAGCTCATCTCGTCCTGATGCTACACCAGTAACCATTAGCCAGCCATAAACCGACTAAAGAGACTTGTGCAAGACAAATCTCCTGTTAATTCACGTCCATGTCGTGCAAGATAGTAAGAGGAGCAACAGCAGGCCCCATCAATTAGCGGGTGAGCATTCCACCAACCCTTGGTAAGCTCCGGTGGGCCAAAGGGTTCATCAATGAATCACGAGGTGGTGAAAGTGGGACAGGGTATGCTGAGCACTGGTTCTTGTTACCCTGGGACTTCCTATTTTCTTGACTGACGATGCGAGGCATCGCCTTTGTGTCCGATGCGAGCTTCGAGTTCGATTGAAAGAGAGTTTGTGTGTCGGATGAGGGGAAAGGGGAGAGGGCATATATTACGACTTCCTGTTGACCATGGGCCAAGAACTCATGCTAGCGCCAAAAAAGAAAAAAGAAGAAGAAGAATACAAGCTTGTTCTAAGAGTTCAAGCGTCCGACTCGGCTTTTGGTCCTATTCGGTCGGTAAACTGCTCGATTGGCGCAAAATAATTGCATTTGATCAATTTGCTTATCTCCGGCAGACAGGGGGGTCGTGCACGGAAACGAGGAGCAGGCGATCGAAGACAGCCAGCCAGCCAGCCACCGTGATTGGATACAAGAGGGCAGCGCTTTCCCATTCTGTCAGAAGGGACGCGCAATGCATAGGACCTCCTCGTCGCCCGTAGTCGCCGGCAATGTCAGCCCTGGCGTTGTCTCGACGCAGATGCACTAATTATGGGCCACCGTCTGCTCCAATTAACCACATGCACACACAAAGATTACAACGCCGCCGTCAGGCCACGCCTAGACCGAGTCACCGACAATGAAGATGACGACAACGTCGCTTTCCTATAGTGTATATCGCCGTCGGCGGCTTGCCCTTGCCACTAATTTCCCCGATGCGGTGAAACTCATTCAGCGTCTGTCTGGCTCACCGAAAAAGTCTGCGTGCCCCATCATGCATGAACTGAACCTTTTGTCCTCGTCATTGCCTCTACTTCAGTCAAAACCAACAGCAGCCGTCTCTCAAACTCGGATTTCTGGCTTCTCCAGCCCAGCAAACCTCTTCATCACGGCTGAAGATCCAATCTCCGCGCCCCTTCCTTCCTGAGACCAACTGCAAATCCGCTATCGAATCCTCCAGTCATGATCAGATATGCCATCGCCGCCAGGCTTGCCTGAAAGAACCAGGACACCAGCGGTATTGTATTGCTCGCCATACAAACCTCCTTTGCCGACGCTACCATCGCGGATATCGCAGCAAGCACGATCAATAGAGGTCCAAGTACCACCTCTCATCGCCGGATCCCTGAGCGCCGCCTTCGCCAAAGCCTTGTCCGACGCTCTGGACAATGGGCTAATTACGCATTACTATCTCAGTGAGCAGAAGTTTCCTGTGAATCTTGACAGAGTCCTTGACCGTCTCCTCGCCGAGTTCACCAAGGAGCTCTGGGATGAGCTCTACCAATTCTACCAAGGGGCAGGATCTGAACCCTCGAGACAGGTCACTCTACTCTTCGAAGGACCTATTCGGCAAATCATTTTGATCCTTAATGGTCCTGAAGCGTCCAAATGCATCCTTGATAAGCTTGCGCCTGGCTTGTCTCAGAGAAAGGAATCATGGTCATTGACCTCTGACGGGATCGAATTGCCGTTGGCTCTGCAACTTCTGTGTAGCTACTGGCATCGGGAGATGTCTTCACAATCGCCAGGTGGCTCTCCCGACGAGATTGCTCGTAGTCTTCACACGCAAATAATAACTGGAAACTCGTCCAGAAATCTTATTGGTGCCGTTCGTCATATTTTGATGACTCCCCACTATGTTCAGATGCATATCAATGAGTCCTCGATATGGAGCCTGCTGCTGAAAAAAACGTTTCCGCCCCCGTCTGATGGCTATCATGTAGCCCAGTTTCAGTTCAATTGCCAGCTTTTTGGTCCTCTCGACGGCATCGCTGACCCACAGCTTGTCAACATTGGTTCCCTGCCCGCCGTCACGGGCACAGCTCAAGAATGTGTGTACACCACTGTGTCGGAATATATAGATAAGGTATGGCCCAGATGTGGATCAATCGTGCTGAAATGCCTCGAAGAGGCTGTTGGAAGAGCCTCAATCTCTTGTCAGCAGGGACAGCCCATGTCGGGCCTTTCAATATGGGATGAAAGCTATGAAAATGGGCCTTACTGCCCTGGCTTACGACTGGTTCATGTGGAATTGGAAAACTCTGCCATACGTCTGACAGTTTCGAGCTGGTCCTACACGATGATTGAGATATTCCAACAAATGTGCTGGTTCTGTGCCACACTCAGCGCATCTCCCTTTCCTGGTGCGCTATCTGAGTGCACCACCTCAATAGCAGACTGGACATATGTAAATGATTCGATTCACGTCAACTGTAGCTTGGAACACCGGCTAGTTCCTCAGGGTGATGGCGTGCCCTGGCTGCAGCAGTTACAAGGAGCGGCAATAGCCGTCGGCTTTCCGATCCGCGGGTTCTCCTCCACACAATTATGATACCTTGTACAACAACAATGAGATCAATGAAAAGTCGGATTTCTGCATAGAGATGTTGGAAAGCATAATGGAATTTCATTCGAACATCTAGAGAGATTTGCATATCACATCCATAATTGCTTTTCTCCAGGTCGCACGCATGAGAGGTGAAAGAAAAAGGGGCGGCCATTTCGAACCATAGGCACTTTCAATATGATATCCCCTTCATATGTTGCAATGTTATGGCTTATGAAGACCAGTTGCGATGTGACCAGCAAAGCAATCCGGCCTCTGCGTTTGGAGCTTCACCTCAAGGACGGCATAAGGGAATCGAACCACATCTTCAGGGGGCAGCTGCGAGAATGGCCAATCAATACCAATGTCCATGCGCCTCCAATTGTCGCCAGTGTCACGTTAGCTCTAATCAAGAATACGTTTTGGTGACGGACGCCGAACTTAACTTCTGGTTCGCGCGCTCTAGGAATGATGAGTCTCTGTGGGAATTGTTCGATGAAACACAGTCGCACTTGGTTGACGCATGGTGTTCTGTGAGAGTCATGGTCCATCCTCGATAGGATGGCGGCGCTAGAGAAGATGATGTTGAGGGCGGAAGTCCATGTTGGATGGAGTCTAGAGGGTACTTTGATGTGCGCGTGGAACGAGTAGCCGCGCAACCTGTTCATCGTTGAGGTTGTCTCTCGTTTTTGCCTTGCTGTCCTTGTTCTGTGCTTTTGCAGTCTTGTCAGGCTGAGGTGCAAAACTGGCTGCCATGTTAGCACGCCATTATCGAGCCGGCCTGTCGAGAAGTCAAGGTTTCATCTATTTCCTGCATGGGAGCTAACAATTTTCTGCGCCGGCCACGCCAACCCCGGAGTCGGGAGCGGGAACCCGAACCGGGCCGGACTCCGGCGCAACACAGGTTGCGGGAGCAAGCAATCACATTGACGACTAAATGGGAAACAGGACAGACGGCGCGCGTACATTGGGGTAACTTGAGTAAGACCGCCGTCTTGCGTCTTGTACGATTTCTCAAAATGTCGCAATGGCCGACGCCTGCTTCCTAGCATTCCTACCGGACGATACCTCCAAATAAATCGCGTGCATGTGAGACGATATATACGCTTTTCGTCGGCCTGTATGACGTGTGACCTTTGGCAAGTTGGGCTTCAAGGTAAGCTCCTCAACAGCTCCGAACCCACAAAACTTGACAAAGAGGCATATTGTCCCTGTATTTTGTGCAATTGATAAAGGTCGAATATGCCTGACACATACCTGTGTAGCACGGTTGTAACCAGCAACCGAACTTCTGGCCATTAGCGGTCGAGATGGACTTCATGCCGCTTCGGAGGCCATCGGGACCCAGACGTCGTGATTCTTCACTTCCACGCAGACGGTGCGGAAGGTGAATCAGACCGCCTAATGGGCTCTGCTCTGCTCTGCTCTGCTCTGCTCTGCTCTGGCGGCACTGGATCATCCCGGAAGTACGTGTGACGACGGGCGTCTTCTGATCATGACGAAACCAAGGGCCCCGGTGGGTGCAATTATGATTCTGATAGAGATCGTCTTATTACAGCGAGGGGAACCGCTGCAAGGCTGGGCTCAGAACTTGTCTGTACTTTTGCTGTACATGTCCCCGAGCCATTAAGGAAAGCTCACCATCAACTCACCTCCGCCTCAGCACCGGCTTCCCAAATGAGACAGCAAAGCATTTCATTTTGCATCACTCCAGCAAGTCTAGCCTCGTTACTCCAACACCATGATTCTCCATCGGGACCCGTGTTGGCATGTTCTTCACCCACCTCTGCTTGCCCGTGCAACAAGCCTGTTGTTGCCTTGCTGCAGTACCCTCCGCACCTGGTAGCGGTTGTCTTTAACATAGCATCACATCAGCCCAAGGAGGACTTTCACAATGACAATTCCCTTTCAGAATGCACTTCCTAGAACGCCTTTGCACCGCCGAGCCTCACCCTCCCTCTTCACTCCCCGCATCAACACAAGCACACGCACATCTGCACTACCACCTCAAAGCCCTCCCATCGCCTTCCGACCACCCGCAGCTCAAGAAGGGCGTGAAACCCTCCAAGACCAAGCGCCAGCAAGATCAACAACTAGCACGCCCCTCTTCCTCACCACTCCCCTGGCAGCAGGTCAAAGAAATCATGGCAGACGACGAGCTCCACCGACACAAGAGCCAAGCCTACAGAGCGCGCTTGGTCGTCGCCCAGGACGCCAACACGAAGCTCAAGTCAGAGCTCACAGCGGCCAAGGCCACGAGCAGCAAGCTCGGCGCCGCGCTCGGCGACAAGTCCAAGGCGCTGAAAAGCCTCGAGGCCAAGCTTTCCAAGGCCGAGGCGCAAGTCCTCGACGAGAAGAAGCGTGGCGCGGAGCTCCAGAGGATGCTCGACGAGTCCGAGGCCGAGAGGGCGGCTGCCGATCTGAGGAACGAGCTGAGCAGGAAGCAGTACCAGGTGCGTCTGCTCAAGACGGCTTTGAAGGCGGCCTTCCAGCTTCCTGGCGTGGGGCTCGCGACGCAGACCACCTTTGAGTCCCTGCTCGAAACGACGAACGCGCAGCTGCAGAAGAGCGACGCCGAGAAGCTTGCCGACAAGGAAAAGCTGGAGAGGCTTGCTTCTGGACAGGGGAGGGGCGCTCGTAGGGAGAATGGGCTGGCGGAGAGTGCTCTTCCGAGGGAGCGAGCCCAGCGTGCTCCGGTCGAAATAAGACCGGGGGCGGCTGACACGAACGCACGATGCGAAGAAACACTAACGCTGGCTCCTATTGATGACAAGCCGATGCGGGATGGGGGCGAGGAGGTCCCAGGAGGGACATCTGGCGAGAAGCAAGAGGCGCCGAGCACACCAGTCAAAAGGAGGATTGCCGAGTCGGAATCTGACAATGAAGCCTTTGTGAAAATGAGGAGGTTGACACCTCGCAAGAGTCCTCGAAAGATCATCCGCGACGATTGAAACTGGGCAAACCAAAGATGAGATGCAAACTCTGTTGTTAATGATGACTCTAATGCAGAGCGACGGGGCTGATTGCTGCGGCGGGTTATGATTGAAGAATGCTAGAACACAGAAATCCAACGGGGGGGGGGGGTTTTTTACCCAAAAAACCCCCCCGAGATTATAGTCGGGATATCACATTGCAAATTCAATATTAATTGCACAAGCATTTGCAGAATGGATACATGCGGGAGAGTTATGATTAACGAGCTGCCGTAGCTATCCTAAGTCTCGTTAGTACGAGAAACCTGAAGCCAGCGAATATAAGCTTGAAGTGTCTTGGTTGCTTCCTGCCCAAGGTAGTGCCATAATGAATCGTCGGTTCTTTGGTGTCAAGAACTAAAATGGTAAAAGAAGTTCCGCAGAACAAAAGCTTCGTGTGTCCCCAACCGCTCCGTCAACGCCCTTTCCCCTCATCATTAAAATTATTTTCCAATACCATGCTTTTTAATTTGAAGACGACTTCTTCTGGTTCGCGACACGTCGGCTCAAGTTGAGCATGATTAAGCGTGATGCTGCTGGCCACCAACCCCAGCGCTCGCCGCGCTCTCTCCAACCTTGACCTCGTCATCCGGCACGCCCACTGCTACGCTTCCCGATGTGCTGGTCATCTGTGTAGTCAGACCGCGCTCTCTGTCTGATCGTTGAGGCACGACATTCTCACGAGGCCCTGCGATGCTCACTCCACCAGAGGGGGCCACACTGATACTGGCAGTCGTACTGACGCTGTCGCTTCTAGGACGACTCGCATCGCTCGTTCGTCTGTTCTGAACCATGCGCTCCAAATCTCTGATACGTCTTTTCAGAGTCTCGTTTTCCTTCTTGGCTATCTCGAGTTCATTTCGGTAAAATGCAGTCTCCTCATATCTGGAAGTGGCCGGCATGAGACAAGGACTCATCTGCTCACCGTGACCGGCGCTCCCAGGAGTAGCAGCAATTGAGTTCATGGAAATCGACGACGCATGAGGGACGCGCTGGCTATGGAAATAGCTTGAGGGATCTAATGTGCTTTGCTGTGGACCGGGCGAGTTCGTGCGACTGATTCGTGAATGGGAGCTTTGCCGCGAAAGTGAGATTGACTGCGCTGATCGCGGGACAGGGTATCGAGCCTCATGTGAAGAAGCAAGCTGTAAGCCAGGATTTTGTGACGCAGATGACGAATTCCGGTGGTGTCTTCGCGTGGTGGGGATGGTAAAGCCGGAGCCGGAGAGGAGAGACGAATCGGTAATGGGATCGTGAACGGAAGCCGAGGCCGAAGCGGACGAAGCATTGGACACAACCGAAGCATTTTGGGCAGCTCGCAGAAGAGAAAGCTCGCGGGTCAATCGGTTCACCTGAAAGAAATTCACGTCAGACTACTCGGCCACCAGGAGACATCGGCTGCCAAGTACATACCACAGCTTCCTGCTCCTTTTCGAATTGCATATGTAGCTCAGATGCCGTCAAGGGACGAGGATGGCGCAATGGACCTGGTCCGGGCCCAACAGAAGAATCACCAGATGACGGCGGGGGCTGGAACTGCATAGTCTGACTAGCTGTGAGTTGAGGTGAGGCTGAAGAGACAGTATGAGGTTGGCTCAGACTGGCATTGCGACTATGGTGACTGTGGCTCACGGTATTCTGGTTTGACGGGAGAATGTTGATCGAAGAGGACGATGGCGAGGGTGTTGCTGACTGGGGAAGCGGAGCCATCTGCTGCGTAGACTGGCGACGAGACATGGCCGCCAGGGAATGTGGTGATGGAGGAACCGAGTTTAGATCAGGCATGACTTGGAGGGCAAAGTCACAACCAAGCCCGAGGATGTGCCTGAGGATGCAACGGTGTTCGTCGGTAGAACACGCTGTTTGTTAAGACTGTTGCGACCCAAGAGCAAGAGAAAAGGGGGATCAACGTCGCTGGACGCGTTGGCCGGATGTCAAGATTGTGAACAGGGTGCAGGACAGTGGAATAATTTGTCTGGACAGGGGCAGTGGCACTGACGAACTGGTGGCAACCAAGGGGATGTCAAATTACACAAGCCTGCCTGCCTGCCCTACTCTTTGTATGTGAGTGTGGGAATGTGAGGCAGGCAGAAAGGGCTCGTCGTACTCTGTACGGTCTGGTAGAATGTGATTGGCCATAACACGACCCACAGCATGATCTCGGGGGGGGGGGGGGGGGTCCATGCATATCTGCCCTCATCATCCAAGGCTCAGGCTCCCAAACTCACACGCAGAGACTGGCTGACAAAACACACAAAAGCCCTCCAATCGAAAATCAGAAACACAGCCCGTCGGGGCCTGCTCTAGGGCGAGTCATGTTTCGACAAAGGACGCAGGCGTACAGCGTCACGTCACGAATTCGGCCATCTGCATCACCAATCTGCAGCCATGATCAGATATTTAGGACTCAGGAGTGCTCCGTGCGGCATCATTAAGCCAAAGCTAGTGATGTAAAAAAAAAAAAAAAAAAAAAAAAAAGAAGCAAGAAAAAACCATCTTGCCAGCCTGGGGGGCTGAGATGCGCCCCTGCACCATCATCGTCATAACCACTATTCATTGAGATAAATAAAGTAAGTGGGCATGGATCCATCTTGACAGCCAATTCTGCGGATTGCGCTATGTAGCCGTCATCCTGACGTCGTCCCTCTCGTCCCTCCACCGCAGCCAATGATATCGGGACATTCAAAGAATGATGTAAAAAGCAGGATAGTGACGGCATGGGACCAAGTGCTGGACCGTACAAATACCACTTTTCTTGTCTCGCTTCGTATACTGTGATACTACAGCAAAACAATCCTGCGCAGCCGAATTCTGAAGACGCCATCATCTTCTTCCAAAGAGTCTCTGCACTTCGTCATGGCCCAGTCCCCACCTCCCGAGCGCCAGAGCGGCAAGCAGCTTCATGAAACACCAGGCGACAATGAGGGATTTGGCACGTCCAAGGTTGGTAATAAAGGCGAAGAGGTCAGGTCAGAGCTCAAGGTATGCGCTTGATGAATTTAGCCTCCAGTCATAAGGAATATGGTTAACATGAGTTCTGCTAGGGTCTCCAGTCCAACCCGAAAGGGCCATTGGACGATGAATCGAAGAATAAATTGACCAAGGGCCAGGGAAACAGTGTTGGTGCGAGCGTTCAAAAATAGAAAATAATTCTTTCTCATGAGATAGTACTTCGCCTTTGTTGAAGTATGCCAATTATGCACGAGGTCACATCAGACTCTGTAATCGTAAAATCAATGTACATACGTATTCCTTCTTTCTTCACAGAGTACTACATGCGTTCATTATCAGGTTATACTATGTGCTACGTCCGATCAATTGAGACTCTCGTCAGCCGTGCAAACGTGCGGAATTTGCCGAATTCGACAAAAGCAGATTACATTAGACTAATTTCAATAAACACTGCTTCCCCAAACAATGATTCAAGTTCAGACAACCACCTTTTCATCAGCAGTTTTTTTGGTAGACGAGGCCGTTGTGTTGTCTGCAGCACCAACGGCAGGGTTGCTTACAGAAACACCACCACCGGCACCAGCATCTGCACCGGCAGTAGTACCGACACCGGCTCCAGCGTTGCCAGAAGTCTGCGTTGTTTGCTTCGGAGCCCCCTTGCCAAAAACTCTTTCCAGCCCGGCTGCCTTATAGGCGCTACCACCATGTTCTTGCTTTTTCAAATCAGCAAGACGTCTAGCCTCGGCGTGAATATCCTGGACCTGGCGAGAGCTGTCGGTGTAAAACTTGACAATCTTCTTGCCTGTGGGGTGGTTGCTAGCCTTTTCAAAGTACGATCCAATGCCCGTCAAGAACGAGTTAGCTCGCTGGGTGATGCCGTAACTCTCGTCGGTAGCCTTGGCGCGGTCGGTAGCATGGTACTTTTGATCAAGGTTCTGGATGGTCGTGAGGAAACGGCTCGAGACGCTGTGTTTAGTATCCAGTTCAATCGCGCGCTCGATGGCGGCATCGCCTACGACATAGCCATGTGCAAGATATTCAGCTAAGATGCGAGCACGAGGCTTCTCCTCCTGCGTAATGTCGTCGGAGTCGCGCTCATCATTCTTGGTGTAGTGGCTGCCATCGTCGTCGCTGCTGCCGTTCGCACTGGTGACGGCGATATGATTGGGTCCCAGCTGCGTATTGTTCAGGAGGAGAGCCGTCTTCATGGCTGTCTCCTTCTCAAAAGTGACTTCTGCGGATTTGACATTACCGTCCGGGGCGACCTTGAAATCGGCGATTTTGCCGCTACGAGTGAATTTACCATCAGCCTTGAATTTAGACTTGCCAATGCGAATAATCTCATGTGCTATAAAAATTTACCAGAAACTGAAGAAGTTCTTAACTTCTGCATCTCCTGTCTCTGAAGCAATGTTCTTGACGTAGACAGTTGCGTTGGAGGCCATTGTACAGTCTGATGTGGTATTGGCAGCTTTGCTGAGACTTGAGAGGAGGGGTGGGATATCGTTGGAAGATGATGTTCGAAGAATCAACTCGAGGGATCTGATTTGCTTTGAAGGTAAGATGAGAAATTCTTGGACAAGGTAGTGCGGATGGCAGGTTTGAGAAACACATAGACAACTCGGATTCGGGAGCGTGATGATGGATGACATCAAGGGAGCGGGGGAAACGCAACGTCATCATGGCAGCATAAGAGGGAGGGGGGTTCCAGCTCCGCTCAGTGCCAAGTGGGGCATTTTTTTCTGGCACAACCACAATGGCATAGAGCAGAACTGTGTGGATTACGGGCGTATGCCTAATTACTGCTGAAGTCGTTGCTGAAGCTGCTGTTGGAGCCGCTACTAAAGCCGCGGTGGCAGATGAAGCTGCTGTTGATTGAATATTCTCATTAATACGCTGTGAGGTTATATATACTCAGCATGTGTAAACCTTTGTCACTGCTTGCTGCTTAGGTCGTAAAACAGCCTTGACACGGCCATGACAACTTGCGCACAGTGCATGCCAAATATTCTACCACCATATAGTGTTGCAGCTGTTTACATATAAAGACATAGAGAGAAAGGGGGTCGCTAAAAGCTCTTATTTAAAGCTCTCTCTGAAGATGCATAAAGCCAGCACTCTCTTCTCTGCGCTCTATATTCTGCAGAACCACACTCAGCCACATGCCGCTCAGCCACATTGGCTACATGAAGCTGCCCCAGTTCGTTCCTTCTTGCCCTCCACAAGCTGGGCTCCACAGCCGTTTCGCAAATAAACATGAAAAAAATAAAAAATAAAATAAAAACATTCGCTAAAGAGCTATCGAAGCATGTTACTGGAGGTCTATCTTTGCTTCGCGATTTGTCTTCGGATGACTCTTGTTCTCCTGTGGACTTCGTTTTTGGCATCAGAAAGACTTCGCCAAGAGACCATTGCACATGGCCAGTCAAAGCTGATTGGATCAGCCGTTATCCCCAAGTATAGAAGAGATGCCTGCATGCAGTTGCACAAGTTAATAGTTTCTCAATATTCGTCAATGTCAGGGCGTGCAGAGGTGGAAGTTCATCCACATGGTGTGATGATGCAGACAAGGGAACCTGTGAGTTACAAGCTAGGCTATGATCTGAGTTAGCTCTTGAGCTGCCAGTCGAAAGCTATCAGTGTGAGAGAAACTTCCCAAATCGCAGACCGAACTTCGGCCGCAAGGGGCTTAATTTGACTGGGCTTCGTCAAGAAGTCGGCGACGCGTCACAACGACGCAGCTGCCTATTGGCCACGGCATTTGCTATCACGCCATTCACCCACTGAACTTGATTGCCATGGAAGAAGAACCTTCACAGACCTTCACAGAGCAAGATGAGAAACAAAAAAAATCGGGAATACATCTTGGTTAAAGAAGCAAAGACTAGCAAATGTTCATTTGGGTGGGCGAAGTAGCAAAGCAGTTCTAGGTCCACTTTTTTTTTTGCTATACGAGCTAGGTACCTCGTGTCAGCCAAGGTTATTACAGGAGGTAGTAAGTCCCTACAACCGTTTCAGCACAACCAGACATAATCATGCTTAATTGAAAAGAAAACGCTCTACGCCGCGGCTAATGGGGGTTTTAGGCTGGAAAACCGCGATTGCCGAGGACTCCTCTAGACGCCTCTGCAAGCGTACCAAAACGCCAAACCCCCCCGGGAAAGATAAGGCTTACCTGGGTGCCTAGGTACCTAGGTACCTGGTATGCGTCAATTATACCAAACGGGGTCTAGTGCCATGGAAAGGCGGGCGGGTATGGCTTCCCTCAAAGTGGGGCCCAACAAACAGCCGGCAAACTATGTTAACGTGTGTAAGGAATGGTATCGGATTTATTAATATGGTTAACCATCATAGCTATGTTTCTGCTCGTAGAAGCCACGAGAGGGAACGCGACATGAAACACGAAATAAGACGCCTCTCCGCGTAGAAGCGTTTAGAATCCCGAGGGACCGAAACCGATCGTTCCAACGGTATTAGATACGAAACGTGAAACGCAGCACCAGAGCAGTTCGTTACAACACTGACTGCGACAAAGAACGAACTTGTGGTTCCTCACGGGGTCTCAACGCAAGTTCTATGCAGGAAAACAGATAGCGGTGACCATGAATGCATGTACGTCTCTGTTGTCTAGGTCTATTGTTCTGTGAAGGTGCGAAGGTGCGAAGGTGCGGACAGGCCACGTGAAATGTCGGTGAATCCTCAGGTACTGTACGAGTCGAACACATTCATCCTGCCAAAAATAATAATAATAATTTTTTTTTTTTTTTTTTTTTAGGCAAGCCCGTGCAGTCAGTGCCAAGCGCAGTCTGACGTCCTCAATCTCAATCGAGTCAGCTACCGAGTCAAATCACGCGGCAGTCACCTAGGTGGTGGCCCCCACCAAGCCTGTACGCGCCGAAGCCCCTTGGTCCCTTGGCCCCCAAGCCCTAATTATCCACTGGAGCCGCTCATTGTCAACTCCAGCCCCTGTCTCGTGCCTGCAGTTTTGGGAACACCGCATCCCAGCCATCCCAGCCATCCCAGCCATCGCAGGCTGGTCTGTGCGAGCGTTCATGTACGGAGTACTTCGTAAAAAAATCCAACCCACCACCCTAGCTGCCCTTTTTCCTTTTTTTTTTAAAAGGATCGCCAGCCCCCCCGGCGTCATTATCTTATGTGACTTGTTCTTTGGCCTTGTCCTTTGGCCTTGTCCTGTCCATTTTAACCCGACTGAGGATACTGGCGATACTAATTTGCTACTTCTGGGAGACGGATCGCTTCGGGAGAGCATTGACGCTAATTCTCCAGCAGTTCAGTCGTTTCTTTCATATAGCTTGTACTGCGGGGAATCCGGATACAAGTCCTCGTTTTGACGCAGAAAGCGACAATTCAGAGGTGAGTTTCCGCCTCCAAGCCCCCATTCCCGCATCATTTCTTTGCACACGACTGCGCTCGACTGCCCGGCTCAAGGTTGCGTCATATGATTCTAAACTTTGAACTTCCAGAGTCTCGCCTGCGTAAACATAATATCAGCAGCTCAATTGGCAAACTTCACCCGCCGACGTCGGCCATTCAGGGTGCATCGATCATCAGCGGTCGATATCAATTTCTCAGCCCAACCAAAGACATGGCTGTCTTCTCCAAGACCCGCATTCAGTATGACGAAGACAGGATCCTGAATCTCATCTGGTTTGGCCTAGTTGGCCTCCAGGTCATCATTGTGTTGAGCGTCACCGCTCAAGCTGCCCGGCATTATTATTTGCAACGACGACTGCGAAAACGAGTCCTACCGTAACTCGCATGCACGAACCTTGGACGTTCGGACTCATCCTTCCGGGCTTTGGAGTTGACCACCGTGCTCGAACTTTTGAGCGGCTCATCTTTCTTGTTCTAGATGTTTACGTCGCATGGCCGGAGTTTTGGCATTAGGTTCAGGTTTTGGATTTGATTGCATAGCGGAATGACATCAGCCTTGTACGACTAACAACTTATTTAATGATAGGATTTTATCACATTATCTTGCCCTTTTTCTTCAAAGCCCAATGAATGACGATCGTTCTCGACTTCCGTGTTCTAGGCTGTCTATCACCCCGATTCAATATAAAGGCATACTACCTTCAGTTTCAGGACAAGCGCCTCCCTGGATCGCAAGGCCTTTCTCCTGTTTGCGTCTCGACTACAGTGGTGGGCAGCGCGATGCGAATTGTGCCCTGAAACTCAGACGACTGCTCAGGCTCGACTAACGCCCAAGCTGGCACATGGATCAAGCACGAAATGTCTTCGCAACATCAAACATGACCGAATGCAGGAGCGATTTCCAGCCGCCCGTCAATAGAGGAGGACCAGCATACTCTGATGAGAATTGTGTATCTCTAAACAATGTGCTCGACAGCTCACCAACCTGGATAGTCACTTTAAATGTGTAAGCACATTCGGCCAGCAAATCGCGGGAAACAAGACCGAGTGTCACTGCGCATGTCTTGGCACAAAATTCATCTGGCATCCTGCTAACGAGGCTGTCCTTCATTGGGAACTCTTCCTCTCACCGCACATGTGTGTGATGCCTCTGGCGGATATGGTTCCATGGCTGCGGTCTCGGATGCGGCTGGTCTGGCAGTTTGTCTCACCGGCTACCACGACGGCGGGGCTGATGAGGATATTTCTTGACGCTTATGCCAGGACACGGCGTGAGAAGTTTGTGGAATTCATCGACAGACGCTCGCGCATAAAACTTGAACAGGCTTGCTATCATTAAGGCAGATAACGCTGTCGGGAGATCTATTCTTGGCATTGCTCAAGAAAATGCATGGAGGGAGACGAAGCGACGAGAAAGCTTTTGCTGGTAAGTAACTGGACATGACGTGCGGTATCGCATTTTTCTGGAATCTCAGCCTGATGGGAGATGACCGCAGAAAGCCAGCAGCATCGAATTCGACTTTACGGCGTTACGTGAAAAAGGCGGCTACGTCGGAGGCGTTGACAGCACAGGCATGCGAGGTCAGATATTGAAGCTGTTCGCAAACCACAACGCGCATGCGCCTGACTTGAGGCCCTTTTCCGTATTGCGACACAGAGCTGGCACCTGACTGTTTCGCTCTGCGATCCTCCAGAAAGTGCATCAAGTGTTTACCCATGGAATGCACTGGTCTGGAAGATGGGATGCTTTACTTGCCGTGTGGAGGTATTGTAAGTGCAACTTGCCATTTCGTACGGAGCTGAAAGCGCGAATACTTCTCAACGAAGCAGTTTTTCCATATCGGAAGGTATTTGTGACTCTCAGCTGTTTCAACGCAAGGCTTGCATTTTGCTCTGGCGCCATGAAACGTGCGCTGCTCTGCTGTCCCTGCTGATCCCCATTCCAAACCACCTTATCAAGGACGATCGAGCATAGTACAGCTGAGACCACCACAAGTCGCATTTTTTGCAAGACTGAATACCTGATCATGGTTTCCAAGAGTTGCACTACAAAGACTGCGTATGTGCAAAGGCGCACCTCACGCAAATGAAGTATATATAAATGCATTAATCCGCGTTCACCACATCATGCCGACTTTCCAAGGCATCCCTCAACAATATCCATCCCGTCACACAGCAAACCACCAACGCTTCGCTCCGTCCTCTCTTCTTAAAACGAAGGCCCCCTGTGCTGTCGTCCTGGCCTGCATCTCGTGCGCTTCGGCCGCGCCTACCTTTTCGAACAACACCGCATCAGTTGCGCCGTCCACGCGGAACAAGGCCGTTTCCGGAGCCGGCGCAGAGAGCCTGGACGTCAAGAATCCCATTGGCGGTGTCTCTGGATCCGGTCGCCGGACGGGAGGTAGCAGCTCGACTGCTGCCGGCAAGAAAGGCGGGAAAGGTCTTTGGGCGCCCTTGGCGTCGATCCCGCTGCTATTTTGAAGCGGGTTGATGAGCTGCGAAAGTCCGGTGCTTTGAGGGCTCCTCAGGGATCCCAAGGGGAGATACTCGTGCCGTTATCGGTTTTTCTCCGGCGACGGGTGCTTCTGGTGCTGCTCTGGCCTGTGTTTGAATAGGGTGTCGACACTGGACAGCAGGGTATAGGCATATTCGGCAAGAGAATGAGTGGAAGGCCCTTCGTGACTACCAACGGGTGGATTAAATCAATGCCTAAGATGGCTTAAGCACGTCATTAAATTAGAAGATGCTGGCGTCCAAGACGTGATTTGCTTTGCCCTGGTGGAAAGACCTTGTGATTGCCCGACGTCATCTCGGTGTGTCTTTCGTTAGGTTGACAGCGGAGCGAGATCTTGTCGCTGGACAGGGCGTGCGTCCAAGATGTCGTTCCAGCTATTCCATCTGGGGCAGTCTTGGTTTCCATGTGTCATGCGGCGGCATGCCTGGATCACGACGACGTGGATCGAGAATACGCTTGACGCTCTTCTGCACAGCCTCGAAGCGTCCAGGTCTCTCGAGAAAAATGCGAAGCACCATTTTGTTGGGCATCGCAGTAGCAGAGTATCTCGAGATGGCAGGAGCGATCGGCGTGGTCTCCGTCTCGGGCGGTCGGCCGTGCTGCTGACCAATGCACTCCGCACGAGGCAAACATTCCGTCCTCGGGCTCCTGTTTAGCTCCACATGACCCAGACGCTTAAATGAGCGCAGCGCGTTATCGGGTGGGAGCTGCGGTTCGCCGACAACAGTAAGATGCACCAGTTCCAAGCAAGAATTTCCTCGCATCGGACAAAAACTCTTTTCAAGAGGACCCTAGCAATGCTGCTTTCGTCCGGCAGTGGTGTAAGGGGGGGAAAAGAAAATTCGTAGCCGAATCGGGAGGCCAAGACCGCATCACTTGGCCTTGCGTTGTTATATAATTCTTCCGTCTTTTATTTCCGATGGACACCGGCGCGGGTGAGCGGGGCGCGGAGTGCGGTACAACAATCCTGCACGGGCATGTACCAACGCCGTACAACAACCCCTGGATGTTTTCTCAAAGATGCACAACAGGGCACCATCGGCGCGTATCACGATGCGTGAGAATTGCCATAATCTCGCAGGCAACTACGGAGCAGACTGTAACTGTTGGCAGTTCCATGAGTGATGGACTGTAGCATAGAGGGACTTTAGTCTAGAACAACTAAACGGTGGTTTCTGATTGGTTGATACCACCTACATCGTGGGTTCTATCGGGTTCTATGGATTTATTTTAAACCCGCGGCTCATCCAGCATCAGCGACTGGCCAGACCGAGGGCGCCAAGCGCGTCTACGAAGGCCTTGCAGTTGCTTCCGAGGGCATTTATTATATGCATCCCGTCTCCTCCACAGCGTAGTGGACACGGCGTCGGTAACGGGAAAAGGCACTTGCACGGCTCGCCGCAATTTCGCGGCCAGTGCCGCCATACTTGGCGATGATATTGGCATCTCGATTCCCAGGACGGGGTCTAGAACCACAAGGTACGAACCAAGAGCCCGCTCTGGAACGGGGATTTCTCGCATTGCTGTGTTCAATTTGATCGTCTGTTCGGTCACATTACTTGCAACGGCTGATGGAGGGCACTTCCAGCAGGATCCAACCTCCCTATCCAAAGTGTATAACTTCTCACTTCCCGGACGACTAGCACTGGAGTATCAGCCATCTCTTCCAAAGCACATCAACGACTTTCTCCTCGGAAGACTTCACAATCAACCGCAGAACACTATAGTCAATCCCTTCCTACTCCATTTCTGCATATCATTCCGTTCCATCCGCATAAACATCGCCATCATGAGACTCCTCCTCTTGTCCCTTATAGTTGTGCCAATCATCGGCCGCGTCATCCCCAGAGACCTCGTCGACATCTACAGTGACGATACCCTGGCCGCCTTTCGAGCTGAGCCTTCTGCAGGGGATACTCCTGTTCTCGAAGTTAGAGGCCAAACCACTGAAAGGGCTCCTAAAGAAAAGCCTGTATGGCGCAGTCAGGCTGAAATGTGGTCCATACTTAATGGAATGTGGCGTCTCCATTGAGACTACGTAGGAAGGCCGAGCCGTGGGAGAGTTATGGAGGAAGAGAAGCCGCAAAAGTTCTGTCTTTCAGCCCTGTCATTCGCAACCAATTCAAGGACAAAGAGTAATAATGAGGCGTGTTTCGTGCGACGGCCGGTAATTTCTGGGAACCAACGCAGTTCTTCCCACCACAATATTCGGATCGACCTATGGTACGAAGAGGTACAGGTGCCAGAGTCGGAAAGTCTCTTGGGCTTTTGACGAAGGTGTCAGTCCGTACAAAGAGATGTAGTCGGGAGATCTTGTGATTTTTGTTGGGCTTTCTGCCGGGCGTACAACGGGTATGATTGAGGGGATTTGCGCAGGTCGGTATGAGAAACAGCGTCAGTCATTCAAAAACGCCAAGTTCATCTATTTCGGTATTATCCCTACAGTATATATTGCTAAGGAGCATCGCTTCAAATAATGTTAGTCATTAACATCATCAGAATGTGCTTGGTATATTTTGGTTATGAATCAACTCCATTATAAGAAACCGACAAGGCTTATTCTGTACAAAGGCGGTGCCTTGCTCAAATTTGCCACCAAGTTGAACCAAACACGTTGGGAGACGAGATGTGGAAGTGGTGTCTTGAAGTGGCTAGTAGCAGTCGTTGTCGCACCGTGAATGAGAAACAACAATAGATGCAAAAGAGAGACTTTCATGACTTGGGGAATAAGGAAGAAGAGCTTTCGATTGAAAAGTAGAGCTGCCATTTGCTCTATAGCTAGAGTGCTCTGGTGATGGCAGGGCATGCAAGGCTTGCATTGCTTGAAGCCGCGCAAACAAACAACGCTTCCCTTGCTGCATGGTTCAGTATCCGAAGAGAGCCGGGAACCCGTATCAACAAAGAGGGTTGGTAGGGATGTAGTCTTGGATAATGGCCGTGCCGTGGCTTTCTACACCATCACCAATTATCACGCGATGCTATCGTGCCAACACATAATATGTGCCACTGGGAAGAGTTAGCCATCTCGAAACCATGCCTCATGCACACTTTTCACACTTTTTTTTTTTTTTTTTTTTTTTTTTTTTTTCCCTCGGTAAATGGGTGTTCTGGTCAATTCCCTCGGCATGATCCACATGACCTTCGGACTCTGGGGCTTTTTCCGGGGCTTTGAGCAGAGACTGTCTTTTATAC